>JAWWNJ010000155.1:0-561981 GCA_037176885.1 Favolaschia claudopus | reverse complement strand
ACTTCACACTGATCTGAAGGGCACAGTCAGGCATTGTAAGACCTGTAAACTTGCCACGATCATTGGCTCAACGAGCACGTCGGCAACGAGAGCTCGCTGGTGAAATTGAGGATCTATTGGACATCGAGGGATATAAAGGTTGTCATAGGTCTCGAGCGCAAACCGCTACGGCGGAAAGTTGAACAAGGGGAACAAAGGTTAAAGTTATCTCCTGAATGTGGTACGCGTCCACCCAATTCGAGCTGTATTGTCTAGCTTACTGTTTTGTTCGTCACAGATCCGACTCAGTCCTTAGATCAAGCCCTTGACCACGAATACGATGTCAATCAGCCGATATCGGGAAAGTTACCGAGGTAGGATGCTTCGGTATGAGGATGAGGTTCGGCGAGGCGTTTATGCTGAGGAACAACGACGGGAGATGATGCTTGGATGGCAACAAATTCTTCCCCAGCATTTCAACATCGTAAACGGCAGAAGATGAGATTTTTGCGTTGTATTTACTATATGTACAGTGGTGGCAAATAGAAATTGCCGTGGCTTTTTGGCCAAAATCTTGCTGTATACTTCACGGAATGACCTGAAATAAGATGTAGAGATAAATATATGATACCTCTGTACTGTTTAGAACACTCAGCTATATATTATCGCCCTGACAATGCATCAATAACAGGACAGTTTCCTGATTATCGCCATATCTGGAAAGACTCAATGTATCCTCAGCAAAAAAGTGTCCATAATAGGATGAAAGTACTTGAAAAACAGTCCTAGTTTCTACTTTGGTTGAATGGAATTGACCCTCATTTGAGCTCACAACAGCCGCTCAGAGTTGGCTATTTTCACACAAAATAGCTGAAAATGCAGAGAAAATAGCTAAAATGACCAACTTCGCGCGGCCGTTGTGAGCTCAAATGAGGGTCAGTTCCAGTCAATCAAGTGAGAACCAGCATTGTTTTTCAAGTACTTTTATCCTATTATGACACCTTTTTGCTGAGGGTACATTGTGTTTTTCCGGATATGGGCAAAAATCGGGAACCATCCATTATTGATGCATTCTCAGTGCATGATATATTGCTGAGTGTTCTAGGACGTACAGAAGTATCACATACCCATCTTTACATCTTATTTGAGGTCATTCGGTGAAGCATACAGCAAGATTTTTACCAAAAAGCCACGGCAATTTCTATTTGCCACCACTGTAAGAACCAAGCCATTTGAGATGGAGTGAGCTCGCACACGGGGCCGCGAGGAGTCGACCGAAGGTCGGCGACGATCGGCACTGGCACCTGGTTTTTGTAGGGCAGAAGAGCGGAATCCCATGGCGAAGCATGGGCTCACTGCTAGTTTCAGCTAAATCCAACTCTCCGCAAACCCATAAGCAGAAATCCAGAATCCTGCATGATAGTACTGAAGAGAAACTACCACAATCATCGAAACAGTGCTAAAATTAGGGAATTTTTAACATTGCAATCAATTGAAGCATGTTTTACACTGATAGTATCACAAACACTGATTATGGCAGTCGCCCTTGACTCTGTTGCAAGAGTCGAATGAGCTAAATATCAGAATATAACTCTATGTCAACTACTCTTTACGATATTGGACCCAAAGTGGCCTTGCGAGCCTCGCTAGTAACTGATTTTACTCATCTTCCGTAGAAATTCTTCACACCTTTCAAATCTTCGTCAATCCTCTGGTTACCCTGAGCAAAACTGTTGATAATCAGCATCTTAACAGAAGTACTATGCCGGATTCTTTGTTTCATGGCCGTGTCCTGAGAAAGGCCCGTAAGTTTCGTTCAAATGGCACTAATTTTCCGTATTTTAAATAAATCGAAATTCTGGCATGATACTTTTGTTTTCCTGCCTATTTACTACAATTTCTGTCATGTAGTCGAAGGATAGCATGAGGTTGGAAGCCGCTGAAGCTTTTGCGAAGTTGGAAACCAAGCTCCCCTGCCAACCAAACAGAGACAAAGCTGCCGTTTCCGGCAAGGGCAATGCCCGTCATCATTTCAAAAAGACAAGTCCGAATGGTCACGTGAGGCCCCGGGAAGCTCCACCAAATGGCAAACCAAACCCTAACCCTAACCCTAACCCCTAACCCTAACCCTAACCCCTAACCCTAACCCTAACCCTAACCCTAACCCTAACCCTAACCCTACCCTAACCCTAACCCTAACCCTAACCCTAACCCTAACCCTAACCCTAACCCTAACCCTAACCCTAACCCTAACCCTAACCCTAACCCTAACCCTAACCCTAACCCTAACCCTAACCCTAACCCTAACCCTAGCTGTGAGCGGCTAGTTCGCCAACGTCTGCCTGGTTCCCGTTGCTAACCCGTGCATTGCCTTGCTGGATTGCTTGGTCCACGGTTTCCTTTCCGAAGCTGCCGAAAAAATTTTATATTCTGGTGGAATTCCGTCGGGGGAGTGGGGACCACTAACCTTAACGTCCATGTTGTGGTGTTGTCGCAAACCTTAACGTCCGTGCTTGGGGGTTGCCTTGTGTATTCCGTATGGCTTGGAACACAGTGTTTGACCGAGTCGTAAATGTCAGGTGACCTGCGACTCGATCGCTGATGACACCATCTTATAGTCCTGCTCAAACGCTTCAATTCAAGCCTATACCCAAGGGAATCGGTGCTAGATTGACGGTGCTATTGAGGTTTCGGTCAAAGCCGTACGATTTCCATCCAAGTCAATATAGCACGTCAATGAGACCTGTTCGGGCATTTGCGGTGATACTAGGCTGATTCCCAGGCTATTTGACACCCTTTTGGTTTCCACCATTTTTTCCCGATGCCTTGAGTCGGCTGTTCAATCGCATTTCTTATAAGCCTTGGCTCTGGCTTATAATTTTTTTTGGGCAGTGAGTCGCAATTCTTATAAGGCCTTGCTGGTGACTATAAGATTCTGTTGTCCTTTTTGATCTCTTATAGGGTGCTGTGTTCGACTATATTTATTGTGCGTTTGTTTCTATCCCGAAAATTCTGGGAGAATTCGAGTTGCCCCCGATTCCAGCTGTTGCCCCCTATTCCCTAGATTCTGGAGGCGTTTTTTCATGTGTTGCCCCCTATTCCCTCCCACGCTGTCGTTGTTGCCCCGAATTCCTCTCGTTTGGGGACCCTTTGGCAAGGAATTGGGTGCCCAATTCCCCGTTACCGTAGCTAGGCCTATCAGTGAGACGTATTCGATTGATGCAGTGCACTTGTGTCTGCACGCAAATGGCCGTATATATTCAACGCGTCCCCGTACTTGAGTACCTCTGTGACGTTTGATTCACCCGATGATAGTCCACCCTTCTAGCCCCATTCAAACGCTCCAATTCGAGCCTACAACCAAGACAATCGGTAGAGAATTGACTCTGCTATCAGAGTTCCGGTTTTCGCCGTTACGGTTTCCGTTCCAGGCCGTATAGCAAGTCGACGAGACCTGTCAGGCCTTTTGCGGTGAGACTACCATGGTTCGTAGGCCATTTGGGACATATTTGGTTCCAACAATATTCTTCAGCACTGTCATTATAGTCTCCAACCGGTGACTATAATAATGATTTTACTTGGCATTTATTATAAGGCCTCGCACTTGGCTATAATTTTTTCGCATTTATTATAAGGGCTTGGGCTCGTCTATAAGAGTCCTTTTGCATTTTCGAGTTGGTGCTGAGATTTTTTGTAGGGTGTTCCTTTTCATTTTCCTGCTGTTGGACGGCTGAGAGACTACGCACTGAATTCCTGGTGTCGCACTGAATTCCGGTGATTTGGGTGAGCTTTTCACCATCATAATTGATGCGCACTGAATTCCTTCCCACGCTAGGGGTTGGTCGCACGTAATTCCACTGTTTTCAGTCCCCTTTTCACGGAATTACGATCGTAATTCCCGGGGAAGATAGCTAGTCTTTCTGGATATCCCTCTGGATTCCAGCAGTCTGAAGCCGACGTCCCTAATCCTTGCCAGGATATGAGGGTCTTGTAATGCTTGGCCTTGAGTGCAAGACATTGAGAATACCCAGATGCATTCAATCAATACGACCGACTTGCGTTCAAAGGCAATATTCAAGTCGGTACCTTGCTTGAGTGCCTCAATGCCCTCGGATTTTCCCGCCAAGCATATAGCCTTATAATCCCGGTCAAAGGCTTCGTTTCGAGCCTATACCCAAGGCAATGAGTGGCTAAATGAGTCCGGTATGTTGTGTATGACTTGGGTACGATTTCCGAGCAGCAGGGCCTGTTCGCTATTGGAGACTCAAACACAGCCTTTAAAGGCCAGTAGTTGTGCCTGCTATGAGACATCTCTGTTCCTTATAGCTGCTCAGACGGATGCCTTTGCGGTGATACAAGTTGGCTTGGTGCGGGGTCGTTTTGTAGAAAATCAAAACTGCAAGCCAAGCTGCCTGCTACCGTGGTCTGGTGGGTAGAGCACTCCGAACGTGTTCGACAGGGTCAGACTGCGTTGATGGCTCGCTATCTTACCTCTTCATGTATTGTTGACCAGTGCCTTGTACACTTGAGTACGCCTCTGGGAGAAGTAGATGAAAATGGCGGGGACGGTTGCTGTTGTTGCAAGGGATGATACTCACTAGGCAGACCAGGTTGATTGCCTGCTATCGTACTTCTTGATGTATTGTTGAGTTGACCATTGGCTTGTACACTCGAGTACATGCTTCCATTGACTCCGTGCCCCGTGATTGCCTTTACGTTCTAGCGGGCAGCTGTGAGCGGCTAGTTCGCCAACGTCTGCCTGGTTCCCGTTGCTAACCCGTGCATTGCCTTGCTGGATTGCTTGGTCCACGGTTTCCTTTCCGAAGCTGCCGAAAAAATTTTATATTCTGGTGAATTCCGTCGGGGGAGTGGGACCACTAACCTTAACGTCCATGTTGTGGTGTTGTCGCAAACCTTAACGTCCGTGCTTGGGGGTTGCCTTGTGTATTCCGTATGGCTTGGAACACAGTGTTTGACCGAGTCGTAAATGTCAGGTGACCTGCGACTCGATCGCTGATGACACCATCTTATAGTCCTGCTCAAACGCTTCAATTCAAGCCTATACCCAAGGGAATCGGTGCTAGATTGACGGTGCTATTGAGGTTTCGGTCAAAGCCGTACGATTTCCATCCAAGTCAATATAGCACGTCAATGAGACCTGTTCGGGCATTTGCGGTGATACTAGGCTGATTCCCAGGCTATTTGACACCCTTTTGGTTTCCACCATTTTTTCCGATGCCTTGAGTCGGCTGTTCAATCGCATTTCTTATAAGCCTTGGCTCTGGCTTATAATTTTTTTGGGCAGTGAGTCGCAATTTCTTATAAGGCCTTGCTGGTGACTATAAGATTCTGTTGTCCTTTTTGATCTCTTATAGGGTGCTGTGTTCGACTATATTTATTGTGCGTTTGTTTCTATCCCGAAAATTCTGGGAGAATTCGAGTTGCCCCCGATTCCAGCTGTTGCCCCCTATTCCCTAGATTCTGGAGGCGTTTTTCATGTGTTGCCCCCTATTCCCTCCCACGCTGTCGTTGTTGCCCCGAATTCCTCTCGTTTGGGGACCCTTTGGCAAGGAATTGGGTGCCCAATTCCCCGTTACCGTAGCTAGGCTTTCTGGATTTCCCTCCACATTCCAGGGTATGTGACGAAGGCTTTGTCCCATTGCAATGACTCTGGCTGTTGGTAAGGCTTCACTTGGCTGGTGCAACACAGTCTTGCATTGCCTTGATTCAATTGAACACTATAAGGCTTTGGTCGTATTCGGTACCGTTCTGACCTTATAGTAATGCTTGACCTTCACTGAATGTCTGTGCTGTTTGAAGTGTTGTATCGAGGCTCTGTGGTCCTCTGGCCTTATAATGGTTGGTTGCTGCTTAAATACGTCTCTTCCCTGACTCCGATGACCTTGGTTTCCTTTACGTTCTAGCGGGGAGCTATGAGCGGCTAGTTCGCCAACGTCTTGCTGCATTCCGTTGTTAACCCGTACACTGCCTTGCTGGATTGCGTGCTCTTCGATTTCCTTTCCGAAGCTGCCGAAAAAATTTTGGATTTTGGTGGATTCCGTCGGGGGAGTGGGGTCGCTAACCTTAACGTCCGTGCTGTTGGGTTGTCGCCAACCTTAACGTCTCTGGTCTGGTGTTGCCTTGCTGGATTCCGTATTGGTTCGATCGCAGTCCTTCGATGCTTGTCCCCTCTATGCAGTGCCTATACCCGTTGAAGTCGATACCCCTAAACCTTGCCAGGACACCAGAGACCTGTAATGCGTGGTTTCAAAGGCCTATCAGTGAGACGTATTCGATTGATGCAGTGCACTTGTGTCTGCACGCAAATGGCCGTATATATTCAACGCGTCCCCGTACTTGAGTACCTCTGTGACGTTTGATTCACCCGATGATAGTCCACCTTCTAGCCCCATTCAAACGCTCCAATTCGAGCCTACAACCAAGACAATCGGTAGAGAATTGACTCTGCTATCAGAGTTCCGGTTTTCGCCGTACGGTTTCCGTTCCAGGCCGTATAGCAAGTCGACGAGACCTGTCAGCCTTTTGCGGTGAGACTACCATGGTTCGTAGGCCATTTGGGACATATTTGGTTCCAACAATATTCTTCAGCACTGTCATTATAGTCTCCAACCGGTGACTATAATAATGATTTTACTTGGCATTTATTATAAGGCCTCGCACTTGGCTATAATTTTTTCGCATTTATTATAAGGGCTTGGGCTCGTCTATAAGAGTCCTTTTGCATTTTCGAGTTGGTGCTGAGATTTTTTGTAGGGTGTTCCTTTTCATTTTCCTGCTGTTGGACGGCTGAGAGACTACGCACTGAATTCCTGGTGTCGCACTGAATTCCGGTGATTTGGGTGAGCTTTTCACCATCATAATTGATGCGCACTGAATTCCTTCCCACGCTAGGGGTTGTCGCACGTAATTCCACTGTTTTCAGTCCCCTTTTCACGGAATTACGATCGTAATTCCCGGGGAAGATAGCTAGTCTTTCTGGATATCCCTCTGGATTCCAGCAGTCTGAAGCCGACGTCCCTAATCCTTGCCAGGATATGAGGTCTTGTAATGCTTGGCCTTGAGTGCAAGACATTGAGAATACCCAGATGCATTCAATCAATACGACCGACTTGCGTTCAAAGGCAATATTCAAGTCGGTACCTTGCTTGAGTGCCTCAATGCCCTCGGATTTTCCGCCAAGCATATAGCCTTATAATCCGGTCAAAGGCTTCGTTTCGAGCCTATACCCAAGGCAATGAGTGGCTAAATGAGTCCGGTATGTTGTGTATGACTTGGGTACGATTTCCGAGCAGCAGGGCCTGTTCGCTATTGGAGACTCAAACACAGCCTTTAAAGGCCAGTAGTTGTGCCTGCTATGAGACATCTCTGTTCCTTATAGCTGCTCAGACGGATGCCTTTGCGGTGATACAAGTTGGCTTGGTGCGGGGTCGTTTTGTAGAAATCAAAACTGCAAGCCAAGCTGCTGCTACCGTGGTCTGGTGGGTAGAGCACTCCGAACGTGTTCGACAGGGTCAGACTGCGTTGATGGCTCGCTATCTTACCTCTTCATGTATTGTTGACCAGTGCCTTGTACACTTGAGTACGCCTCTGGGAGAAGTAGATGAAAATGGGCGGGGACGGTTGCTGTTTGTTGCAAGGGATGATACTCACTAGGCAGACCAGGTTGATTGCCTGCTATCGTACTTCTTGATGTATTGTTGAGTTGACCATTGGCTTTGTACACTCGAGTACATGCTTCCATTGACTCCGTGCCCCGTGATTGCCTTTACGTTCTAGCGGGCAGCTGTGAGCGGCTAGTTCGCCAACGTCTGCCTGGTTCCCGTTGCTAACCCGTGCATTGCCTTGCTGGATTGCTTGGTCCACGGTTTCCTTTCCGAAGCTGCCGAAAAAAATTTTATATTCTGGTGAATTCCGTCGGGGGAGTGGGACCACTAACCTTAACGCTCATGTTGTGGTGTTGTCGCAAACCTTAACGTCCGTGCTTGGGGGTTGCCTTGTGTATTCCGTATGGCTTGGAACACAGTGTTTGACCGAGTCGTAAATGTCAGGTGACCTGCGGACTCGATCGCTGATGACACCATCTTATAGTCCTGCTCAAACGCTTCAATTCAAGCCTATACCCAAGGGAATCGGTGCTAGATTGACGTGCTATTGAGGTTTCGGTCAAAGCCGTACGATTTCCATCCAAGTCAATATAGCACGTCAATGAGACCTTCGGGCATTTGCGGTGATACTAGGCTGATTCCCAGGCTATTTGACACCCTTTTGGTTTCCACCATTTTTTCCCGATGCCTTGAGTCGGCTGTTCAATCGCATTTCTTATAAGCCTTGGCTCTGGCTTATAATTTTTTTGGGCAGTGAGTCGCAATTCTTATAAGGCCTTGCTGGTGACTATAAGATTCTGTTGTCCCTTTTTGATCTCTTATAGGGTGCTGTGTTCGACTATATTTATTGTGCGTTTGTTTCTATCCCGAAAATTCTGGGAGAATTCGAGTTGCCCCCGATTCCAGCTGTTGCCCCCTATTCCCTAGATTCTGGAGGCGTTTTTCATGTGTTGCCCCCTATTCCCTCCCACGCTGTCGTTGTTGCCCCGAATTCCTCTCGTTTGGGGGACCCTTTGGCAAGGAATTGGGTGCCCAATTCCCCGTTACCGTAGCTAGGCTGATTCCCATGCTATTTGGCACCCTTTTGGTTTCCACCAATTTTTCCCGGTTGCTTGAGTTGGCTGCTCAATCGCCTTTCTTATAAGCTTTGACTCTGGCTTATAATTTTTTTTGGCAGTGAGTCGCAATTCTTATAAGGCCTCGCTGTTGACTATAAGAGTCGGATTGTTTTGTCGTCGTTCCTTTTAGTCAGTGGTGAGTGCTTATAATTATTTTGAGTCAAGCAGACGATTGCGGTGTGTCGATTCGATTGGGCTGGATTCCAGGTCTTGGGGGTGAATTCCAGTGGTTTCAGGGGGGTGAATCACAATCTTGGGCTGAATTCCCTCCCACGGTGTCGACCTTGGGCTGAATTCCCCCGTTTCAGGAGCCTCTTTCACGGAATCCGTCAACGGATTCCCGGGTAAGATAGCTAGTCTTTTGCCCCTCCGAATTGGGGTGTTCTGCCCTATTCCGACGTGTTCTGCCCTATTCCCTCCCACGCTGTCTGTGCCTATACGAATCCCACTGGTTTGAGGACCCTTTGCATGGAATAGGGCACCCTATTCTCCATTACCGTAGCTAGTCTTGCTACATCCGCCTCCGCATTCCAAGCAATATCACCAAGGCTATGCTCCATTACAATGCATTGACTCAGACCCTTGTATATGGGCTCAACGGTGTTCAGTTGCCTGGCTGAACACAGTCTCATATTGTATTGACTCAATTGAACACCATAAGGCTGTGTCGTATTGAGTACTATTCTGGCCTTATAATAATGGTTGACTCTCACCGAATGTCTGTACTGTTTGAAGTGTTGTATTGAGGCTCTGTGCTATCTGGCCTTATAATGGTTGGTTGCTACTGCTTGAGTACGTCTCTTCCCTCACTCCGATGACCTTGGTTTCCTTTACGTTCTAGCGGGCAGCTGGGAGCGGCTAGTTCGCCGATGTCTTGCTGCTTTCCGTTGTTAACCCGTACACTGCCTTGCTGGATTGTGTGCTCTTCGATTTCCTTTCCGAAGCTGCCGAAAAATTTTGGATTTTGGTGGATTCCGTCGGGGGAGTGGGGTCGCTAACCTTAACGTCTGTGCTCTTGGGTTGTCGCCAACCTTAACGTCTCTGCTCTGGTCTTGCCTTGCTGGATTCCGTATAGCTTCGATCGGCGTGTTTGGGTCCTACGCAGTGTCTATACCCGTTGAGGTTGATATCCCTAAACCTTGCCAGGACACCAGAGACTCTTAATGCGTGATTCTGAAGGCCTATCAGTGAGACGTATTCAATTGATACAGTGCACTTGTGTCTGAACACAAATGATCGTATATATTCAACGCGTCCTAGTACTTGAGTACCCTCGACCCGGTTCGGTTGAGCCAATGATAGTCCATCCTTCCAGCCCCATTCAAACGCTTCAATTTGAGCCTACAACCAAGGCAATCGGTGGAGAATTGACTGCGCTACCAGAGTTTCGGTTTTTGCCTACGATTTCCGTTCGAGCCCATATAGCCCCGTCAACGAGACCTGTCAGGGGCATTTGCGGTGACACTACCATGGTTTGTGGACCATTTGGGACATATTTGGTTCCAACAATATTTTTCCGCACTGTCATTATAGTCTCCAACCGGTGACTATAATAATGATTTTAGTTGGCATTTATTATAAGGGTTCGTGTGCCGTTATAAGAATTCGTTTGAGCAATTGGGTTGGCTGAGAGGGTTTCCTTTGAGTTGCGTTTATTATAAGGCCTTGCTTTGGGCTATAAGAGTTGAGTTTGTTTCGTTCGTTTCTTATAGCCGGTTGCGGGTTGTTATATTTTATTGTGTGTTTGTTTCTACTCTGAAAATTCTGGGAGAATTCGAGTTGCTCCCGATTCCAGCTGTTTGCCCCCTATTCCCTCGATTCTGGAGGCGTTTTTTCCGGCGTTGCCCCCCTATTCCCTCCCACGCTGTCGTTGTTGCCCCGAATTCCCCCTCGTTTCAGGACCCTTTGCAAGGAATTGGGTGCCCAATTCCCGGGTAAGATAGCTAGATTAATAGGAATTCGGTGCCAAATTCCCTGTTACCGTAGCCAGAAGATATTCAAGTCTTTGCACTACTTGAGGCCTTTGACCGTGTTCGATTGTGCTGGCTATATCCCGCCCTTATAGGCCTATTCCATTGCTTCAAATCAAGCCTACAACCATGGTCATCGGTGCCCAACTGCCAAAGATATCGTGATTTCGGTTGGGAATGTCGAATGACTGATCTGCATACATGTCGCTGTTGAGACCTATCTGTTGATGGTTGGAGACTCAAACACAGCCCTTGAAGGTCAATACCCTTGCCCGCTATGAGACATTGATGTTCCTTATAGCTGGTCAGACCAATGTATTTGCGGTGATACAAGTTGGCTTGGTGCGGGGTCGTTTTGTAGAATCAAAACTGCAAGGCAAGCAGCTGCTGCTCTGACTCAGAGTGGCTCGGTGGGTAGAGCACTCCGAATGTGTTCGACAGGGTCAGACTGCGTTGATTGGCTACTATAAGGCTCTGTGGTGTACCGTACTTGGTAATGTATTGTTGGCCGTCGTGTTGTACACTTGAGTACGTCCTTCTGTTCACTTGGTGCCCCGCGACTTCCTTTACGAAGGCGGGGAGGTTTGAGTGGCTAGTTCGCCAATGCCTTGCTGGATTCCGTTGCTAACCCGTGCATTGCCCTGCTGGATTGCTTGGTCCGTGGTTTCCTTTCCGAAGCTGCCGAAAAAATTTTATATTCTGGTGAATTCCGTCGGGGGAGTGGGACCACTAACCTTAACGTCCTTGTGTGGTGTTGTCGCAAACCTTAACATCCGTGCTTGGGGGTTGCCTTGTGTATTCCGTATGGCTTCGAACGCAGTGTTTGGCCGAGTCGCGAATGTCAGGTGACCTGCGACTCGATCGCTGATGACCCTATCTTATAGTCCTGCTCAAACGCTTTAATTCGAGCCCTATACCCAAGGCAATCGGTGCTCGATTGACTGTCGTACTCAGGTTTTGGTCCAAGCTGTACGGTTTCCATCCAAGTCCTTATAGCACGTCAACGAGACCTGTTCGGGCATTTGCGGTGACACTAGGCTGATTCCCATGCTATTTGGCACCCTTTTGGTTTCCACCAATTTTTCCCGGTTGCTTGAGTTGGCTGCTCAATCGCCTTTCTTATAAGCTTTGACTCTGGCTTATAATTTTTTTTGGCAGTGAGTCGCAATTCTTATAAGGCCTCGCTGTTGACTATAAGAGTCGGATTGTTTTGTCGTCGTTCCTTTTAGTCAGTGGTGAGTGCTTATAATTATTTTGAGTCAAGCAGACGATTGCGGGAGTGTGTCGATTCGATTGGGCTGGATTCCAGGTCTTGGGGGTGAATTCCAGTGGTTTCAGGGGGGTGAATCACAATCTTGGGCTGAATTCCCTCCCACGGTGTCGACCTTGGGCTGAATTCCCCCGTTTCAGGAGCCTCTTTCACGGAATCCGTCAACGGATTCCGGTAAGATAGCTAGTCTTTTGCCCCCTCCGAATTGGGTGTTCTGCCCTATTCCGACGTGTTCTGCCCTATTCCCTCCCACGCTGTCTGTGCCTATACGAATCCCACTGGTTTGAGGACCCTTTGCATGGAATAGGGCACACCTATTCTCCATTACCGTAGCTAGTCTTGCTACATCCGCCTCCGCATTCCAAGCAATATCACCAAGGCTATGCTCCATTACAATGCATTGACTCAGACCCTTGGTATATGGGCTCAACGGTGTTCAGTTGCCTGGCTGAACACAGTCTCATATTGTATTGACTCAATTGAACACCATAAGGCTGTGGTCGTATTGAGTACTATTCTGGCCTTATAATAATGGTTGACTCTCACCGAATGTCTGTACTGTTTGAAGTGTTGTATTGAGGCTCTGTGCTATCTGGCCTTATAATGGTTGGTTGCTACTGCTTGAGTACGTCTCTTCCCTCACTCCGATGACCTTGGTTTCCTTTACGTTCTAGCGGGCAGCTGGGAGCGGCTAGTTCGCCGATGTCTTGCTGCTTTCCGTTGTTAACCCGTACACTGCCTTGCTGGATTGTGTGCTCTTCGATTTCCTTTCCGAAGCTGCCGAAAAAATTTTGGATTTTGGTGGATTCCGTCGGGGGAGTGGGGTCGCTAACCTTAACGTCTGTGCTCTTGGGTTGTCGCCAACCTTAACGTCTCTGCTCTGGTCTTGCCTTGCTGGATTCCGTATAGCTTCGATCGGCGTGTTTGGGTCTACGCAGTGTCTATACCCGTTGAGGTTGATATCCCTAAACCTTGCCAGGACACCAGAGACTCTTAATGCGTGATTCTGAAGGCCTATCAGTGAGACGTATTCAATTGATACAGTGCACTTGTGTCTGAACACAAATGATCGTATATATTCAACGCGTCCTAGTACTTGAGTACCCTCGACCCGGTTCGGTTGAGCCAATGATAGTCCACCCTTCCAGCCCCATTCAAACGCTTCAATTTGAGCCTACAACCAAGGCAATCGGTGGAGAATTGACTGCGCTACCAGAGTTTCGGTTTTTGCCTACGATTTCCGTTCGAGCCCATATAGCCCGTCAACGAGACCTGTCAGGGCATTTGCGGTGACACTACCATGGTTTGTGGACCATTTGGGACATATTTGGTTCCAACAATATTTTTCCGCACTGTCATTATAGTCTCCAACCGGTGACTATAATAATGATTTTAGTTGGCATTTATTATAAGGGTTCGTGTGCCGTTATAAGAATTCGTTTGAGCAATTGGGTTGGCTGAGAGGGTTTCCTTTGAGTTGCGTTTATTATAAGGCCTTGCTTTGGGCTATAAGAGTTGAGTTTGTTTCGTTCGTTTCTTATAGCCGGTTGCGGGGTTGTTATATTTATTGTGTGTTTGTTTCTACTCTGAAAATTCTGGGAGAATTCGAGTTGCTCCCGATTCCAGCTGTTGCCCCCTATTCCCTCGATTCTGGAGGCGTTTTTCCGGCGTTGCCCCCTATTCCCTCCCACGCTGTCGTTGTTGCCCCGAATTCCCCTCGTTTCAGGACCCTTTGCAAGGAATTGGGTGCCCAATTCCCGGGGTAAGATAGCTAGTGCTTATAATTATTTTGAGTCAAGCAGGACGATTGCGGTGTGTCGATTCGATTGGGCTGGATTCCAGGTCTTGGGGTGAATTCCAGTGGTTTCAGGGGGGTGAATCACAATCTTGGGCTGAATTCCCTCCCCACGGTGTCGACCTTGGGCTGAATTCCCCCGTTTCAGGAGCCTCTTCACGGAATCCGTTCAACGGATTCCCGGGTAAGATAGCTAGTCTTTTGCCCCTCCGAATTGGGTGTTCTGCCCTATTCCGACGTGTTCTGCCCTATTCCCTCCCACGCTGTCCTGTGCCTATACGAATCCCACTGGTTTGAGGACCCTTTGCATGGAATAGGGCACCCTATTCTCCATTACCGTAGCTAGTCTTGCTACATCCGCCTCCGCATTCCAAGCAATATCACCAAGGCTAATGCTCCATTACAATGCATTGACTCAGACCCTTGGTATATGGGTCTCAACGGTGTTCAGTTGCCTGGCTGAACACAGTCTCATATTGTATTGACTCAATTGAACACCATAAGGCTGTGGTCGTATTGAGTACTATTCTGGCCTTATAATAATGGTTGACTCTCACCGAATGTCTGTACTGTTTGAAGTGTTGTATTGAGGCTCTGTGCTATCTGGCCTTATAATGGTTGGTTGCTACTGCTTGAGTACGTCTCTTCCCTCACTCCGATGACCTTGGTTTCCTTTACGTTCTAGCGGGCAGCTGGGAGCGGCTAGTTCGCCGATGTCTTGCTGCTTTCCGTTGTTAACCCGTACACTGCCTTGCTGGATTGTGTGCTCTTCGATTTCCTTTCCGAAGCTGCTCGAAAAATTTTGGATTTTGGTGGATTCCGTCGGGGGAGTGGGGTCGCTAACCTTAACGTCTGTGCTCTTGGGTTGTCGCCAACCTTAACGTCTCTGCTCTGGTCTTGCCTTGCTGGATTCCGTATAGCTTCGATCGGCGTGTTTGGGTCTACGCAGTGTCTATACCCGTTGAGGTTGATATCCCTAAACCTTGCCAGGACACCAGAGACTCTTAATGCGTGATTCTGAAGGCCTATCAGTGAGACGTATTCAATTGATACAGTGCACTTGTGTCTGAACACAAATGATCGTATATATTCAACGCGTCCTAGTACTTGAGTACCCTCGACCCGGTTCGGTTGAGCCAATGATAGTCCACCCTTCCAGCCCCATTCAAACGCTTCAATTTGAGCCTACAACCAAGGCAATCGGTGGAGAATTGACTGCGCTACCAGAGTTTCGGTTTTTGCCTACGATTTCCGTTCGAGCCCATATAGCCCGTCAACGAGACCTGTCAGGGCATTTGCGGTGACACTACCATGGTTGTGGACCATTTGGGGACATATTTGGTTCCAACAATATTTTTCCGCACTGTCATTATAGTCTCCAACCGGTGACTATAATAATGATTTTAGTTGGCATTTATTATAAGGGTTCGTGTGCCGTTATAAGAATTCGTTTGAGCAATTGGGTTGGCTGAGAGGGTTTCCTTTGAGTTGCGTTTATTATAAGGCCTTGCTTTGGGCTATAAGAGTTGAGTTTGTTTCGTTCGTTTCTTATAGCCGGTTGCGGGTTGTTATATTTATTGTGTGTTTGTTTCTACTCTGAAAATTCTGGGAGAATTCGAGTTGCTCCCGATTCCAGCTGTTGCCCCCTATTCCCTCGATTCTGGAGGCGTTTTTCCGGCGTTGCCCCCTATTCCCTCCCACGCTGTCGTTGTTGCCCCGAATTCCCCTCGTTTCAGGACCCTTTGCAAGGAATTGGGTGCCCAATTCCCGGGTAAGATAGCTAGATTAATAGGAATTCGGTGCCAAATTCCCTGTTACCGTAGCCAGAAGATATTCAAGTCTTTGCACTACTTGAGGCCTTTGACCGTGTTCGATTGTGCTGGCTATATCCCGCCCTTATAGGCCTATTCCATTGCTTCAAATCAAGCCTACAACCATGGTCATCGGTGCCCAACTGCCAAAGATATCGTGATTTCGGTTGGAATGTCGAATGACTGATCTGCATACATGTCGCTGTTGAGACCTATCTGTTGATGGTTGGAGACTCAAACACAGCCCTTGAAGGTCAATACCCTTGCCCGCTATGAGACATTGATGTTCCTTATAGCTGGTCAGACCAATGTATTTGCGGGTGATACAAGTTGGCTTGGTGCGGGGTCGTTTTGTAGAAATCAAAACTGCAAGGCAAGCAGCTGCTGCTCTGACTCAGAGTGGCTCGGTGGGTAGAGCACTCCGAATGTGTTCGACAGGGTCAGACTGCGTTGATTGGCTACTATAAGGCTCTGTGGTGTACCGTACTTGGTAATGTATTGTTGGCCGTCGTGTTGTACACTTGAGTACGTCCTTCTGTTCACTTGGTGCCCCGCGACTTCCTTTACGAAGGCGGGGAGGGTTTGAGTGGCTAGTTCGCCAATGCCTTGCTGGATTCCGTTGCTAACCCGTGCATTGCCCTGCTGGATTGCTTGGTCCGTGGTTTCCTTTCCGAAGCTGCCGAAAAAATTTTATATTCTGGTGAATTCCGTCGGGGGGAGTGGGACCACTAACCTTAACGTCCTTGTTGTGGTGTTGTCGCGAACCTTAACATCCGTGCTTGGGGGGTTGCCTTGTGTATTCCGTATGGCTTCGAACGCAGTGTTTGGCCGAGTCGCGAATGTCAGGTGACCTGCGACTCGATCGCTGATGACCCTATCTTATAGTCCTGCTCAAACGCTTTAATTCGAGCCTATACCCAAGGCAATCGGTGCTCGATTGACTGTCGTACTCAGTTTTGGTCCAAGCTGTACGGTTTCCATCCAAGTCCTTATAGCACGTCAACGAGACCTGTTCGGGCATTTGCGGTGACACTAGGCTGATTCCCATGCTATTTGGCACCCTTTTGGTTTCCACCAATTTTTCCCGGTTGCTTGAGTTGGCTGCTCAATCGCCTTTCTTATAAGCTTTGACTCTGGCTTATAATTTTTTTTGGCAGTGAGTCGCAATTCTTATAAGGCCTCGCTGTTGACTATAAGAGTCGGATTGTTTTGTCGTCGTTCCTTTTAGTCAGTGGTGAGTGCTTATAATTATTTTGAGGTCAAGCAGACGATTGCGGTGTGTCGATTCGATTGGGCTGGATTCCAGGTCTTGGGGTGAATTCCAGTGGTTTCAGGGGGTGAATCACAATCTTGGGCTGAATTCCCTCCCACGGTGTCGACCCTTGGGCTGAATTCCCCCGTTTCAGGAGCCTCTTCACGGAATCCGTCAACGGATTCCCGGGTAAGATAGCTAGTCTTTTGCCCCTCCGAATTGGGGTGTTCTGCCCTATTCCGACGTGTTCTGCCCTATTCCCTCCCACGCTGTCTGTGCCTATACGAATCCCACTGGTTTGAGGACCCTTTGCATGGAATAGGGCACCCTATTCTCCATTACCGTAGCTAGTCTTGCTACATCCGCCTCCGCATTCAAGCAATATCACCAAGGGCTATGCTCCATTACAATGCATTGACTCAGACCCTTGGTATATGGGCTCAACGGTGTTCAGTTGCCTGGCTGAACACAGTCTCATATTGTATTGACTCAATTGAACACCATAAGGCTGTGGTCGTATTGAGTACTATTCTGGCCTTATAATAATGGTTGACTCTCACCGAATGTCTGTACTGTTTGAAGTGTTGTATTGAGGCTCTGTGCTATCTGGCCTTATAATGGTTGGTTGCTACTGCTTGAGTACGTCTCTTCCCTCACTCCGATGACCTTGGTTTCCTTTACGTTCTAGCGGGCAGCTGGGAGCGGCTAGTTCGCCGATGTCTTGCTGCTTTCCGTTGTTAACCCGTACACTGCCTTGCTGGATTGTGTGCTCTTCGATTTCCTTTCCGAAGCTGCCGAAAAATTTTGGATTTTGGTGGATTCCGTCGGGGGAGTGGGGTCGCTAACCTTAACGTCTGTGCTCTTGGGTTGTCGCCAACCTTAACGTCTCTGCTCTGGTCTTGCCTTGCTGGATTCCGTATAGCTTCGATCGGCGTGTTTGGGTTCTACGCAGTGTCTATACCCGTTGAGGTTGATATCCCTAAACCTTGCCAGGACACCAGAGACTCTTAATGCGTGATTCTGAAGGCCTATCAGTGAGACGTATTCAATTGATACAGTGCACTTGTGTCTGAACACAAATGATCGTATATATTCAACGCGTCCTAGTACTTGAGTACCCTCGACCCGGTTCGGTTGAGCCAATGATAGTCCATCCTTCCAGCCCCATTCAAACGCTCAATTTGAGCCTACAACCAAGGCAATCGGTGGAGAATTGACTGCGCTACCAGAGTTTCGGTTTTTGCCTACGATTTCCGTTCGAGCCCATATAGCCCGTCAACGAGACCTGTCAGGGCATTTGCGGTGACACTACCATGGTTTGTGGGACCATTTGGGACATATTTGGGTTCCAACAATATTTTTCCGCACTGTCATTATAGTCTCCAACCGGTGACTATAATAATGATTTTAGTTGGCATTTATTATAAGGGTTCGTGGTGCCGTTATAAGAATTCGTTTGAGCAATTGGGTTGGCTGAGAGGGTTTCCTTTGAGTTGCGTTTATTATAAGGCCTTGCTTTGGGCTATAAGAGTTGAGTTTGTTTCGTTCGTTTCTTATAGCCGGTTGCGGGTTGTTATATTTATTGTGTGTTTGTTTCTACTCTGAAAATTCTGGGAGAATTCGAGTTGCTCCCGATTCCAGCTGTTGCCCCCTATTCCCTCGATTCTGGAGGCGTTTTTTCCGGCGTTGCCCCCTATTCCCTCCCACGCTGTCGTTGTTGCCCCGAATTCCCCTCGTTTCAGGACCCTTTGCAAGGAATTGGGTGCCCAATTCCCGGGTAAGATAGCTAGGGCCTGTTCGCTATTGGAGACTCAAACACAGCCTTTAAAGGCCAGTAGTTGTGCCTGCTATGAGACATCTCTGTTCCTTATAGCTGCTCAGACGGATGCCTTTGCGGTGATACAAGTTGGCTTGGTGCGGGGTCGTTTTGTAGAAATCAAAACTGCAAGCCAAGCTGCTGCTACCGTGGTCTGGTGGGTAGAGCACTCCGAACGTGTTCGACAGGGTCAGACTGCGTTGATGGCTCGCTATCTTACCTCTTCATGTATTGTTGACCAGTGCCTTGTACACTTGAGTACGCCTCTGGGAGAAGTAGATGAAAATGGCGGGGACGGTTGCTGTTGTTGCAAGGGATGATACTCACTAGGCAGACCCAGGTTGATTGCCTGCTATCGTACTTCTTGATGTATTGTTGAGTTGACCATTGGCTTGTACACTCGAGTACATGCTTCCATTGACTCCGTGCCCCGTGATTGCCTTTACGTTCTAGCGGGCAGCTGTGAGCGGCTAGTTCGCCAACGTCTGCCTGGTTCCCGTTGCTAACCCGTGCATTGCCTTGCTGGATTGCTTGGTCCACGGTTTCCTTTCCGAAGCTGCCGAAAAAATTTTATATTCTGGTTGAATTCCGTCGGGGGAGTGGGACCACTAACCTTAACGTCCATGTTGTGGTGTTGTCGCAAACCTTAACGTCCGTGCTTGGGGGTTGCCTTGTGTATTCCGTATGGCTTGGAACACAGTGTTTGACCGAGTCGTAAATGTCAGGTGACCTGCGACTCGATCGCTGATGACACCATCTTATAGTCCTGCTCAAACGCTTCAATTCAAGCCTATACCCAAGGGAATCGGTGCTAGATTGACGGTGCTATTGAGGTTTCGGTCAAAGCCGTACGATTTCCATCCAAGTCAATATAGCACGTCAATGAGACCTGTTCGGGCATTTGCGGTGATACTAGGCTGATTCCCAGGCTATTTGACACCCTTTTGGGTTTCCACCATTTTTTCCCGATGCCTTGAGTCGGCTGTTCAATCGCATTTCTTATAAGCCTTGGCTCTGGCTTATAATTTTTTTGGGCAGTGAGTCGCAATTCTTATAAGGCCTTGCTGGTGACTATAAGATTCTGTTGTCCTTTTTGATCTCTTATAGGGTGCTGTGTTCGACTATATTTATTGTGCGTTTGTTTCTATCCCGAAAATTCTGGGAGAATTCGAGTTGCCCCCCGATTCCAGCTGTTGCCCCCTATTCCCTAGATTCTGGAGGCGTTTTTCATGTGTTGCCCCCTATTCCCTCCCACGCTGTCGTTGTTGCCCCGAATTCCTCTCGTTTGGGGACCCTTTGGCAAGGAATTGGGTGCCCAATTCCCCGTTACCGTAGCTAGGCCTATCAGTGAGACGTATTCGATTGATGCAGTGCACTTGTGTCTGCACGCAAATGGCCGTATATATTCAACGCGTCCCCGTACTTGAGTACCTCTGTGACGTTTGATTCACCCGATGATAGTCCACCCTTCTAGCCCCATTCAAACGCTCCAATTCGAGCCTACAACCAAGACAATCGGTAGAGAATTGACTCTGCTATCAGAGTTCCGGTTTTCGCCGTACGGTTTCCGTTCCAGGCCGTATAGCAAGTCGACGAGACCTGTCAGGCCTTTTGCGGTGAGACTACCATGGTTCGTAGGCCATTTGGGACATATTTGGTTCCAACAATATTCTTCAGCACTGTCATTATAGTCTCCAACCGGTGACTATAATAATGATTTTACTTGGCATTTATTATAAGGCCTCGCACTTGGCTATAATTTTTTCGCATTTATTATAAGGGCTTGGGCTCGTCTATAAGAGTCCTTTTGCATTTTCGAGTTGGTGCTGAGATTTTTTGTAGGGTGTTCCTTTTCATTTTCCTGCTGTTGGACGGCTGAGAGACTACGCACTGAATTCCTGGTGTCGCACTGAATTCCGGTGATTTGGGTGAGCTTTTCACCATCATAATTGATGCGCACTGAATTCCTTCCCACGCTAGGGGTTGTCGCACGTAATTCCACTGTTTTCAGTCCCCTTTTCACGGAATTACGATCGTAATTCCCGGGGAAGATAGCTAGTCTTTCTGGATATCCCTCTGGATTCCAGCAGTCTGAAGCCGACGTCCCTAATCCTTGCCAGGATATGAGGGTCTTGTAATGCTTGGCCTTGAGTGCAAGACATTGAGAATACCCAGATGCATTCAATCAATACGAGCCGACTTGCGTTCAAAGGCAATATTCAAGTCGGTACCTTGCTTGAGTGCCTCAATGCCCTCGGATTTTCCCGCCAAGCATATAGCCTTATAATCCCGGTCAAAGGCTTCGTTTCGAGCCTATACCCAAGGCAATGAGTGGCTAAATGAGTCCGGTATGTTGTGTATGACTTGGGTACGATTTCCGAGCAGCAGGGCCTGTTCGCTATTGGAGACTCAAACACAGCCTTTAAAGGCCAGTAGTTGTGCCTGCTATGAGACATCTCTGTTCCTTATAGCTGCTCAGACGGATGCCTTTGCGGTGATACAAGTTGGCTTGGTGCGGGGTCGTTTTGTAGAAATCAAAACTGCAAGCCAAGCTGCTGCTACCGTGGTCTGGTGGGTAGAGCACTCCGAACGTGTTCGACAGGGTCAGACTGCGTTGATGGCTCGCTATCTTACCTCTTCATGTATTGTTGACCAGTGCCTTGTACACTTGAGTACGCCTCTGGGAGAAGTAGATGAAAATGGCGGGGACGGTTGCTGTTGTTGCAAGGGATGATACTCACTAGGCAGACCAGGTTGATTGCCTGCTATCGTACTTCTTGATGTATTGTTGAGTTGACCATTGGCTTGTACACTCGAGTACATGCTTCCATTGACTCCGTGCCCCGTGATTGCCTTTACGTTCTAGCGGCAGCTGTGAGCGGCTAGTTCGCCAACGTCTGCCTGGTTCCCGTTGCTAACCCGTGCATTGCCTTGCTGGATTGCTTGGTCACGGTTTCCTTTCCGAAGCTGCCGAAAAAATTTTATATTCTGGTGAATTCCGTCGGGGGAGTGGGACCACTAACCTTAACGTCCATGTTGTGGTGTTGTCGCAAACCTTAACGTCCGTGCTTGGGGGTTGCCTTGTGTATTCCGTATGGCTTGGAACACAGTGTTTGACCGAGTCGTAAATGTCAGGTGACCTGCGACTCGATCGCTGATGACACCATCTTATAGTCCTGCTCAAACGCTTCAATTCAAGCCTATACCCAAGGGAATCGGTGCTAGATTGACGGTGCTATTGAGGTTTCGGTCAAAGCCGGTACGATTTCCATCCAAGTCAATATAGCACGTCAATGAGACCTGTTCGGGCATTTGCGGTGATACTAGGCTGATTCCCAGGCTATTTGACACCCTTTTGGTTTCCACCATTTTTTCCCGATGCCTTGAGTCGGCTGTTCAATCGCATTTCTTATAAGCCTTGGCTCTGGCTTATAATTTTTTTGGGCAGTGAGTCGCAATTCTTATAAGGCCTTGCTGGTGACTATAAGATTCTGTTGTCCTTTTTGATCTCTTATAGGGTGCTGTGTTCGACTATATTTATTGTGCGTTTGTTTCTATCCCGAAAATTCTGGGAGAATTCGAGTTGCCCCCGATTCCAGCTGTTGCCCCCTATTCCCTAGATTCTGGAGGCGTTTTTCATGTGTTGCCCCCTATTCCCTCCCACGCTGTCGTTGTTGCCCCGAATTCCTCTCGTTTGGGGACCCTTTTGGCAAGGAATTGGGTGCCCAATTCCCCGTTACCGTAGCTAGGCTTTCTGGATTTCCCTCCACATTCCAGGGTATGTGACGAAGGCTTTGTCCCATTGCAATGACTCTGGCTGTTGGTAAGGCTTCACTTGGCTGGTGCAACACAGTCTTGCATTGCCTTGATTCAATTGAACACTATAAGCTTTGGTCGTATTCGGTACCGTTCTGACCTTATAGTAATGCTTGACCTTCACTGAATGTCTGTGCTGTTTGAAGTGTTGTATCGAGGCTCTGTGTCTCTGGCCTTATAATGGTTGGTTGCTGCTTAAATACGTCTCTTCCCTGACTCCGATGACCTTGGTTTCCTTTACGTTCTAGCGGGGAGCTATGAGCGGCTAGTTCGCCAACGTCTTGCTGCATTCCGTTGTTAACCCGTACACTGCCTTGCTGGATTGCGTGCTCTTCGATTTCCTTTCCGAAGCTGCCGAAAAAATTTTGGATTTTGGTGGATTCCGTCGGGGGGAGTGGGGGTCGCTAACCTTAACGTCCGTGCTGTTGGGTTGTCGCCAACCTTAACGTCTCTGGTCTGGTGTTGCCTTGCTGGATTCCGTATTGGTTCGATCGCAGTCTTCGATGCTTGTCCCCTCTATGCAGTGCCTATACCCGTTGAAGTCGATACCCCTAAACCTTGCCAGGACACCAGAGACCTGTAATGCGTGGTTTCAAAGGCCTATCAGTGAGACGTATTCGATTGATGCAGTGCACTTGTGTCTGCACGCAAATGGCCGTATATATTCAACGCGTCCCCGTACTTGAGTACCTCTGTGACGTTTGATTCACCCGATGATAGTCCACCCTTCTAGCCCCATTCAAACGCTCCAATTCGAGCCTACAACCAAGACAATCGGTAGAGAATTGACTCTGCTATCAGAGTTCCGGTTTTCGCCGTACGGTTTCCGTTCCAGGCCGGTATAGCAAGTCGACGAGACCTGTCAGGCCTTTTGCGGTGAGACTACCATGGTTCGTAGGCCATTTGGGGACATATTTGGTGTCCAACAATATTCTTCAGCACTGTCATTATAGTCTCCAACCGGTGACTATAATAATGATTTTACTTGGCATTTATTATAAGGCCTCGCACTTGGCTATAATTTTTTCGCATTTATTATAAGGGCTTGGGCTCGTCTATAAGAGTCCTCTTTGCATTTTCGAGTTGGTGCTGAGATTTTTTGTAGGGTGTTCCTTTTCATTTTCCTGCTGTTGGACGGCTGAGAGACTACGCACTGAATTCCTGGTGTCGCACTGAATTCCGGTGATTTGGGTGAGCTTTTCACCATCATAATTGATGCGCACTGAATTCCTTCCCACGCTAGGGGGTTGTCGCACGTAATTCCACTGTTTTCAGTCCCCTTTTCACGGAATTACGATCGTAATTCCCGGGGAAGATAGCTAGTCTTTCTGGATATCCCTCTGGATTCCCAGCAGTCTGAAGCCGACGTCCCTAATCCTTGCCAGGATATGAGGGTCTTGTAATGCTTGGCCTTGAGTGCAAGACATTGAGAATACCCAGATGCATTCAATCAATACGACCGACTTGCGTTCAAAGGCAATATTCAAGTCGGTACCTTGCTTGAGTGCCTCAATGCCCTCGGATTTTCCCGCCAAGCATATAGCCTTATAATCCCGGTCAAAGGCTTCGTTTCGAGCCTATACCCAAGGCAATGAGTGGCTAAATGAGTCCGGTATGTTGTGTATGACTTGGGTACGATTTCCGAGCAGCAGGGCCTGTTCGCTATTGGAGACTCAAACACAGCCTTTAAAGGCCAGTAGTTGTGCCTGCTATGAGGACATCTCTGTTCCTTATAGCTGCTCAGACGGATGCCTTTGCGGTGATACAAGTTGGCTTGGTGCGGGGGTCGTTTTGTAGAAATCAAACTGCAAGCCAAGCTGCTGCTACCGTGGGTCTGGTGGGTAGAGCACTCCGAACGTGTTCGACAGGGTCAGACTGCGTTGATGGCTCGCTATCTTACCTCTTCATGTATTGTTGACCAGTGCCTTGTACACTTGAGTACGCCTCTGGGAGAAGTAGATGAAAATGGCGGGGGACGGTTGCTGTTGTTGCAAGGGATGATACTCACTAGGCAGACCAGGTTGATTGCCTGCTATCGTACTTCTTGATGTATTGTTGAGTTGACCATTGGCTTGTACACTCGAGTACATGCTTCCATTGACTCCCGTGCCCCGTGATTGCCTTTACGTTCTAGCGGGCAGCTGTGAGCGGCTAGTTCGCCAACGTCTGCCTGGTTCCCGTTGCTAACCCGTGCATTGCCTTGCTGGATTGCTTGGTCCACGGTTTCCTTTCCGAAGCTGCCGAAAAAATTTTTATATTCTGGTGAATTCCGTCGGGGGGAGTGGACCACTAACCTTAACGTCCATGTTGTGGTGTTGTCGCAAACCTTAACGTCCGTGCTTGGGGGTTGCCTTGTGTATTCCGTATGGCTTGGAACACAGTGTTTGACCGAGTCGTAAATGTCAGGTGACCTGCGACTCGATCGCTGATGACACCATCTTATAGTCCTGCTCAAACGCTTCAATTCAAGCCTATACCCAAGGGAATCGGTGCTAGATTGACGGTGCTATTGAGGTTTCGGTCAAAGCCGTACGATTTCCATCCAAGTCAATATAGCACGTCAATGAGACCTGTTCGGGCATTTGCGGTGATACTAGGCTGATTCCCAGGCTATTTGACCACCCTTTTGGTTTCCACCATTTTTTCCCGATGCCTTGAGTCGGCTGTTCAATCGCATTTCTTATAAGCCTTGGCTCTGGCTTATAATTTTTTTGGGCAGTGAGTCGCAATTCTTATAAGGCCTTGCTGGTGACTATAAGATTCTGTTGTCCTTTTTGATCTCTTATAGGGTGCTGTGTTCGACTATATTTATTGTGCGTTTGTTTCTATCCCGAAAATTCTGGGAGAATTCGAGTTGCCCCCGATTCCAGCTGTTGCCCCCTATTCCCTAGATTCTGGAGGCGTTTTTCATGTGTTGCCCCCTATTCCCTCCCACGCTGTCGTTGTTGCCACCCGAATTCCTCTCGTTTGGGGACCCTTTGGCAAGGAATTGGGTGCCCAATTCCCCGTTACCGTAGCTAGGCCTATCAGTGAGACGTATTCGATTGATGCAGTGCACTTGTGTCTGCACGCAAATGGCCGTATATATTCAACGCGTCCCCGTACTTGAGTACCTCTGTGACGTTTGATTCACCCGATGATAGTCCACCCTTCTAGCCCCATTCAAACGCTCCAATTCGAGCCTACAACCAAGACAATCGGTAGAGAATTGACTCTGCTATCAGAGTTCCGGTTTTCGCCGTACGGTTTCCGTTCAGGCCGTATAGCAAGTCGACGAGACCTGTCAGGCCTTTTGCGGGTGAGACTACCATGGTTCGTAGGCCATTTGGGACATATTTGGTTCCAACAATATTCTTCAGCACTGTCATTATAGTCTCCAACCGGTGACTATAATAATGATTTTACTTGGCATTTATTATAAGGCCTCGCACTTGGCTATAATTTTTCGCATTTATTATAAGGGCTTGGGCTCGTCTATAAGAGGTCCTTTTGCATTTTCGAGTTGGTGCTGAGATTTTTTTGTAGGGTGTTCCTTTTCATTTTCCTGCTGTTGGACGGCCTGAGAGACTACGCACTGAATTCCTGGTGTCGCACTGAATTCCGGTGATTTGGGTGAGCTTTTCACCATCATAATTGATGCGCACTGAATTCCTTCCACGCTAGGGGGTTGTCGCACGTAATTCCACTGTTTTCAGTCCCCTTTTCACGGAATTACGATCGTAATTCCCGGGGAAGATAGCTAGTCTTTCTGGATATCCCTCTGGATTCCAGCAGTCTGAAGCCGACGTCCCTAATCCTTGCAGGATATGAGGGTCTTGTAATGCTTGGCCTTGAGTGCAAGACATTGAGAATACCCAGATGCATTCAATCATACGACCGACTTGCGTTTCAAAGGCAATATTCAAGTCGGTACCTTGCTTGAGTGCCTCAATGCCCTCGGATTTTCCCGCCAAGGCATATAGCCTTATAATCCCGGTCAAAGGCTTCGTTTCGAGCCTATACCCAAGGGCAATGAGTGGCTAAATGAGTCCGGGTATGTTGTGTATGACTTGGGTACGATTTCCGAGCAGCAGGGCCTGTTCGCTATTGGAGACTCAAACACAGCCTTAAAGGCCAGTAGTTGTGCCTGCTATGAGACATCTCTGTTCCTTATAGCTGCTCAGACGGATGCCTTTGCGGTGATACAAGTTGGCTTGGTGCGGGGTCGTTTTGTAGAAATCAAAACTGCAAGCCAAGCTGCTGCTACCGTGGTCTGGTGGGTAGAGCACTCTCCGAACGTGTTCGACAGGGTCAGACTGCGTTGATGGCTCGCTATCTTACCTCTTCATGTATTGTTGACCAGTGCCTTGTACACTTGAGTACGCCTCTGGGAGAAGTAGATGAAAATGGCGGGGACGGTTGCTGTTGTTGCAAGGGATGATACTCACTAGGCAGACCAGGTTGATTGCCTGCTATCGTACTTCTTGATGTATTGTTGAGTTGACCATTGGCTTGTACACTCGAGTACATGCTTCCATTGACTCCGTGCCCCGTGATTGCCTTTACGTTCTAGCGGGCAGCTGTGAGCGGCTAGTTCGCCAACGTCTGCCTGGTTCCCGTTGCTAACCCGTGCATTGCCTTGCTGGATTGCTTGGTCCACGGTTTCCTTTCCGAAGCTGCCGAAAAAATTTTATATTCTGGTGAATTCCGTCGGGGGAGTGGGACCACTAACCTTAACGTCCATGTTGTGGTGTTGTCGCAAACCTTAACGTCCGTGCTTGGGGGTTGCCTTGTGTATTCCGTATGGCTTTGGAACACAGTGTTTGACCGAGTCGTAAATGTCAGGTGACCTGCGACTCGATCGCTGATGACACCATCTTATAGTCCTGCTCAAACGCTTCAATTCAAGCCTATACCCAAGGGAATCGGTGCTAGATTGACGGTGCTATTGAGGTTTCGGTCAAAGCCGTACGATTTCCATCCAAGTCAATATAGCACGTCAATGAGACCTGTTCGGGCATTTGCGGTGATACTAGGCTGATTCCCAGGCTATTTGACCACCCTTTTGGTTTCCACCATTTTTTCCCGATGCCTTGAGTCGGCTGTTCAATCGCATTTCTTATAAGCCTTGGCTCTGGCTTATAATTTTTTTGGGCAGTGAGTCGCAATTCTTATAAGGCCTTGCTGGTGACTATAAGATTCTGTTGTCCTTTTTGATCTCTTATAGGGTGCTGTGTTCGACTATATTTATTGTGCGTTTGTTTCTATCCCGAAAATTCTGGGAGAATTCGAGTTGCCCCCGATTCCAGCTGTTGCCCCCTATTCCCTAGATTCTGGAGGCGTTTTTCATGTGTTGCCCCCTATTCCCTCCCACGCTGTCGTTGTTGCCCCGAATTCCTCTCGTTTGGGGACCCTTTGGCAAGGAATTGGGGTGCCCAATTCCCCGTTACCGTAGCTAGGCTTTCTGGATTTCCCTCCACATTCCAGGGTATGTGACGAAGGCTTTGTCCCATTGCAATGACTCTGGCTGTTGGTAAGGCTTCACTTGGCTGGTGCAACACAGTCTTGCATTGCCTTGATTCAATTGAACACTATAAGGCTTTGGTCGTATTCGGTACCGTTCTGACCTTATAGTAATGCTTGACCTTCACTGAATGTCTGTGCTGTTTGAAGTGTTGTATCGAGGCTCTGTGGTCTCTGGCCTTATAATGGTTGGTTGCTGCTTAAATACGTCTCTTCCCTGACTCCGATGACCTTGGTTTCCTTTACGTTCTAGCGGGGAGCTGATGAGCGGCTAGTTCGCCAACGTCTTGCTGCATTCCGTTGTTAACCCGTACACTGCCTTGCTGGATTGCGTGCTCTTCGATTTCCTTTCCGAAGCTGCCGAAAAAATTTTGGATTTTGGTGGGGTTCCGTCGGGGGAGTGGGGGTCGCTAACCTTAACGTCCGTGCTGTTGGGTTGTCGCCAACCTTAACGTCTCTGGTCTGGTGTTGCCTTGCTGGATTCCGTATTGGTTCGATCGCAGTCTTCGATGCTTGTCCCCTCTATGCAGTGCCTATACCCGTTGAAGTCGATACCCCTAAACCTTGCCAGGACACCAGAGACCTGTAATGCGTGGTTTCAAAGGCCTATCAGTGAGACGTATTCGATTGATGCAGTGCACTTGTGTCTGCACGCAAATGGCCGTATATATTCAACGCGTCCCCGTACTTGAGTACCTCTGTGACGTTTGATTCACCCGATGATAGTCCACCCTTCTAGCCCCATTCAAACGCTCCAATTCGAGCCTACAACCAAGACAATCGGTAGAGAATTGACTCTGCTATCAGAGTTCCGGTTTTCGCCGTACGGTTTCCGTTCCAGGCCGTATAGCAAGTCGACGAGACCTGTCAGGCCTTTTGCGGTGAGACTACCATGGTTCGTAGGCCATTTGGGACATATTTGGTTCCAACAATATTCTTCAGCACTGTCATTATAGTCTCCAACCGGTGACTATAATAATGATTTTACTTGGCATTTTATTATAAGGCCTCGCACTTGGCTATAATTTTTTCGCATTTATTATAAGGGCTTGGGCTCGTCTATAAGAGTCCTTTTGCATTTTCGAGTTGGTGCTGAGATTTTTTTGTAGGGTGTTCCTTTTCATTTTCCTGCTGTTGGACGGCTGAGAGACTACGCACTGAATTCCTGGTGTCGCACTGAATTCCGGTGATTTGGGTGAGCTTTTCACCATCATAATTGATGCGCACTGAATTCCTTCCCACGCTAGGGGGTTGTCGCACGTAATTCCACTGTTTTCAGTCCCCTTTTCACGGAATTACGATCGTAATTCCCGGGGAAGATAGCTAGTCTTTCTGGATATCCCTCTGGATTCCAGCAGTCTGAAGCCGACGTCCCTAATCCTTGCCAGGATATGAGGGTCTTGTAATGCTTGGCCTTGAGTGCAAGACATTGAGAATACCCAGATGCATTCAATCAATACGACCCGACTTGCGTTCAAAGGCAATATTCAAGTCGGTACCTTGCTTGAGTGCCTCAATGCCCTCGGATTTTCCCGCCAAGCATATAGCCTTATAATCCCGGTCAAAGGCTTCGTTTCGAGCCTATACCCAAGGCAATGAGTGGCTAAATGAGTCCGGTATGTTGTGTATGACTTGGGTACGATTTCCGAGCAGCAGGCCTGTTCGCTATTGGAGACTCAAACACAGCCTTTAAAGGCCAGTAGTTGTGCCTGCTATGAGACATCTCTGTTCCTTATAGCTGCTCAGACGGATGCCCTTTGCGGTGATACAAGTTGGCTTGGTGCGGGGTCGTTTTGTAGAAATCAAAACTGGCAAGCCAAGCTGCTGCTACCGTGGTCTGGTGGGTAGAGCACTCCGAACGTGTTCGACAGGGTCAGACTGCGTTGATGGCTCGCTATCTTACCTCTTCATGTATTGTTGACCAGTGCCTTGTACACTTGAGTACGCCTCTGGGAGAAGTAGATGAAAATGGCGGGGACGGTTGCTGTTGTTGCAAGGGATGATACTCACTAGGCAGACCAGGTTGATTGCCTGCTATCGTACTTCTTGATGTATTGTTGAGTTGACCATTGGCTTGTACACTCGAGTACATGCTTCCATTGACTCCGTGCCCCGTGATTGCCTTTACGTTCTAGCGGGCAGCTGTGAGCGGCTAGTTCGCCAACGTCTGCCTGGTTCCCGTTGCTAACCCGTGCATTGCCTTGCTGGATTGCTTGGTCCACGGTTTCCTTTCCGAAGCTGCCGAAAAAATTTTATATTCTGGTGAATTCCGTCGGGGGAGTGGGACCACTAACCTTAACGTCCATGTTGTGGTGTTGTCGCAAACCTTAACGTCCGTGCTTGGGGGTTGCCTTGTGTATTCCGTATGGCTTGGAACACAGTGTTTGAACCGAGTCGTAAATGTCAGGTGACCTGCGACTCGATCGCTGATGACACCATCTTATAGTCCTGCTCAAACGCTTCAATTCAAGCCTATACCCAAGGGAATCGGTGGCTAGATTGACGGTGCTATTGAGGTTTCGGTCAAAGCCGTACGATTTCCATCCAAGTCAATATAGCACGTCAATGAGACCTGTTCGGGCATTTGCGGTGATACTAGGCTGATTCCCCAGGCTATTTGACACCCTTTTGGTTTCCACCATTTTTTCCCGATGCCTTGAGTCGGCTGTTCAATCGCATTTCTTATAAGCCTTGGCTCTGGCTTATAATTTTTTTGGGCAGTGAGTCGCAATTCTTATAAGGCCTTGCTGGTGACTATAAGATTCTGTTGTCCTTTTTGATCTCTTATAGGGTGCTGTGTTCGACTATATTTATTGTGCGTTTGTTTCTATCCCGAAAATTCTGGGAGAATTCGAGTTGCCCCCGATTCCAGCTGTTGCCCCCTATTCCCTAGATTCTGGAGGCGTTTTTCATGTGTTGCCCCCTATTCCCTCCCACGCTGTCGTTGTTGCCCCGAATTCCTCTCGTTTGGGGACCCTTTGGCAAGGATTGGGTGCCCAATTCCCCGTTACCCGTAGCTAGGCCCTATCAGTGAGACGTATTCGATTGATGCAGTGCACTTGTGTCTGCACGCAAATGGCCGTATATATTCAACGCGTCCCCGTACTTGAGTACCTCTGTGACGTTTGATTCACCCGATGATAGTCCACCCTTCTAGCCCCATTCAAACGCTCCAATTCGAGCCTACAACCAAGACAATCGGTAGAGAATTGACTCTGCTATCAGAGTTCCGGTTTTCGCCGTACGGTTTCCGTTCCAGGCCGTATAGCAAGTCGACGAGACCTGTCAGGCCTTTTGCGGTGAGACTACCATGGTTCGTAGGCCCATTTGGGACATATTTGGTTCCAACAATATTCTTCAGCACTGTCATTATAGTCTCCAACCGGTGACTATAATAATGATTTTACTTGGCATTTATTATAAGGCCTCGCACTTGGCTATAATTTTTTCGCATTTATTATAAGGGCTTGGGCTCGTCTATAAGAGTCCTTTTGCATTTTCGAGTTCGTTGTTGCCCCGAATTCCTCTCGTTTGGGGGACCCTTTGGCAAGGAATTGGGTGCCCAATTCCCCGTTACCGTAGCTAGGCTTTCTGGATTTCCCTCCACATTCCAGGGTATGTGACGAAGGCTTTGTCCATTGCAATGACTCTGGCTGTTGGTAAGGCTTCACTTGGCTGGTGCAACACAGTCTTGCATTGCCTTGATTCAATTGAACACTATAAGGCTTTGGTCGTATTCGGTACCGTTCTGACCTTATAGTAATGCTTGACCTTCACTGAATGTCTGTGCTGTTTGAAGTGTTGTATCGAGGCTCTGTGGTCTCTGGCCTTATAATGGTTGGTTGCTGCTTAAATACGTCTCTTCCCTGACTCCGATGACCTTGGTTTCCTTTACGTTCTAGCGGGGGAGCTTATGAGCGGCTAGTTCGCCAACGTCTTGCTGCATTCCGTTGTTAACCCGTACACTGCCTTGCTGGATTGCGTGCTCTTCGATTTCCTTTCCGAAGCTGCCGAAAAAATTTTGGATTTTGGTGGGGTTCCGTCGGGGGGAGTGGGGTCGCTAACCTTAACGTCCGTGCTGTTGGGTTGTCGCCAACCTTAACGTCTCTGGTCTGGTGTTGCCTTGCTGGATTCCGTATTGGTTCGATCGCAGTCTTCGATGCTTGTCCCCTCTATGCAGTGCCTATACCCGTTGAAGTCGATACCCCTAAACCTTGCCAGGACACCAGAGACCTGTAATGCGTGGTTTCAAAGGCCTATCAGTGAGACGTATTCGATTGATGCAGTGCACTTGTGTCTGCACGCAAATGGGCCGTATATATTCAACGCGTCCCCGTACTTGAGTACCTCTGTGACGTTTGATTCACCCGATGATAGTCCACCCTTCTAGCCCCATTCAAACGCTCCAATTCGAGCCTACAACCAAGACAATCGGTAGAGAATTGACTCTGCTATCAGAGTTCCGGTTTTCGCCGTACGGTTTCCGTTCCAGGCCGTATAGCAAGTCGACGAGACCTGTCAGGCCTTTTGCGGTGAGACTACCATGGTTCGTAGGCCATTTGGGACATATTTGGTTCCAACAATATTCTTCAGCACTGTCATTATAGTCTCCAACCGGTGACTATAATAATGATTTTACTTGGCATTTATTATAAGGCCTCGCACTTGGCTATAATTTTTTCGCATTTATTATAAGGGCTTGGGCTCGTCTATAAGAGTCCTTTTGGCATTTTCGAGTTGGTGCTGAGATTTTTTTGTAGGGTGTTCCTTTTCATTTTCCTGCTGTTGGACGGCTGAGAGGACTACGCACTGAATTCCTGGTGTCGCACTGAATTCCGGTGATTTGGGTGAGCTTTTCACCATCATAATTGATGCGCACTGAATTCCTTCCCACGCTAGGGGTTGTCGCACGTAATTCCACTGTTTTCAGTCCCCTTTTCACGGAATTACGATCGTAATTCCCGGGGAAGATAGCTAGTCTTTCTGGATATCCCTCTGGATTCCAGCAGTCTGAAGCCGACGTCCCCTAATCCTTGCCAGGATATGAGGGTCTTGTAATGCTTGGCCTTGAGTGCAAGACATTGAGAATACCCAGATGCATTCAATCAATACGACCGACTTGCGTTCAAAGGCAATATTCAAGTCGGTACCTTGCTTGAGTGCCTCAATGCCCTCGGATTTTCCCGCCAAGCATATAGCCTTATAATCCCGGTCAAAGGCTTCGTTTCGAGCTATACCCAAGGCAATGAGTGGCTAAATGAGTCCGGTATGTTGTGTATGACTTGGGTACGATTTCCGAGCAGCAGGGCCTGTTTCGCTATTGGAGACTCAAACACAGCCTTTAAAGGCCAGTAGTTGTGCCTGCTATGAGACATCTCTGTTCCTTATAGCTGCTCAGACGGATGCCTTTGCGGTGATACAAGTTGGCTTGGTGCGGGGTCGTTTTGTAGAAATCAAAAACTGCAAGCCAAGCTGCTGCTACCGTGGTCTGGTGGGTAGAGCACTCCGAACGTGTTCGACAGGGTCAGACTGCGTTGATGGCTCGCTATCTTACCTCTTCATGTATTGTTGACCAGTGCCTTGTACACTTGAGTACGCCTCTGGGAGAAGTAGATGAAAATGGCGGGGGACGGTTGCTGTTGTTGCAAGGGATGATACTCACTAGGCAGACCAGGTTGATTGCCTGCTATCGTACTTCTTGATGTATTGTTGAGTTGACCATTGGCTTGTACACTCGAGTACATGCTTCCATTGACTCCGTGCCCCGTGATTGCCTTTACGTTCTAGCGGGCAGCTGTGAGCGGCTAGTTCGCCAACGTCTGCCTGGTTCCCGTTGCTAACCCGTGCATTGCCTTGCTGGATTGCTTGGTCCACGGTTTCCTTTCCGAAGCTGCCGAAAAAATTTTATATTCTGGTGAATTCCGTCGGGGGAGTGGGACCACTAACCTTAACGTCCATGTTGTGGTGTTGTCGCAAACCTTAACGTCCGTGCTTGGGGGTTGCCTTGTGTATTCCGTATGGCTTGGAACACAGTGTTTGACCGAGTCGTAAATGTCAGGTGACCTGCGACTCGATCGCTGATGACACCATCTTATAGTCCTGCTCAAACGCTTCAATTCAAGCCTATACCCAAGGGAAATCGGTGCTAGATTGACGGTGCTATTGAGGTTTCGGTCAAAGCCGTACGATTTCCATCCAAGTCAATATAGCACGTCAATGAGACCTGTTCGGGCATTTGCGGTGATACTAGGCTGATTCCCAGGCTATTTGACACCCTTTTGGTTTCCACCATTTTTTCCCGATGCCTTGAGTCGGCTGTTCAATCGCATTTCTTATAAGCCTTGGCTCTGGCTTATAATTTTTTTGGGCAGTGGAGTCGCAATTCTTATAAGGCCTTGCTGGTGACTATAAGATTCTGTTGTCCTTTTTGATCTCTTATAGGGTGCTGTGTTCGACTATATTTATTGTGCGTTTTGTTTCTATCCCGAAAATTCTGGGAGAATTCGAGTTGCCCCCGATTCCAGCTGTTGCCCCCTATTCCCTAGATTCTGGAGGCGTTTTTCATGTGTTGCCCCCTATTCCCTCCCACGCTGTCGTTGTTGCCCCGAATTCCTCTCGTTTGGGGACCCTTTGGCAAGGAATTGGGTGCCCAATTCCCCGTTACCGTAGCTAGGCCTATCAGTGAGACGTATTCGATTGATGCAGTGCACTTGTGTCTGCACGCAAATGGCCGTATATATTCAACGCGTCCCCCGTACTTGAGTACCTCTGTGACGTTTGATTCACCCGATGATAGTCCACCCTTCTAGCCCATTCAAACGCTCCAATTCGAGCCTACAACCAAGACAATCGGTAGAGAATTGACTCTGCTATCAGAGTTCCGGTTTTCGCCGTACGGTTTCCGTTCCAGGCCGTATAGCAAGTCGACGAGACCTGTCAGGCCTTTTGCGGTGAGACTACCATGGTTCGTAGGCCATTTGGGACATATTTGGTTCCAACAATATTCTTCAGCACTGTCATTATAGTCTCCAACCGGTGACTATAATAATGATTTTACTTGGCATTTATTATAAGGCCTCGCACTTGGCTATAATTTTTTCGCATTTATTATAAGGGCTTGGGCTCGTCTATAAGAGTCCTTTTGCATTTTCGAGTTGGTGCTGAGATTTTTTGTAGGGTGTTCCTTTTCATTTTCCTGCTGTTGGACGGCTGAGAGACTACGCACTGAATTCCTGGTGTCGCACTGAATTCCGGTGATTTGGGTGAGCTTTTCACCATCATAATTGATGCGCACTGAATTCCTTCCCACGCTAGGGGTTGTCGCACGTAATTCCACTGTTTTCAGTCCCCTTTTCACGGAATTACGATCGTAATTCCCGGGAAGATAGCTAGTCTTTCTGGATATCCCTCTGGATTCCAGCAGTCTGAAGCCGACGTCCCTAATCCTTGCCAGGATATGAGGGTCTTGTAATGCTTGGCCTTGAGTGCAAGACATTGAGAATACCCAGATGCATTCAATCAATACGACCGACTTGCGTTCAAAGGCAATATTCAAGTCGGTACCTTGCTTGAGTGCCTCAATGCCCTCGGATTTTCCCGCCAAGCATATAGCCTTATAATCCCGGTCAAAGGCTTCGTTTCGAGCCTATACCCAAGGCAATGAGTGGCTAAATGAGTCCGGTATGTTGTGTATGACTTGGGTACGATTTCCGAGCAGCAGGGCCTGTTCGCTATTGGAGACTCAAACACAGCCTTTAAAGGCCAGTAGTTGTGCCTGCTATGAGACATCTCTGTTCCTTATAGCTGCTCAGACGGATGCCTTTGCGGTGATACAAGTTGGCTTGGTGCGGGGTCGTTTTGTAGAAATCAAAACTGCAAGCCAAGCTGCTGCTACCGTGGTCTGGTGGGTAGAGCACTCCGAACGTGTTCGACAGGGTCAGACTGCGTTGATGGCTCGCTATCTTACCTCTTCATGTATTGTTGACCAGTGCCTTGTACACTTGAGTACGCCTCTGGGAGAAGTAGATGAAAATGGCGGGGACGGTTGCTGTTGTTGCAAGGGATGATACTCACTAGGCAGACCAGGTTGATTGCCTGCTATCGTACTTCTTGATGTATTGTTGAGTTGACCATTGGCTTGTACACTCGAGTACATGCTTCCATTGACTCCGTGCCCCGTGATTGCCTTACGTTCTAGCGGGCAGCTGTGAGCGGCTAGTTCGCCAACGTCTGCCTGGTTCCCGTTGCTAACCCGTGCATTGCCTTGCTGGATTGCTTGGTCCACGGTTTCCTTTCCGAAGCTGCCGAAAAAATTTTATATTCTGGTGAATTCCGTCGGGGGAGTGGGACCACTAACCTTAACGTCCATGTTGTGGTGTTGTCGCAAACCTTAACGTCCGTGCTTGGGGGTTGCCTTGTGTATTCCGTATGGCTTGGAACACAGTGTTTGACCGAGTCGTAAATGTCAGGTGACCTGCGACTCGATCGCTGATGACACCATCTTATAGTCCTGCTCAAACGCTTCAATTCAAGCCTATACCCAAGGGAATCGGTGCTAGATTGACGGTGCTATTGAGGTTTCGGTCAAAGCCGTACGATTTCCATCCAAGTCAATATAGCACGTCAATGAGACCTGTTCGGGCATTTGCGGTGATACTAGGCTGATTCCCAGGCTATTTGACACCCTTTTGGTTTCCACCATTTTTTCCCGATGCCTTGAGTCGGCTGTTCAATCGCATTTCTTATAAGCCTTGGCTCTGGCTTATAATTTTTTTGGGCAGTGAGTCGCAATTCTTATAAGGCCTTGCTGGTGACTATAAGATTCTGTTGTCCTTTTTGATCTCTTATAGGGTGCTGTGTTCGACTATATTTATTGTGCGTTTGTTTCTATCCCGAAAATTCTGGGAGAATTCGAGTTGCCCCCGATTCCAGCTGTTGCCCCCTATTCCCTAGATTCTGGAGGCGTTTTTCATGTGTTGCCCCCTATTCCCTCCCACGCTGTCGTTGTTGCCCCGAATTCCTCTCGTTTGGGGACCCTTTGGCAAGGAATTGGGTGCCCAATTCCCCGTTACCGTAGCTAGGCTTTCTGGATTTCCCTCCACATTCCCAGGGTATGTGACGAAGGCTTTGTCCCATTGCAATGACTCTGGCTGTTGGTAAGGCTTCACTTGGCTGGTGCAACACAGTCTTGCATTGCCTTGATTCAATTGAACACTATAAGGCTTTGGTCGTATTCGGTACCGTTCTGACCTTATAGTAATGCTTGACCTTCACTGAATGTCTGTGCTGTTTGAAGTGTTGTATCGAGGCTCTGTGGTCTCTGGCCTTATAATGGTTGGTTGCTGCTTAAATACGTCTCTTCCCTGACTCCGATGACCTTGGTTTCCTTTACGTTCTAGCGGGGAGCTATGAGCGGCTAGTTCGCCAACGTCTTGCTGCATTCCGTTGTTAACCCGTACACTGCCTTGCTGGATTGCGTGCTCTTCGATTTCCTTTCCGAAGCTGCCGAAAAAATTTTGGATTTTGGTGGATTCCGTCGGGGGAGTGGGGTCGCTAACCTTAACGTCCGTGCTGTTGGGTTGTCGCCAACCTTAACGTCTCTGGTCTGGTGTTGCCTTGCTGGATTCCGTATTGGTTCGATCGCAGTCTTCGATGCTTGTCCCCTCTATGCAGTGCCTATACCCGTTGAAGTCGATACCCCTAAACCTTGCCAGGACACCAGAGACCTGTAATGCGTGGTTTCAAAGGCCTATCAGTGAGACGTATTCGATTGATGCAGTGCACTTGTGTCTGCACGCAAATGGCCGTATATATTCAACGCGTCCCCGTACTTGAGTACCTCTGTGACGTTTGATTCACCCGATGATAGTCCACCCTTCTAGCCCCATTCAAACGCTCCAATTCGAGCCTACAACCAAGACAATCGGTAGAGAATTGACTCTGCTATCAGAGTTCCGGTTTTCGCCGTACGGTTTCCGTTCCAGGCCGTATAGCAAGTCGACGAGACCTGTCAGGCCTTTTGCGGTGAGACTACCATGGTTCGTAGGCCATTTGGGACATATTTGGTTCCAACAATATTCTTCAGCACTGTCATTATAGTCTCCAACCGGTGACTATAATAATGATTTTACTTGGCATTTATTATAAGGCCTCGCACTTGGCTATAATTTTTTCGCATTTATTATAAGGGCTTGGGCTCGTCTATAAGAGTCCTTTTGCATTTTCGAGTTGGTGCTGAGATTTTTTGTAGGGTGTTCCTTTTCATTTTCCTGCTGTTGGACGGCTGAGAGACTACGCACTGAATTCCTGGTGTCGCACTGAATTCCGGTGATTTGGGTGAGCTTTTCACCATCATAATTGATGCGCACTGAATTCCTTCCCACGCTAGGGGTTGTCGCACGTAATTCCACTGTTTTCAGTCCCCTTTTCACGGAATTACGATCGTAATTCCCGGGGAAGATAGCTAGTCTTTCTGGATATCCCTCTGGATTCCAGCAGTCTGAAGCCGACGTCCCTAATCCTTGCCAGGATATGAGGGTCTTGTAATGCTTGGCCTTGAGTGCAAGACATTGAGAATACCCAGATGCATTCAATCAATACGACCGACTTGCGTTCAAAGGCAATATTCAAGTCGGTACCTTGCTTGAGTGCCTCAATGCCCTCGGATTTTCCCGCCAAGCATATAGCCTTATAATCCCGGTCAAAGGCTTCGTTTCGAGCCTATACCCAAGGCAATGAGTGGCTAAATGAGTCCGGTATGTTGTGTATGACTTGGGTACGATTTCCGAGCAGCAGGGCCTGTTCGCTATTGGAGACTCAAACACAGCCTTTAAAGGCCAGTAGTTGTGCCTGCTATGAGACATCTCTGTTCCTTATAGCTGCTCAGACGGATGCCTTTGCGGTGATACAAGTTGGCTTGGTGCGGGGTCGTTTTGTAGAAATCAAAACTGCAAGCCAAGCTGCTGCTACCGTGGTCTGGTGGGTAGAGCACTCCGAACGTGTTCGACAGGGTCAGACTGCGTTGATGGCTCGCTATCTTACCTCTTCATGTATTGTTGACCAGTGCCTTGTACACTTGAGTACGCCTCTGGGAGAAGTAGATGAAAATGGCGGGGACGGTTGCTGTTGTTGCAAGGGATGATACTCACTAGGCAGACCAGGTTGATTGCCTGCTATCGTACTTCTTGATGTATTGTTGAGTTGACCATTGGCTTGTACACTCGAGTACATGCTTCCATTGACTCCGTGCCCCGTGATTGCCTTTACGTTCTAGCGGGCAGCTGTGAGCGGCTAGTTCGCCAACGTCTGCCTGGTTCCCGTTGCTAACCCGTGCATTGCCTTGCTGGATTGCTTGGTCCACGGTTTCCTTTCCGAAGCTGCCGAAAAAATTTTATATTCTGGTGAATTCCGTCGGGGGAGTGGGACCACTAACCTTAACGTCCATGTTGTGGTGTTGTCGCAAACCTTAACGTCCGTGCTTGGGGGTTGCCTTGTGTATTCCGTATGGCTTGGAACACAGTGTTTGACCGAGTCGTAAATGTCAGGTGACCTGCGACTCGATCGCTGATGACACCATCTTATAGTCCTGCTCAAACGCTTCAATTCAAGCCTATACCCAAGGGAATCGGTGCTAGATTGACGGTGCTATTGAGGTTTCGGTCAAAGCCGTACGATTTCCATCCAAGTCAATATAGCACGTCAATGAGACCTGTTCGGGCATTTGCGGTGATACTAGGCTGATTCCCAGGCTATTTGACACCCTTTTGGTTTCCACCATTTTTTCCCGATGCCTTGAGTCGGCTGTTCAATCGCATTTCTTATAAGCCTTGGCTCTGGCTTATAATTTTTTTGGGCAGTGAGTCGCAATTCTTATAAGGCCTTGCTGGTGACTATAAGATTCTGTTGTCCTTTTTGATCTCTTATAGGGTGCTGTGTTCGACTATATTTATTGTGCGTTTGTTTCTATCCCGAAAATTCTGGGAGAATTCGAGTTGCCCCCGATTCCAGCTGTTGCCCCCTATTCCCTAGATTCTGGAGGCGTTTTTCATGTGTTGCCCCTATTCCCTCCCACGCTGTCGTTGTTGCCCCGAATTCCTCTCGTTTGGGGACCCTTTGGCAAGGAATTGGGTGCCCAATTCCCCGTTACCGTAGCTAGGCTGATTCCCATGCTATTTGGCACCCTTTTGGTTTCCACCAATTTTTCCGGTTGCTTGAGTTGGCTGCTCAATCGCCTTTCTTATAAGCTTTGACTCTGGCTTATAATTTTTTTTGGCAGTGAGTCGCAATTCTTATAAGGCCTCGCTGTTGACTATAAGAGTCGGATTGTTTTGTCGTCGTTCCTTTTAGTCAGTGGTGAGTGCTTATAATTATTTTGAGTCAAGCAGACGATTGCGGTGTGTCGATTCGATTGGGCTGGATTCCAGGTCTTGGGGTGAATTCCAGTGGTTTCAGGGGGTGAATCACAATCTTGGGCTGAATTCCCCTCCCACGGTGTCGACCTTGGGCTGAATTCCCCCGTTTCAGGAGCCTCTTTCACGGAATCCGTCAACGGATTCCCGGGTAAGATAGCTAGTCTTTTGCCCCTCCGAATTGGGTGTTCTGCCCTATTCCGACGTGTTCTGCCCTATTCCCTCCCACGCTGTCTGTGCCTATACGAATCCCACTGGTTTGAGGACCCTTTGCATGGAATAGGGCACCCTATTCTCCATTACGTAGCTAGTCTTGCTACATCCGCCTCCGCATTCCAAGCAATATCACCAAGGCTATGCTCCATTACAATGCATTGACTCAGACCCTTGGTATATGGGCTCAACGGTGTTCAGTTGCCTGGCTGAACACAGTCTCATATTGTATTGACTCAATTGAACACCATAAGGCTGTGGTCGTATTGAGTACTATTCTGGCCTTATAATAATGGTTGACTCTCACCGAATGTCTGTACTGTTTGAAGTGTTGTATTGAGGCTCTGTGCTATCTGGCCTTATAATGGTTGGTTGCTACTGCTTGAGTACGTCTCTTCCCTCACTCCGATGACCTTGGTTTCCTTTACGTTCTAGCGGGCAGCTGGGAGCGGCTAGTTCGCCGATGTCTTGCTGCTTTCCGTTGTTAACCCGTACACTGCCTTGCTGGATTGTGTGCTCTTCGATTTCCTTTCCGAAGCTGCCGAAAAATTTTGGATTTTGGTGGATTCCGTCGGGGGAGTGGGGTCGCTAACCTTAACGTCTGTGCTCTTGGGTTGTCGCCAACCTTAACGTCTCTGCTCTGGTCTTGCCTTGCTGGATTCCGTATAGCTTCGATCGGCGTGTTTGGGTCTACGCAGTGTCTATACCCGTTGAGGTTGATATCCCTAAACCTTGCCAGGACACCAGAGACTCTTAATGCGTGATTCTGAAGGCCTATCAGTGAGACGTATTCAATTGATACAGTGCACTTGTGTCTGAACACAAATGATCGTATATATTCAACGCGTCCTAGTACTTGAGTACCCTCGACCCGGTTCGGTTGAGCCAATGATAGTCCATCCTTCCAGCCCCATTCAAACGCTTCAATTTGAGCCTACAACCAAGGCAATCGGTGGAGAATTGACTGCGCTACCAGAGTTTCGGTTTTTGCCTACGATTTCCGTTCGAGCCCATATAGCCGTCAACGAGACCTGTCAGGGCATTTGCGGTGACACTACCATGGTTTGTGGACCATTTGGGACATATTTGGTTCCAACAATATTTTTCCGCACTGTCATTATAGTCTCCAACCGGTGACTATAATAATGATTTTAGTTGGCATTTATTATAAGGGTTCGTGTGCCGTTATAAGAATTCGTTTGAGCAATTGGGTTGGCTGAGAGGGTTTCCTTTGAGTTGCGTTTATTATAAGGCCTTGCTTTGGGCTATAAGAGTTGAGTTTGTTTCGTTCGTTTCTTATAGCCGGTTGCGGGTTGTTATATTTATTGTGTGTTTGTTTCTACTCTGAAAATTCTGGGAGAATTCGAGTTGCTCCCGATTCCAGCTGTTGCCCCTATTCCCTCGATTCTGGAGGCGTTTTTCCGGCGTTGCCCCCTATTCCCTCCCACGCTGTCGTTGTTGCCCCGAATTCCCCTCGTTTCAGGACCCTTTGCAAGGAATTGGGTGCCCAATTCCCGGGTAAGATAGCTAGATTAATAGGAATTCGGTGCCAAATTCCCTGTTACCGTAGCCAGAAGATATTCAAGTCTTTGCACTACTTGAGGCCTTTGACCGTGTTCGATTGTGCTGGCTATATCCCGCCCTTATAGGCCTATTCCATTGCTTCAAATCAAGCCTACAACCATGGTCATCGGTGCCCAACTGCCAAAGATATCGTGATTTCGGTTGGAATGTCGAATGACTGATCTGCATACATGTCGCTGTTGAGACCTATCTGTTGATGGTTGGAGACTCAAACACAGCCCTTGAAGGTCAATACCCTTGCCCGCTATGAGACATTGATGTTCCTTATAGCTGGTCAGACCAATGTATTTGCGGTGATACAAGTTGGCTTGGTGCGGGGTCGTTTTGTAGAAATCAAAACTGCAAGGCAAGCAGCTGCTGCTCTGACTCAGAGTGGCTCGGTGGGTAGAGCACTCCGAATGTGTTCGACAGGGTCAGACTGCGTTGATTGGCTACTATAAGGCTCTGTGGTGTACCGTACTTGGTAATGTATTGTTGGCCGTCGTGTTGTACACTTGAGTACGTCCTTCTGTTCACTTGGTGCCCCGCGACTTCCTTTACGAAGGCGGGGAGGTTTGAGTGGCTAGTTCGCCAATGCCTTGCTGGATTCCGTTGCTAACCCGTGCATTGCCCTGCTGGATTGCTTGGTCCGTGGTTTCCTTTCCGAAGCTGCCGAAAAAATTTTATATTCTGGTGAATTCCGTCGGGGGAGTGGGACCACTAACCTTAACGTCCTTGTTGTGGTGTTGTCGCAAACCTTAACATCCGTGCTTGGGGGTTGCCTTGTGTATTCCGTATGGCTTCGAACGCAGTGTTTGGCCGAGTCGCGAATGTCAGGTGACCTGCGACTCGATCGCTGATGACCCTATCTTATAGTCCTGCTCAAACGCTTTAATTCGAGCCTATACCCAAGGCAATCGGTGCTCGATTGACTGTCGTACTCAGGTTTTGGTCCAAGCTGTACGGTTTCCATCCAAGTCCTTATAGCACGTCAACGAGACCTGTTCGGGCATTTGCGGTGACACTAGGCTGATTCCCATGCTATTTGGCACCCTTTTGGTTTCCACCAATTTTTCCCGGTTGCTTGAGTTGGCTGCTCAATCGCCTTTCTTATAAGCTTTGACTCTGGCTTATAATTTTTTTTGGCAGTGAGTCGCAATTCTTATAAGGCCTCGCTGTTGACTATAAGAGTCGGATTGTTTTGTCGTCGTTCCTTTTAGTCAGTGGTGAGTGCTTATAATTATTTTGAGTCAAGCAGACGATTGCGGTGTGTCGATTCGATTGGGCTGGATTCCAGGTCTTGGGGTGAATTCCAGTGGTTTCAGGGGGTGAATCACAATCTTGGGCTGAATTCCCTCCCACGGTGTCGACCTTGGGCTGAATTCCCCCGTTTCAGGAGCCTCTTTCACGGAATCCGTCAACGGATTCCCGGGTAAGATAGCTAGTCTTTTGCCCCTCCGAATTGGGTGTTCTGCCCTATTCCGACGTGTTCTGCCCTATTCCCTCCCACGCTGTCTGTGCCTATACGAATCCCACTGGTTTGAGGACCCTTTGCATGGAATAGGGCACCCTATTCTCCATTACCGTAGCTAGTCTTGCTACATCCGCCTCCGCATTCCAAGCAATATCACCAAGGCTATGCTCCATTACAATGCATTGACTCAGACCCTTGGTATATGGGCTCAACGGTGTTCAGTTGCCTGGCTGAACACAGTCTCATATTGTATTGACTCAATTGAACACCATAAGGCTGTGGTCGTATTGAGTACTATTCTGGCCTTATAATAATGGTTGACTCTCACCGAATGTCTGTACTGTTTGAAGTGTTGTATTGAGGCTCTGTGCTATCTGGCCTTATAATGGTTGGTTGCTACTGCTTGAGTACGTCTCTTCCCTCACTCCGATGACCTTGGTTTCCTTTACGTTCTAGCGGGCAGCTGGGAGCGGCTAGTTCGCCGATGTCTTGCTGCTTTCCGTTGTTAACCCGTACACTGCCTTGCTGGATTGTGTGCTCTTCGATTTCCTTTCCGAAGCTGCCGAAAAATTTTGGATTTTGGTGGATTCCGTCGGGGGAGTGGGGTCGCTAACCTTAACGTCTGTGCTCTTGGGTTGTCGCCAACCTTAACGTCTCTGCTCTGGTCTTGCCTTGCTGGATTCCGTATAGCTTCGATCGGCGTGTTTGGGTCTACGCAGTGTCTATACCCGTTGAGGTTGATATCCCTAAACCTTGCCAGGACACCAGAGACTCTTAATGCGTGATTCTGAAGGCCTATCAGTGAGACGTATTCAATTGATACAGTGCACTTGTGTCTGAACACAAATGATCGTATATATTCAACGCGTCCTAGTACTTGAGTACCCTCGACCCGGTTCGGTTGAGCCAATGATAGTCCACCCTTCCAGCCCCATTCAAACGCTTCAATTTGAGCCTACAACCAAGGCAATCGGTGGAGAATTGACTGCGCTACCAGAGTTTCGGTTTTTGCCTACGATTTCCGTTCGAGCCCATATAGCCCGTCAACGAGACCTGTCAGGGCATTTGCGGTGACACTACCATGGTTTGTGGACCATTTGGGACATATTTGGTTCCAACAATATTTTTCCGCACTGTCATTATAGTCTCCAACCGGTGACTATAATAATGATTTTAGTTGGCATTTATTATAAGGGTTCGTGTGCCGTTATAAGAATTCGTTTGAGCAATTGGGTTGGCTGAGAGGGTTTCCTTTGAGTTGCGTTTATTATAAGGCCTTGCTTTGGGCTATAAGAGTTGAGTTTGTTTCGTTCGTTTCTTATAGCCGGTTGCGGGTTGTTATATTTATTGTGTGTTTGTTTCTACTCTGAAAATTCTGGGAGAATTCGAGTTGCTCCCGATTCCAGCTGTTGCCCCCTATTCCCTCGATTCTGGAGGCGTTTTTCCGGCGTTGCCCCCTATTCCCTCCCACGCTGTCGTTGTTGCCCCGAATTCCCCTCGTTTCAGGACCCTTTGCAAGGAATTGGGTGCCCAATTCCCGGGTAAGATAGCTAGTGCTTATAATTATTTTGAGTCAAGCAGACGATTGCGGTGTGTCGATTCGATTGGGCTGGATTCCAGGTCTTGGGGTGAATTCCAGTGGTTTCAGGGGGTGAATCACAATCTTGGGCTGAATTCCCTCCCACGGTGTCGACCTTGGGCTGAATTCCCCCGTTTCAGGAGCCTCTTTCACGGAATCCGTCAACGGATTCCCGGGTAAGATAGCTAGTCTTTTGCCCCTCCGAATTGGGTGTTCTGCCCTATTCCGACGTGTTCTGCCCTATTCCCTCCCACGCTGTCTGTGCCTATACGAATCCCACTGGTTTGAGGACCCTTTGCATGGAATAGGGCACCCTATTCTCCATTACCGTAGCTAGTCTTGCTACATCCGCCTCCGCATTCCAAGCAATATCACCAAGGCTATGCTCCATTACAATGCATTGACTCAGACCCTTGGTATATGGGCTCAACGGTGTTCAGTTGCCTGGCTGAACACAGTCTCATATTGTATTGACTCAATTGAACACCATAAGGCTGTGGTCGTATTGAGTACTATTCTGGCCTTATAATAATGGTTGACTCTCACCGAATGTCTGTACTGTTTGAAGTGTTGTATTGAGGCTCTGTGCTATCTGGCCTTATAATGGTTGGTTGCTACTGCTTGAGTACGTCTCTTCCCTCACTCCGATGACCTTGGTTTCCTTTACGTTCTAGCGGGCAGCTGGGAGCGGCTAGTTCGCCGATGTCTTGCTGCTTTCCGTTGTTAACCCGTACACTGCCTTGCTGGATTGTGTGCTCTTCGATTTCCTTTCCGAAGCTGCCGAAAAATTTTGGATTTTGGTGGATTCCGTCGGGGGAGTGGGGTCGCTAACCTTAACGTCTGTGCTCTTGGGTTGTCGCCAACCTTAACGTCTCTGCTCTGGTCTTGCCTTGCTGGATTCCGTATAGCTTCGATCGGCGTGTTTGGGTCTACGCAGTGTCTATACCCGTTGAGGTTGATATCCCTAAACCTTGCCAGGACACCAGAGACTCTTAATGCGTGATTCTGAAGGCCTATCAGTGAGACGTATTCAATTGATACAGTGCACTTGTGTCTGAACACAAATGATCGTATATATTCAACGCGTCCTAGTACTTGAGTACCCTCGACCCGGTTCGGTTGAGCCAATGATAGTCCACCCTTCCAGCCCCATTCAAACGCTTCAATTTGAGCCTACAACCAAGGCAATCGGTGGAGAATTGACTGCGCTACCAGAGTTTCGGTTTTTGCCTACGATTTCCGTTCGAGCCCATATAGCCCGTCAACGAGACCTGTCAGGGCATTTGCGGTGACACTACCATGGTTTGTGGACCATTTGGGACATATTTGGTTCCAACAATATTTTTCCGCACTGTCATTATAGTCTCCAACCGGTGACTATAATAATGATTTTAGTTGGCATTTATTATAAGGGTTCGTGTGCCGTTATAAGAATTCGTTTGAGCAATTGGGTTGGCTGAGAGGGTTTCCTTTGAGTTGCGTTTATTATAAGGCCTTGCTTTGGGCTATAAGAGTTGAGTTTGTTTCGTTCGTTTCTTATAGCCGGTTGCGGGTTGTTATATTTATTGTGTGTTTGTTTCTACTCTGAAAATTCTGGGAGAATTCGAGTTGCTCCCGATTCCAGCTGTTGCCCCCTATTCCCTCGATTCTGGAGGCGTTTTTCCGGCGTTGCCCCCTATTCCCTCCCACGCTGTCGTTGTTGCCCCGAATTCCCCTCGTTTCAGGACCCTTTGCAAGGAATTGGGTGCCCAATTCCCGGGTAAGATAGCTAGATTAATAGGAATTCGGTGCCAAATTCCCTGTTACCGTAGCCAGAAGATATTCAAGTCTTTGCACTACTTGAGGCCTTTGACCGTGTTCGATTGTGCTGGCTATATCCCGCCCTTATAGGCCTATTCCATTGCTTCAAATCAAGCCTACAACCATGGTCATCGGTGCCCAACTGCCAAAGATATCGTGATTTCGGTTGGAATGTCGAATGACTGATCTGCATACATGTCGCTGTTGAGACCTATCTGTTGATGGTTGGAGACTCAAACACAGCCCTTGAAGGTCAATACCCTTGCCCGCTATGAGACATTGATGTTCCTTATAGCTGGTCAGACCAATGTATTTGCGGTGATACAAGTTGGCTTGGTGCGGGGTCGTTTTGTAGAAATCAAAACTGCAAGGCAAGCAGCTGCTGCTCTGACTCAGAGTGGCTCGGTGGGTAGAGCACTCCGAATGTGTTCGACAGGGTCAGACTGCGTTGATTGGCTACTATAAGGCTCTGTGGTGTACCGTACTTGGTAATGTATTGTTGGCCGTCGTGTTGTACACTTGAGTACGTCCTTCTGTTCACTTGGTGCCCCGCGACTTCCTTTACGAAGGCGGGGAGGTTTGAGTGGCTAGTTCGCCAATGCCTTGCTGGATTCCGTTGCTAACCCGTGCATTGCCCTGCTGGATTGCTTGGTCCGTGGTTTCCTTTCCGAAGCTGCCGAAAAAATTTTATATTCTGGTGAATTCCGTCGGGGGAGTGGGACCACTAACCTTAACGTCCTTGTTGTGGTGTTGTCGCGAACCTTAACATCCGTGCTTGGGGGTTGCCTTGTGTATTCCGTATGGCTTCGAACGCAGTGTTTGGCCGAGTCGCGAATGTCAGGTGACCTGCGACTCGATCGCTGATGACCCTATCTTATAGTCCTGCTCAAACGCTTTAATTCGAGCCTATACCCAAGGCAATCGGTGCTCGATTGACTGTCGTACTCAGGTTTTGGTCCAAGCTGTACGGTTTCCATCCAAGTCCTTATAGCACGTCAACGAGACCTGTTCGGGCATTTGCGGTGACACTAGGCTGATTCCCATGCTATTTGGCACCCTTTTGGTTTCCACCAATTTTTCCCGGTTGCTTGAGTTGGCTGCTCAATCGCCTTTCTTATAAGCTTTGACTCTGGCTTATAATTTTTTTTGGCAGTGAGTCGCAATTCTTATAAGGCCTCGCTGTTGACTATAAGAGTCGGATTGTTTTGTCGTCGTTCCTTTTAGTCAGTGGTGAGTGCTTATAATTATTTTGAGTCAAGCAGACGATTGCGGTGTGTCGATTCGATTGGGCTGGATTCCAGGTCTTGGGGTGAATTCCAGTGGTTTCAGGGGGTGAATCACAATCTTGGGCTGAATTCCCTCCCACGGTGTCGACCTTGGGCTGAATTCCCCCGTTTCAGGAGCCTCTTTCACGGAATCCGTCAACGGATTCCCGGGTAAGATAGCTAGTCTTTTGCCCCTCCGAATTGGGTGTTCTGCCCTATTCCGACGTGTTCTGCCCTATTCCCTCCCACGCTGTCTGTGCCTATACGAATCCCACTGGTTTGAGGACCCTTTGCATGGAATAGGGCACCCTATTCTCCATTACCGTAGCTAGTCTTGCTACATCCGCCTCCGCATTCCAAGCAATATCACCAAGGCTATGCTCCATTACAATGCATTGACTCAGACCCTTGGTATATGGGCTCAACGGTGTTCAGTTGCCTGGCTGAACACAGTCTCATATTGTATTGACTCAATTGAACACCATAAGGCTGTGGTCGTATTGAGTACTATTCTGGCCTTATAATAATGGTTGACTCTCACCGAATGTCTGTACTGTTTGAAGTGTTGTATTGAGGCTCTGTGCTATCTGGCCCTTATAATGGTTGGTTGCTACTGCTTGAGTACGTCTCTTCCCTCACTCCGATGACCTTGGTTTCCTTTACGTTCTAGCGGGCAGCTGGGAGCGGCTAGTTCGCCGATGTCTTGCTGCTTTCCGTTGTTAACCCGTACACTGCCTTGCTGGATTGTGTGCTCTTCGATTTCCTTTCCGAAGCTGCCGAAAAATTTTGGATTTTGGTGGATTCCGTCGGGGGAGTGGGGTCGCTAACCTTAACGTCTGTGCTCTTGGGTTGTCGCCAACCTTAACGTCTCTGCTCTGGTCTTGCCTTGCTGGATTCCGTATAGCTTCGATCGGCGTGTTTGGGTCTACGCAGTGTCTATACCCGTTGAGGTTGATATCCCTAAACCTTGCCAGGACACCAGAGACTCTTAATGCGTGATTCTGAAGGCCTATCAGTGAGACGTATTCAATTGATACAGTGCACTTGTGTCTGAACACAAATGATCGTATATATTCAACGCGTCCTAGTACTTGAGTACCCTCGACCCGGTTCGGTTGAGCCAATGATAGTCCATCCTTCCAGCCCCATTCAAACGCTTCAATTTGAGCCTACAACCAAGGCAATCGGTGGAGAATTGACTGCGCTACCAGAGTTTCGGTTTTTGCCTACGATTTCCGTTCGAGCCCATATAGCCCGTCAACGAGACCTGTCAGGGCATTTGCGGTGACACTACCATGGTTTGTGGACCATTTGGGACATATTTGGTTCCAACAATATTTTTCCGCACTGTCATTATAGTCTCCAACCGGTGACTATAATAATGATTTTAGTTGGCATTTATTATAAGGGTTCGTGTGCCGTTATAAGAATTCGTTTGAGCAATTGGGTTGGCTGAGAGGGTTTCCTTTGAGTTGCGTTTATTATAAGGCCTTGCTTTGGGCTATAAGAGTTGAGTTTGTTTCGTTCGTTTCTTATAGCCGGTTGCGGGTTGTTATATTTATTGTGTGTTTGTTTCTACTCTGAAAATTCTGGGAGAATTCGAGTTGCTCCCGATTCCAGCTGTTGCCCCCTATTCCCTCGATTCTGGAGGCGTTTTTCCGGCGTTGCCCCCTATTCCCTCCCACGCTGTCGTTGTTGCCCCGAATTCCCCTCGTTTCAGGACCCTTTGCAAGGAATTGGGTGCCCAATTCCCGGGTAAGATAGCTAGGGCCTGTTCGCTATTGGAGACTCAAACACAGCCTTTAAAGGCCAGTAGTTGTGCCTGCTATGAGACATCTCTGTTCCTTATAGCTGCTCAGACGGATGCCTTTGCGGTGATACAAGTTGGCTTGGTGCGGGGTCGTTTTGTAGAAATCAAAACTGCAAGCCAAGCTGCTGCTACCGTGGTCTGGTGGGTAGAGCACTCCGAACGTGTTCGACAGGGTCAGACTGCGTTGATGGCTCGCTATCTTACCTCTTCATGTATTGTTGACCAGTGCCTTGTACACTTGAGTACGCCTCTGGGAGAAGTAGATGAAAATGGCGGGGACGGTTGCTGTTGTTGCAAGGGATGATACTCACTAGGCAGACCAGGTTGATTGCCTGCTATCGTACTTCTTGATGTATTGTTGAGTTGACCATTGGCTTGTACACTCGAGTACATGCTTCCATTGACTCCGTGCCCCGTGATTGCCTTTACGTTCTAGCGGGCAGCTGTGAGCGGCTAGTTCGCCAACGTCTGCCTGGTTCCCGTTGCTAACCCGTGCATTGCCTTGCTGGATTGCTTGGTCCACGGTTTCCTTTCCGAAGCTGCCGAAAAAATTTTATATTCTGGTGAATTCCGTCGGGGGAGTGGGACCACTAACCTTAACGTCCATGTTGTGGTGTTGTCGCAAACCTTAACGTCCGTGCTTGGGGGTTGCCTTGTGTATTCCGTATGGCTTGGAACACAGTGTTTGACCGAGTCGTAAATGTCAGGTGACCTGCGACTCGATCGCTGATGACACCATCTTATAGTCCTGCTCAAACGCTTCAATTCAAGCCTATACCCAAGGGAATCGGTGCTAGATTGACGGTGCTATTGAGGTTTCGGTCAAAGCCGTACGATTTCCATCCAAGTCAATATAGCACGTCAATGAGACCTGTTCGGGCATTTGCGGTGATACTAGGCTGATTCCCAGGCTATTTGACACCCTTTTGGTTTCCACCATTTTTTCCCGATGCCTTGAGTCGGCTGTTCAATCGCATTTCTTATAAGCCTTGGCTCTGGCTTATAATTTTTTTGGGCAGTGAGTCGCAATTCTTATAAGGCCTTGCTGGTGACTATAAGATTCTGTTGTCCTTTTTGATCTCTTATAGGGTGCTGTGTTCGACTATATTTATTGTGCGTTTGTTTCTATCCCGAAAATTCTGGGAGAATTCGAGTTGCCCCCGATTCCAGCTGTTGCCCCCTATTCCCTAGATTCTGGAGGCGTTTTTCATGTGTTGCCCCCTATTCCCTCCCACGCTGTCGTTGTTGCCCCGAATTCCTCTCGTTTGGGGACCCTTTGGCAAGGAATTGGGTGCCCAATTCCCCGTTACCGTAGCTAGGCCTATCAGTGAGACGTATTCGATTGATGCAGTGCACTTGTGTCTGCACGCAAATGGCCGTATATATTCAACGCGTCCCCGTACTTGAGTACCTCTGTGACGTTTGATTCACCCGATGATAGTCCACCCTTCTAGCCCCATTCAAACGCTCCAATTCGAGCCTACAACCAAGACAATCGGTAGAGAATTGACTCTGCTATCAGAGTTCCGGTTTTCGCCGTACGGTTTCCGTTCCAGGCCGTATAGCAAGTCGACGAGACCTGTCAGGCCTTTTGCGGTGAGACTACCATGGTTCGTAGGCCATTTGGGACATATTTGGTTCCAACAATATTCTTCAGCACTGTCATTATAGTCTCCAACCGGTGACTATAATAATGATTTTACTTGGCATTTATTATAAGGCCTCGCACTTGGCTATAATTTTTTCGCATTTATTATAAGGGCTTGGGCTCGTCTATAAGAGTCCTTTTGCATTTTCGAGTTGGTGCTGAGATTTTTTGTAGGGTGTTCCTTTTCATTTTCCTGCTGTTGGACGGCTGAGAGACTACGCACTGAATTCCTGGTGTCGCACTGAATTCCGGTGATTTGGGTGAGCTTTTCACCATCATAATTGATGCGCACTGAATTCCTTCCCACGCTAGGGGTTGTCGCACGTAATTCCACTGTTTTCAGTCCCCTTTTCACGGAATTACGATCGTAATTCCCGGGGAAGATAGCTAGTCTTTCTGGATATCCCTCTGGATTCCAGCAGTCTGAAGCCGACGTCCCTAATCCTTGCCAGGATATGAGGGTCTTGTAATGCTTGGCCTTGAGTGCAAGACATTGAGAATACCCAGATGCATTCAATCAATACGACCGACTTGCGTTCAAAGGCAATATTCAAGTCGGTACCTTGCTTGAGTGCCTCAATGCCCTCGGATTTTCCCGCCAAGCATATAGCCTTATAATCCCGGTCAAAGGCTTCGTTTCGAGCCTATACCCAAGGCAATGAGTGGCTAAATGAGTCCGGTATGTTGTGTATGACTTGGGTACGATTTCCGAGCAGCAGGGCCTGTTCGCTATTGGAGACTCAAACACAGCCTTTAAAGGCCAGTAGTTGTGCCTGCTATGAGACATCTCTGTTCCTTATAGCTGCTCAGACGGATGCCTTTGCGGTGATACAAGTTGGCTTGGTGCGGGGTCGTTTTGTAGAAATCAAAACTGCAAGCCAAGCTGCTGCTACCGTGGTCTGGTGGGTAGAGCACTCCGAACGTGTTCGACAGGGTCAGACTGCGTTGATGGCTCGCTATCTTACCTCTTCATGTATTGTTGACCAGTGCCTTGTACACTTGAGTACGCCTCTGGGAGAAGTAGATGAAAATGGCGGGGACGGTTGCTGTTGTTGCAAGGGATGATACTCACTAGGCAGACCAGGTTGATTGCCTGCTATCGTACTTCTTGATGTATTGTTGAGTTGACCATTGGCTTGTACACTCGAGTACATGCTTCCATTGACTCCGTGCCCCGTGATTGCCTTTACGTTCTAGCGGGCAGCTGTGAGCGGCTAGTTCGCCAACGTCTGCCTGGTTCCCGTTGCTAACCCGTGCATTGCCTTGCTGGATTGCTTGGTCCACGGTTTCCTTTCCGAAGCTGCCGAAAAAATTTTATATTCTGGTGAATTCCGTCGGGGGAGTGGGACCACTAACCTTAACGTCCATGTTGTGGTGTTGTCGCAAACCTTAACGTCCGTGCTTGGGGGTTGCCTTGTGTATTCCGTATGGCTTGGAACACAGTGTTTGACCGAGTCGTAAATGTCAGGTGACCTGCGACTCGATCGCTGATGACACCATCTTATAGTCCTGCTCAAACGCTTCAATTCAAGCCTATACCCAAGGGAATCGGTGCTAGATTGACGGTGCTATTGAGGTTTCGGTCAAAGCCGTACGATTTCCATCCAAGTCAATATAGCACGTCAATGAGACCTGTTCGGGCATTTGCGGTGATACTAGGCTGATTCCCAGGCTATTTGACACCCTTTTGGTTTCCACCATTTTTTCCCGATGCCTTGAGTCGGCTGTTCAATCGCATTTCTTATAAGCCTTGGCTCTGGCTTATAATTTTTTTGGGCAGTGAGTCGCAATTCTTATAAGGCCTTGCTGGTGACTATAAGATTCTGTTGTCCTTTTTGATCTCTTATAGGGTGCTGTGTTCGACTATATTTATTGTGCGTTTGTTTCTATCCCGAAAATTCTGGGAGAATTCGAGTTGCCCCCGATTCCAGCTGTTGCCCCCTATTCCCTAGATTCTGGAGGCGTTTTTCATGTGTTGCCCCCTATTCCCTCCCACGCTGTCGTTGTTGCCCCGAATTCCTCTCGTTTGGGGACCCTTTGGCAAGGAATTGGGTGCCCAATTCCCCGTTACCGTAGCTAGGCTTTCTGGATTTCCCTCCACATTCCAGGGTATGTGACGAAGGCTTTGTCCCATTGCAATGACTCTGGCTGTTGGTAAGGCTTCACTTGGCTGGTGCAACACAGTCTTGCATTGCCTTGATTCAATTGAACACTATAAGGCTTTGGTCGTATTCGGTACCGTTCTGACCTTATAGTAATGCTTGACCTTCACTGAATGTCTGTGCTGTTTGAAGTGTTGTATCGAGGCTCTGTGGTCTCTGGCCTTATAATGGTTGGTTGCTGCTTAAATACGTCTCTTCCCTGACTCCGATGACCTTGGTTTCCTTTACGTTCTAGCGGGGAGCTATGAGCGGCTAGTTCGCCAACGTCTTGCTGCATTCCGTTGTTAACCCGTACACTGCCTTGCTGGATTGCGTGCTCTTCGATTTCCTTTCCGAAGCTGCCGAAAAAATTTTGGATTTTGGTGGATTCCGTCGGGGGAGTGGGGTCGCTAACCTTAACGTCCGTGCTGTTGGGTTGTCGCCAACCTTAACGTCTCTGGTCTGGTGTTGCCTTGCTGGATTCCGTATTGGTTCGATCGCAGTCTTCGATGCTTGTCCCCTCTATGCAGTGCCTATACCCGTTGAAGTCGATACCCCTAAACCTTGCCAGGACACCAGAGACCTGTAATGCGTGGTTTCAAAGGCCTATCAGTGAGACGTATTCGATTGATGCAGTGCACTTGTGTCTGCACGCAAATGGCCGTATATATTCAACGCGTCCCCGTACTTGAGTACCTCTGTGACGTTTGATTCACCCGATGATAGTCCACCCTTCTAGCCCCATTCAAACGCTCCAATTCGAGCCTACAACCAAGACAATCGGTAGAGAATTGACTCTGCTATCAGAGTTCCGGTTTTCGCCGTACGGTTTCCGTTCCAGGCCGTATAGCAAGTCGACGAGACCTGTCAGGCCTTTTGCGGTGAGACTACCATGGTTCGTAGGCCATTTGGGACATATTTGGTTCCAACAATATTCTTCAGCACTGTCATTATAGTCTCCAACCGGTGACTATAATAATGATTTTACTTGGCATTTATTATAAGGCCTCGCACTTGGCTATAATTTTTTCGCATTTATTATAAGGGCTTGGGCTCGTCTATAAGAGTCCTTTTGCATTTTCGAGTTGGTGCTGAGATTTTTTGTAGGGTGTTCCTTTTCATTTTCCTGCTGTTGGACGGCTGAGAGACTACGCACTGAATTCCTGGTGTCGCACTGAATTCCGGTGATTTGGGTGAGCTTTTCACCATCATAATTGATGCGCACTGAATTCCTTCCCACGCTAGGGGTTGTCGCACGTAATTCCACTGTTTTCAGTCCCCTTTTCACGGAATTACGATCGTAATTCCCGGGGAAGATAGCTAGTCTTTCTGGATATCCCTCTGGATTCCAGCAGTCTGAAGCCGACGTCCCTAATCCTTGCCAGGATATGAGGGTCTTGTAATGCTTGGCCTTGAGTGCAAGACATTGAGAATACCCAGATGCATTCAATCAATACGACCGACTTGCGTTCAAAGGCAATATTCAAGTCGGTACCTTGCTTGAGTGCCTCAATGCCCTCGGATTTTCCCGCCAAGCATATAGCCTTATAATCCCGGTCAAAGGCTTCGTTTCGAGCCTATACCCAAGGCAATGAGTGGCTAAATGAGTCCGGTATGTTGTGTATGACTTGGGTACGATTTCCGAGCAGCAGGGCCTGTTCGCTATTGGAGACTCAAACACAGCCTTTAAAGGCCAGTAGTTGTGCCTGCTATGAGACATCTCTGTTCCTTATAGCTGCTCAGACGGATGCCTTTGCGGTGATACAAGTTGGCTTGGTGCGGGGTCGTTTTGTAGAAATCAAAACTGCAAGCCAAGCTGCTGCTACCGTGGTCTGGTGGGTAGAGCACTCCGAACGTGTTCGACAGGGTCAGACTGCGTTGATGGCTCGCTATCTTACCTCTTCATGTATTGTTGACCAGTGCCTTGTACACTTGAGTACGCCTCTGGGAGAAGTAGATGAAAATGGCGGGGACGGTTGCTGTTGTTGCAAGGGATGATACTCACTAGGCAGACCAGGTTGATTGCCTGCTATCGTACTTCTTGATGTATTGTTGAGTTGACCATTGGCTTGTACACTCGAGTACATGCTTCCATTGACTCCGTGCCCCGTGATTGCCTTTACGTTCTAGCGGGCAGCTGTGAGCGGCTAGTTCGCCAACGTCTGCCTGGTTCCCGTTGCTAACCCGTGCATTGCCTTGCTGGATTGCTTGGTCCACGGTTTCCTTTCCGAAGCTGCCGAAAAAATTTTATATTCTGGTGAATTCCGTCGGGGGAGTGGGACCACTAACCTTAACGTCCATGTTGTGGTGTTGTCGCAAACCTTAACGTCCGTGCTTGGGGGTTGCCTTGTGTATTCCGTATGGCTTGGAACACAGTGTTTGACCGAGTCGTAAATGTCAGGTGACCTGCGACTCGATCGCTGATGACACCATCTTATAGTCCTGCTCAAACGCTTCAATTCAAGCCTATACCCAAGGGAATCGGTGCTAGATTGACGGTGCTATTGAGGTTTCGGTCAAAGCCGTACGATTTCCATCCAAGTCAATATAGCACGTCAATGAGACCTGTTCGGGCATTTGCGGTGATACTAGGCTGATTCCCAGGCTATTTGACACCCTTTTGGTTTCCACCATTTTTTCCCGATGCCTTGAGTCGGCTGTTCAATCGCATTTCTTATAAGCCTTGGCTCTGGCTTATAATTTTTTTGGGCAGTGAGTCGCAATTCTTATAAGGCCTTGCTGGTGACTATAAGATTCTGTTGTCCTTTTTGATCTCTTATAGGGTGCTGTGTTCGACTATATTTATTGTGCGTTTGTTTCTATCCCGAAAATTCTGGGAGAATTCGAGTTGCCCCCGATTCCAGCTGTTGCCCCCTATTCCCTAGATTCTGGAGGCGTTTTTCATGTGTTGCCCCCTATTCCCTCCCACGCTGTCGTTGTTGCCCCGAATTCCTCTCGTTTGGGGACCCTTTGGCAAGGAATTGGGTGCCCAATTCCCCGTTACCGTAGCTAGGCCTATCAGTGAGACGTATTCGATTGATGCAGTGCACTTGTGTCTGCACGCAAATGGCCGTATATATTCAACGCGTCCCCGTACTTGAGTACCTCTGTGACGTTTGATTCACCCGATGATAGTCCACCCTTCTAGCCCCATTCAAACGCTCCAATTCGAGCCTACAACCAAGACAATCGGTAGAGAATTGACTCTGCTATCAGAGTTCCGGTTTTCGCCGTACGGTTTCCGTTCCAGGCCGTATAGCAAGTCGACGAGACCTGTCAGGCCTTTTGCGGTGAGACTACCATGGTTCGTAGGCCATTTGGGACATATTTGGTTCCAACAATATTCTTCAGCACTGTCATTATAGTCTCCAACCGGTGACTATAATAATGATTTTACTTGGCATTTATTATAAGGCCTCGCACTTGGCTATAATTTTTTCGCATTTATTATAAGGGCTTGGGCTCGTCTATAAGAGTCCTTTTGCATTTTCGAGTTGGTGCTGAGATTTTTTGTAGGGTGTTCCTTTTCATTTTCCTGCTGTTGGACGGCTGAGAGACTACGCACTGAATTCCTGGTGTCGCACTGAATTCCGGTGATTTGGGTGAGCTTTTCACCATCATAATTGATGCGCACTGAATTCCTTCCCACGCTAGGGGTTGTCGCACGTAATTCCACTGTTTTCAGTCCCCTTTTCACGGAATTACGATCGTAATTCCCGGGGAAGATAGCTAGTCTTTCTGGATATCCCTCTGGATTCCAGCAGTCTGAAGCCGACGTCCCTAATCCTTGCCAGGATATGAGGGTCTTGTAATGCTTGGCCTTGAGTGCAAGACATTGAGAATACCCAGATGCATTCAATCAATACGACCGACTTGCGTTCAAAGGCAATATTCAAGTCGGTACCTTGCTTGAGTGCCTCAATGCCCTCGGATTTTCCCGCCAAGCATATAGCCTTATAATCCCGGTCAAAGGCTTCGTTTCGAGCCTATACCCAAGGCAATGAGTGGCTAAATGAGTCCGGTATGTTGTGTATGACTTGGGTACGATTTCCGAGCAGCAGGGCCTGTTCGCTATTGGAGACTCAAACACAGCCTTTAAAGGCCAGTAGTTGTGCCTGCTATGAGACATCTCTGTTCCTTATAGCTGCTCAGACGGATGCCTTTGCGGTGATACAAGTTGGCTTGGTGCGGGGTCGTTTTGTAGAAATCAAAACTGCAAGCCAAGCTGCTGCTACCGTGGTCTGGTGGGTAGAGCACTCCGAACGTGTTCGACAGGGTCAGACTGCGTTGATGGCTCGCTATCTTACCTCTTCATGTATTGTTGACCAGTGCCTTGTACACTTGAGTACGCCTCTGGGAGAAGTAGATGAAAATGGCGGGGACGGTTGCTGTTGTTGCAAGGGATGATACTCACTAGGCAGACCAGGTTGATTGCCTGCTATCGTACTTCTTGATGTATTGTTGAGTTGACCATTGGCTTGTACACTCGAGTACATGCTTCCATTGACTCCGTGCCCCGTGATTGCCTTTACGTTCTAGCGGGCAGCTGTGAGCGGCTAGTTCGCCAACGTCTGCCTGGTTCCCGTTGCTAACCCGTGCATTGCCTTGCTGGATTGCTTGGTCCACGGTTTCCTTTCCGAAGCTGCCGAAAAAATTTTATATTCTGGTGAATTCCGTCGGGGGAGTGGGACCACTAACCTTAACGTCCATGTTGTGGTGTTGTCGCAAACCTTAACGTCCGTGCTTGGGGGTTGCCTTGTGTATTCCGTATGGCTTGGAACACAGTGTTTGACCGAGTCGTAAATGTCAGGTGACCTGCGACTCGATCGCTGATGACACCATCTTATAGTCCTGCTCAAACGCTTCAATTCAAGCCTATACCCAAGGGAATCGGTGCTAGATTGACGGTGCTATTGAGGTTTCGGTCAAAGCCGTACGATTTCCATCCAAGTCAATATAGCACGTCAATGAGACCTGTTCGGGCATTTGCGGTGATACTAGGCTGATTCCCAGGCTATTTGACACCCTTTTGGTTTCCACCATTTTTTCCCGATGCCTTGAGTCGGCTGTTCAATCGCATTTCTTATAAGCCTTGGCTCTGGCTTATAATTTTTTTGGGCAGTGAGTCGCAATTCTTATAAGGCCTTGCTGGTGACTATAAGATTCTGTTGTCCTTTTTGATCTCTTATAGGGTGCTGTGTTCGACTATATTTATTGTGCGTTTGTTTCTATCCCGAAAATTCTGGGAGAATTCGAGTTGCCCCCGATTCCAGCTGTTGCCCCCTATTCCCTAGATTCTGGAGGCGTTTTTCATGTGTTGCCCCCTATTCCCTCCCACGCTGTCGTTGTTGCCCCGAATTCCTCTCGTTTGGGGACCCTTTGGCAAGGAATTGGGTGCCCAATTCCCCGTTACCGTAGCTAGGCTTTCTGGATTTCCCTCCACATTCCAGGGTATGTGACGAAGGCTTTGTCCCATTGCAATGACTCTGGCTGTTGGTAAGGCTTCACTTGGCTGGTGCAACACAGTCTTGCATTGCCTTGATTCAATTGAACACTATAAGGCTTTGGTCGTATTCGGTACCGTTCTGACCTTATAGTAATGCTTGACCTTCACTGAATGTCTGTGCTGTTTGAAGTGTTGTATCGAGGCTCTGTGGTCTCTGGCCTTATAATGGTTGGTTGCTGCTTAAATACGTCTCTTCCCTGACTCCGATGACCTTGGTTTCCTTTACGTTCTAGCGGGGAGCTATGAGCGGCTAGTTCGCCAACGTCTTGCTGCATTCCGTTGTTAACCCGTACACTGCCTTGCTGGATTGCGTGCTCTTCGATTTCCTTTCCGAAGCTGCCGAAAAAATTTTGGATTTTGGTGGGTTCCGTCGGGGGAGTGGGGTCGCTAACCTTAACGTCCGTGCTGTTGGGTTGTCGCCAACCTTAACGTCTCTGGTCTGGTGTTGCCTTGCTGGATTCCGTATTGGTTCGATCGCAGTCTTCGATGCTTGTCCCCTCTATGCAGTGCCTATACCCGTTGAAGTCGATACCCCTAAACCTTGCCAGGACACCAGAGACCTGTAATGCGTGGTTTCAAAGGCCTATCAGTGAGACGTATTCGATTGATGCAGTGCACTTGTGTCTGCACGCAAATGGCCGTATATATTCAACGCGTCCCCGTACTTGAGTACCTCTGTGACGTTTGATTCACCCGATGATAGTCCACCCTTCTAGCCCCATTCAAACGCTCCAATTCGAGCCTACAACCAAGACAATCGGTAGAGAATTGACTCTGCTATCAGAGTTCCGGTTTTCGCCGTACGGTTTCCGTTCCAGGCCGTATAGCAAGTCGACGAGACCTGTCAGGCCTTTTGCGGTGAGACTACCATGGTTCGTAGGCCATTTGGGACATATTTGGTTCCAACAATATTCTTCAGCACTGTCATTATAGTCTCCAACCGGTGACTATAATAATGATTTTACTTGGCATTTATTATAAGGCCTCGCACTTGGCTATAATTTTTTCGCATTTATTATAAGGGCTTGGGCTCGTCTATAAGAGTCCTTTTGCATTTTCGAGTTGGTGCTGAGATTTTTTGTAGGGTGTTCCTTTTCATTTTCCTGCTGTTGGACGGCTGAGAGACTACGCACTGAATTCCTGGTGTCGCACTGAATTCCGGTGATTTGGGTGAGCTTTTCACCATCATAATTGATGCGCACTGAATTCCTTCCCACGCTAGGGGTTGTCGCACGTAATTCCACTGTTTTCAGTCCCCTTTTCACGGAATTACGATCGTAATTCCCGGGGAAGATAGCTAGTCTTTCTGGATATCCCTCTGGATTCCAGCAGTCTGAAGCCGACGTCCCTAATCCTTGCCAGGATATGAGGGTCTTGTAATGCTTGGCCTTGAGTGCAAGACATTGAGAATACCCAGATGCATTCAATCAATACGACCGACTTGCGTTCAAAGGCAATATTCAAGTCGGTACCTTGCTTGAGTGCCTCAATGCCCTCGGATTTTCCCGCCAAGCATATAGCCTTATAATCCCGGTCAAAGGCTTCGTTTCGAGCCTATACCCAAGGCAATGAGTGGCTAAATGAGTCCGGTATGTTGTGTATGACTTGGGTACGATTTCCGAGCAGCAGGGCCTGTTCGCTATTGGAGACTCAAACACAGCCTTTAAAGGCCAGTAGTTGTGCCTGCTATGAGACATCTCTGTTCCTTATAGCTGCTCAGACGGATGCCTTTGCGGTGATACAAGTTGGCTTGGTGCGGGGTCGTTTTGTAGAAATCAAAACTGCAAGCCAAGCTGCTGCTACCGTGGTCTGGTGGGTAGAGCACTCCGAACGTGTTCGACAGGGTCAGACTGCGTTGATGGCTCGCTATCTTACCTCTTCATGTATTGTTGACCAGTGCCTTGTACACTTGAGTACGCCTCTGGGAGAAGTAGATGAAAATGGCGGGGACGGTTGCTGTTGTTGCAAGGGATGATACTCACTAGGCAGACCAGGTTGATTGCCTGCTATCGTACTTCTTGATGTATTGTTGAGTTGACCATTGGCTTGTACACTCGAGTACATGCTTCCATTGACTCCGTGCCCCGTGATTGCCTTTACGTTCTAGCGGGCAGCTGTGAGCGGCTAGTTCGCCAACGTCTGCCTGGTTCCCGTTGCTAACCCGTGCATTGCCTTGCTGGATTGCTTGGTCCACGGTTTCCTTTCCGAAGCTGCCGAAAAAATTTTATATTCTGGTGAATTCCGTCGGGGGAGTGGGACCACTAACCTTAACGTCCATGTTGTGGTGTTGTCGCAAACCTTAACGTCCGTGCTTGGGGGTTGCCTTGTGTATTCCGTATGGCTTGGAACACAGTGTTTGACCGAGTCGTAAATGTCAGGTGACCTGCGACTCGATCGCTGATGACACCATCTTATAGTCCTGCTCAAACGCTTCAATTCAAGCCTATACCCAAGGGAATCGGTGCTAGATTGACGGTGCTATTGAGGTTTCGGTCAAAGCCGTACGATTTCCATCCAAGTCAATATAGCACGTCAATGAGACCTGTTCGGGCATTTGCGGTGATACTAGGCTGATTCCCAGGCTATTTGACACCCTTTTGGTTTCCACCATTTTTTCCCGATGCCTTGAGTCGGCTGTTCAATCGCATTTCTTATAAGCCTTGGCTCTGGCTTATAATTTTTTTGGGCAGTGAGTCGCAATTCTTATAAGGCCTTGCTGGTGACTATAAGATTCTGTTGTCCTTTTTGATCTCTTATAGGGTGCTGTGTTCGACTATATTTATTGTGCGTTTGTTTCTATCCCGAAAATTCTGGGAGAATTCGAGTTGCCCCCGATTCCAGCTGTTGCCCCCTATTCCCTAGATTCTGGAGGCGTTTTTCATGTGTTGCCCCCTATTCCCTCCCACGCTGTCGTTGTTGCCCCGAATTCCTCTCGTTTGGGGACCCTTTGGCAAGGAATTGGGTGCCCAATTCCCCGTTACCGTAGCTAGGCCTATCAGTGAGACGTATTCGATTGATGCAGTGCACTTGTGTCTGCACGCAAATGGCCGTATATATTCAACGCGTCCCCGTACTTGAGTACCTCTGTGACGTTTGATTCACCCGATGATAGTCCACCCTTCTAGCCCCATTCAAACGCTCCAATTCGAGCCTACAACCAAGACAATCGGTAGAGAATTGACTCTGCTATCAGAGTTCCGGTTTTCGCCGTACGGTTTCCGTTCCAGGCCGTATAGCAAGTCGACGAGACCTGTCAGGCCTTTTGCGGTGAGACTACCATGGTTCGTAGGCCATTTGGGACATATTTGGTTCCAACAATATTCTTCAGCACTGTCATTATAGTCTCCAACCGGTGACTATAATAATGATTTTACTTGGCATTTATTATAAGGCCTCGCACTTGGCTATAATTTTTTCGCATTTATTATAAGGGCTTGGGCTCGTCTATAAGAGTCCTTTTGCATTTTCGAGTTCGTTGTTGCCCCGAATTCCTCTCGTTTGGGGACCCTTTGGCAAGGAATTGGGTGCCCAATTCCCCGTTACCGTAGCTAGGCTTTCTGGATTTCCCTCCACATTCCAGGGTATGTGACGAAGGCTTTGTCCCATTGCAATGACTCTGGCTGTTGGTAAGGCTTCACTTGGCTGGTGCAACACAGTCTTGCATTGCCTTGATTCAATTGAACACTATAAGGCTTTGGTCGTATTCGGTACCGTTCTGACCTTATAGTAATGCTTGACCTTCACTGAATGTCTGTGCTGTTTGAAGTGTTGTATCGAGGCTCTGTGGTCTCTGGCCTTATAATGGTTGGTTGCTGCTTAAATACGTCTCTTCCCTGACTCCGATGACCTTGGTTTCCTTTACGTTCTAGCGGGGAGCTATGAGCGGCTAGTTCGCCAACGTCTTGCTGCATTCCGTTGTTAACCCGTACACTGCCTTGCTGGATTGCGTGCTCTTCGATTTCCTTTCCGAAGCTGCCGAAAAAATTTTGGATTTTGGTGGGTTCCGTCGGGGGAGTGGGTCGCTAACCTTAACGTCCGTGCTGTTGGGTTGTCGCCAACCTTAACGTCTCTGGTCTGGTGTTGCCTTGCTGGATTCCGTATTGGTTCGATCGCAGTCTTCGATGCTTGTCCCCTCTATGCAGTGCCTATACCCGTTGAAGTCGATACCCCTAAACCTTGCCAGGACACCAGAGACCTGTAATGCGTGGTTTCAAAGGCCTATCAGTGAGACGTATTCGATTGATGCAGTGCACTTGTGTCTGCACGCAAATGGCCGTATATATTCAACGCGTCCCCGTACTTGAGTACCTCTGTGACGTTTGATTCACCCGATGATAGTCCACCCTTCTAGCCCCATTCAAACGCTCCAATTCGAGCCTACAACCAAGACAATCGGTAGAGAATTGACTCTGCTATCAGAGTTCCGGTTTTCGCCGTACGGTTTCCGTTCCAGGCCGTATAGCAAGTCGACGAGACCTGTCAGGCCTTTTGCGGTGAGACTACCATGGTTCGTAGGCCATTTGGGACATATTTGGTTCCAACAATATTCTTCAGCACTGTCATTATAGTCTCCAACCGGTGACTATAATAATGATTTTACTTGGCATTTATTATAAGGCCTCGCACTTGGCTATAATTTTTTCGCATTTATTATAAGGGCTTGGGCTCGTCTATAAGAGTCCTTTTGCATTTTCGAGTTGGTGCTGAGATTTTTTGTAGGGTGTTCCTTTTCATTTTCCTGCTGTTGGACCGGCTGAGAGACTACGCACTGAATTCCTGGTGTCGCACTGAATTCCGGTGATTTGGGTGAGCTTTTCACCATCATAATTGATGCGCACTGAATTCCTTCCCACGCTAGGGGTTGTCGCACGTAATTCCACTGTTTTCAGTCCCCTTTTCACGGAATTACGATCGTAATTCCCGGGGAAGATAGCTAGTCTTTCTGGATATCCCTCTGGATTCCAGCAGTCTGAAGCCGACGTCCCTAATCCTTGCCAGGATATGAGGGTCTTGTAATGCTTGGCCTGAGTGCAAGACATTGAGAATACCCAGATGCATTCAATCAATACGACCGACTTGCGTTCAAAGGCAATATTCAAGTCGGTACCTTGCTTGAGTGCCTCAATGCCCTCGGATTTTCCCGCCAAGCATATAGCCTTATAATCCCGGTCAAAGGCTTCGTTTCGAGCCTATACCCAAGGCAATGAGTGGCTAAATGAGTCCGGTATGTTGTGTATGACTTGGGTACGATTTCCGAGCAGCAGGGCAGTTCGCTATTGGAGACTCAAACACAGCCTTTAAAGGCCAGTAGTTGTGCCTGCTATGAGACATCTCTGTTCCTTATAGCTGCTCAGACGGATGCCTTTGCGGTGATACAAGTTGGCTTGGTGCGGGGTCGTTTTGTAGAAATCAAAACTGCAAGCCAAGCTGCTGCTACCGTGGTCTGGTGGGTAGAGCACTCCGAACGTGTTCGACAGGGTCAGACTGCGTTGATGGCTCGCTATCTTACCTCTTCATGTATTGTTGACCAGTGCCTTGTACACTTGAGTACGCCTCTGGGAGAAGTAGATGAAAATGGCGGGGACGGTTGCTGTTGTTGCAAGGGATGATACTCACTAGGCAGACCAGGTTGATTGCCTGCTATCGTACTTCTTGATGTATTGTTGAGTTGACCATTGGCTTGTACACTCGAGTACATGCTTCCATTGACTCCGTGCCCCGTGATTGCCTTTACGTTCTAGCGGGCAGCTGTGAGCGGCTAGTTCGCCAACGTCTGCCTGGTTCCCGTTGCTAACCCGTGCATTGCCTTGCTGGATTGCTTGGTCCACGGTTTCCTTTCCGAAGCTGCCGAAAAAATTTTATATTCTGGTGAATTCCGTCGGGGGAGTGGGACCACTAACCTTAACGTCCATGTTGTGGTGTTGTCGCAAACCTTAACGTCCGTGCTTGGGGGTTGCCTTGTGTATTCCGTATGGCTTGGAACACAGTGTTTGACCGAGTCGTAAATGTCAGGTGACCTGCGACTCGATCGCTGATGACACCATCTTATAGTCCTGCTCAAACGCTTCAATTCAAGCCTATACCCAAGGGAATCGGTGCTAGATTGACGGTGCTATTGAGGTTTCGGTCAAAGCCGTACGATTTCCATGCCAAGTCAATATAGCACGTCAATGAGACCTGTTCGGGCATTTGCGGTGATACTAGGCTGATTCCCAGGCTATTTGACACCCTTTTGGTTTCCACCATTTTTTCCCGATGCCTTGAGTCGGCTGTTCAATCGCATTTCTTATAAGCCTTGGCTCTGGCTTATAATTTTTTTGGGCAGTGAGTCGCAATTCTTATAAGGCCTTGCTGGTGACTATAAGATTCTGTTGTCCTTTTTGATTCTCTATAGGGTGCTGTGTTCGACTATATTTATTGTGCGTTTGTTTCTATCCCGAAAATTCTGGGAGAATTCGAGTTGCCCCCGATTCCAGCTGTTGCCCCCTATTCCCTAGATTCTGGAGGCGTTTTTCATGTGTTGCCCCCCTATTCCTCCCACGCTGTCGTTGTTGCCCCGAATTCCTCTCGTTTGGGGACCCTTTGGCAAGGAATTGGGTGCCCAATTCCCCGTTACCGTAGCTAGGCCTATCAGTGAGACGTATTCGATTGATGCAGTGCACTTGTGTCTGCACGCAAATGGCCGTATATATTCAACGCGTCCCCGTACTTGAGTACCTCTGTGACGTTTGATTCACCCGATGATAGTCCACCCTTCTAGCCCCATTCAAACGCTCCAATTCGAGCCTACAACCAAGACAATCGGTAGAGAATTGACTCTGCTATCAGAGTTCCGGTTTTCGCCGTACGGTTTCCGTTCCAGGCCGTATAGCAAGTCGACGAGACCTGTCAGGCCTTTTGCGGTGAGACTACCATGGTTCGTAGGCCATTTGGGACATATTTGGTTCCAACAATATTCTTCAGCACTGTCATTATAGTCTCCAACCGGTGACTATAATAATGATTTTACTTGGCATTTATTATAAGGCCTCGCACTTGGCTATAATTTTTCGCATTTATTATAAGGGCTTGGGCTCGTCTATAAGAGTCCTTTTGCATTTTCGAGTTGGTGCTGAGATTTTTTGTAGGGTGTTCCTTTTCATTTTCCTGCTGTTGGACGGCTGAGAGACTACGCACTGAATTCCTGGTGTCGCACTGAATTCCGGTGATTTGGGTGAGCTTTTCACCATCATAATTGATGCGCACTGAATTCCTTCCCACGCTAGGGGTTTGTCGCACGTAATTCCACTGTTTTCAGTCCCCTTTTCACGGAATTACGATCGTAATTCCCGGGGAAGATAGCTAGTCTTTCTGGATATCCCTCTGGATTCCAGCAGTCTGAAGCCGACGTCCCTAATCCTTGCCAGGATATGAGGGTCTTGTAATGCTTGGCCTTGAGTGCAAGACATTGAGAATACCCAGATGCATTCAATCAATACGACCGACTTGCGTTCAAAGGCAATATTCAAGTCGGTACCTTGCTTGAGTGCCTCAATGCCCTCGGATTTTCCCGCCAAGCATATAGCCTTATAATCCCGGTCAAAGGCTTCGTTTCGAGCCTATACCCAAGGCAATGAGTGGCTAAATGAGTCCGGTATGTTGTGTATGACTTGGGTACGATTTCCGAGCAGCAGGGCCTGTTCGCTATTGGAGACTCAAACACAGCCTTTAAAGGCCAGTAGTTGTGCCTGCTATGAGACATCTCTGTTCCTTATAGCTGCTCAGACGGATGCCTTTGCGGTGATACAAGTTGGCTTGGTGCGGGGTCGTTTTGTAGAAATCAAAACTGCAAGCCAAGCTGCTGCTACCGTGGTCTGGTGGGTAGAGCACTCCGAACGTGTTCGACAGGGTCAGACTGCGTTGATGGCTCGCTATCTTACCTCTTCATGTATTGTTGACCAGTGCCTTGTACACTTGAGTACGCCTCTGGGAGAAGTAGATGAAAATGGCGGGGACGGTTGCTGTTGTTGCAAGGGATGATACTCACTAGGCAGACCAGGTTGATTGCCTGCTATCGTACTTCTTGATGTATTGTTGAGTTGACCATTGGCTTGTACACTCGAGTACATGCTTCCATTGACTCCGTGCCCCGTGATTGCCTTTACGTTCTAGCGGGCAGCTGTGAGCGGCTAGTTCGCCAACGTCTGCCTGGTTCCCGTTGCTAACCCGTGCATTGCCTTGCTGGATTGCTTGGTCCACGTTTCCTTTCCGAAGCTGCCGAAAAAATTTTATATTCTGGTGAATTCCGTCGGGGGAGTGGGACCACTAACCTTAACGTCCATGTTGTGGTGTTGTCGCAAACCTAACGTCCGTGCTTGGGGGTTGCCTTGTGTATTCCGTATGGCTTGGAACACAGTGTTTGACCGAGTCGTAAATGTCAGGTGACCTGCGACTCGATCGCTGATGACACCATCTTATAGTCCTGCTCAAACGCTTCAATTCAAGCCTATACCCAAGGGAATCGGTGCTAGATTGACGGTGCTATTGAGGTTTCGGTCAAAGCCGTACGATTTCCATCCAAGTCAATATAGCACGTCAATGAGACCTGTTCGGGCATTTGCGGTGATACTAGGCTGATTCCCAGGCTATTTGACACCCTTTTGGTTTCCACCATTTTTTCCCGATGCCTTGAGTCGGCTGTTCAATCGCATTTCTTATAAGCCTTGGCTCTGGCTTATAATTTTTTTGGGCAGTGAGTCGCAATTCTTATAAGGCCTTGCTGGTGACTATAAGATTCTGTTGTCCTTTTTGATCTCTTATAGGGTGCTGTGTTCGACTATATTTATTGTGCGTTTGTTTCTATCCCGAAAATTCTGGGAGAATTCGAGTTGCCCCCGATTCCAGCTGTTGCCCCCTATTCCCTAGATTCTGGAGGCGTTTTTCATGTGTTGCCCCCTATTCCCTCCCACGCTGTCGTTGTTGCCCCCGAATTCCTCTCGTTTGGGGACCCTTTGGCAAGGAATTGGGTGCCCAATTCCCCGTTACCGTAGCTAGGCCTATCAGTGAGACGTATTCGATTGATGCAGTGCACTTGTGTCTGCACGCAAATGGCCGTATATATTCAACGCGTCCCCGTACTTGAGTACCTCTGTGACGTTTGATTCACCCGATGATAGTCCACCCTTCTAGCCCCATTCAAACGCTCCAATTCGAGCCTACAACCAAGACAATCGGTAGAGAATTGACTCTGCTATCAGAGTTCCGGTTTTCGCCGTACGGTTTCCGTTCCAGGCCGTATAGCAAGTCGACGAGACCTGTCAGGCCTTTTGCGGTGAGACTACCATGGTTCGTAGGCCATTTGGGACATATTTGGTTCCAACAATATTCTTCAGCACTGTCATTATAGTCTCCAACCGGTGACTATAATAATGATTTTACTTGGCATTTATTATAAGGCCTCGCACTTGGCTATAATTTTTTCGCATTTATTATAAGGGCTTGGGCTCGTCTATAAGAGTCCTTTTGCATTTTCGAGTTGGTGCTGAGATTTTTTGTAGGGTGTTCCTTTTCATTTTCCTGCTGTTGGACGGCTGAGAGACTACGCACTGAATTCCTGGTGTCGCACTGAATTCCGGTGATTTGGGTGAGCTTTTCACCATCATAATTGATGCGCACTGAATTCCTTCCCACGCTAGGGGTTGTCGCACGTAATTCCACTGTTTTCAGTCCCCTTTTCACGGAATTACGATCGTAATTCCCGGGGAAGATAGCTAGTCTTTCTGGATATCCCTCTGGATTCCAGCAGTCTGAAGCCGACGTCCCTAATCCTTGCCAGGATATGAGGGTCTTGTAATGCTTGGCCTTGAGTGCAAGACATTGAGAATACCCAGATGCATTCAATCAATACGACCGACTTGCGTTCAAAGGCAATATTCAAGTCGGTACCTTGCTTGAGTGCCTCAATGCCCTCGGATTTTCCCGCCAAGCATATAGCCTTATAATCCCGGTCAAAGGCTTCGTTTCGAGCCTATACCCAAGGCAATGAGTGGGCTAAATGAGTCCGGTATGTTGTGTATGACTTGGGTACGATTCCGAGCAGCAGGGCCTGTTCGCTATTGGAGACTCAAACACAGCCTTTAAAGGCCAGTAGTTGTGCCTGCTATGAGACATCTCTGTTCCTTATAGCTGCTCAGACGGATGCCTTTGCGGTGATACAAGTTGGCTTGGTGCGGGGTCGTTTGTAGAAATCAAAACTGCAAGCCAAGCTGCTGCTACCGTGGTCTGGTGGGTAGAGCACTCCGAACGTGTTCGACAGGGTCAGACTGCGTTGATGGCTCGCTATCTTACCTCTTCATGTATTGTTGACCAGTGCCTTGTACACTTGAGTACGCCTCTGGGAGAAGTAGATGAAAATGGCGGGGACGGTTGCTGTTGTTGCAAGGGATGATACTCACTAGGCAGACCAGTTGATTGCCTGCTATCGTACTTCTTGATGTATTGTTGAGTTGACCATTGGCTTGTACACTCGAGTACATGCTTCCATTGACTCCGTGCCCCGTGATTGCCTTTACGTTCTAGCGGGCAGCTGTGAGCGGCTAGTTCGCCAACGTCTGCCTGGTTCCCGTTGCTAACCCGTGCATTGCCCTTGCTGGATTGCTTGGTCCACGGTTTCCTTTCCGAAGCTGCCGAAAAAATTTTATATTCTGGTGAATTCCGTCGGGGGAGTGGGACCACTAACCTTAACGTCCATGTTGTGGTGTTGTCGCAAACCTTAACGTCCGTGCTTGGGGGTTGCCTTGTGTATTCCGTATGGCTTGGAACACAGTGTTTGACCGAGTCGTAAATGTCAGGTGACCTGCGACTCGATCGCTGATGACACCATCTTATAGTCCTGCTCAAACGCTTCAATTCAAGCCTATACCCGAAGGGAATCGGTGCTAGATTGACGGTGCTATTGAGGTTTCGTCAAAGCCGTACGATTTCCATCCAAGTCAATATAGCACGTCAATGAGACCTGTTCGGGCATTTGCGGTGATACTAGGCTGATTCCCAGGCTATTTGACACCCTTTTGGTTTCCACCATTTTTTCCCGATGCTTGAGGTCGGCTGTTCAATCGCATTTCTTATAAGCCTTGGCTCTGGCTTATAATTTTTTTGGGCAGTGAGTCGCAATTCTTATAAGGCCTTGCTGGTGACTATAAGATTCTGTTGTCCTTTTTGATCTCTTATAGGGTGCTGTGTTCGACTATATTATTGTGCGTTTGTTTCTATTCCCGAAAATTCTGGGAGAATTCGAGTTGCCCCCGATTCCAGCTGTTGCCCCCTATTTCCCCTAGATTCTGGAGGCGTTTTTCATGTGTGGCCCCCTATTCCCTCCCAACGCTGTCGTTGTTGCCCCGAATTCCTCTCGTTTGGGGACCCTTTGGCAAGGAATTGTGGTGCCCAATTCCCCGTTACCGTAGCTAGGCCTATCAGTGAGACGTATTCGATTGATGCAGTGCACTTGTGTCTGCACGCAAATGGCCGTATATATTCAACGCGTCCCCGTACTTGAGTACCTCTGTGACGTTTGATTCAACCCGATGATAGTCCACCCTTCTAGCCCCATTCAAACGCTCCAATTCGAGCCTACAACCAAGACAATCGGTAGAGAATTGACTCTGCTATCAGAGTTCCGGTTTTCGCCGTACGGTTTCCGTTCCAGGCCGTATAGCAAGTCGACGAGACCTGTCAGGCCTTTTGCGGTGAGACTACCATGGTTCGTAGGCCATTTGGGACATATTTGGTTCCAACAATATTCTTCAGCACTGTCATTATAGTCTCCAACCGGTGACTATAATAATGATTTTACTTGGCATTTATTATAAGGCCTCGCACTTGGCTATAATTTTTTCGCATTTATTATAAGGGCTTGGGCTCGTCTATAAGAGTCCTTTTGCATTTTCGAGTTGGTGCTGAGATTTTTTGTAGGGTGTTCCTTTTCATTTTCCTGCTGTTGGACGGCTGAGAGACTACGCACTGAATTCCTGGTGTCGCACTGAATTCCGGTGATTTGGGTGAGCTTTTCACCATCATAATTGATGCGCACTGAATTCCTTCCCACGCTAGGGGTTGTCGCACGTAATTCCACTGTTTTCAGTCCCCTTTTCACGGAATTACGATCGTAATTCCCGGGGAAGATAGCTAGTCTTTCTGGATATCCCTCTGGATTCCAGCAGTCTGAAGCCGACGTCCCTAATCCTTGCCAGGATATGAGGGTCTTGTAATGCTTGGCCTTGAGTGCAAGACATTGAGAATACCCAGATGCATTCAATCAATACGACCGACTTGCGTTCAAAGGCAATATTCAAGTCGGTACCTTGCTTGAGTGCCTCAATGCCCTCGGATTTTCCCGCCAAGCATATAGCCTTATAATCCCGGTCAAAGGCTTCGTTTCGAGCCTATACCCAAGGCAATGAGTGGCTAAATGAGTCCGGTATGTTGTGTATGACTTGGGTACGATTTCCGAGCAGCAGGGCCTGTTCGCTATTGGAGACTCAAACACAGCCTTTAAAGGCCAGTAGTTGTGCCTGCTATGAGACATCTCTGTTCCTTATAGCTGCTCAGACGGATGCCTTTGCGGTGATACAAGTTGGCTTGGTGCGGGGTCGTTTTGTAGAAATCAAAACTGCAAGCCAAGCTGCTGCTACCGTGGTCTGGTGGGTAGAGCACTCCGAACGTGTTCGACAGGGTCAGACTGCGTTGATGGCTCGCTATCTTACCTCTTCATGTATTGTTGACCAGTGCCTTGTACACTTGAGTACGCCTCTGGGAGAAGTAGATGAAAATGGCGGGGACGGTTGCTGTTGTTGCAAGGGATGATACTCACTAGGCAGACCAGGTTGATTGCCTGCTATCGTACTTCTTGATGTATTGTTGAGTTGACCATTGGCTTGTACACTCGAGTACATGCTTCCATTGACTCCGTGCCCCGTGATTGCCTTTACGTTCTAGCGGGCAGCTGTGAGCGGCTAGTTCGCCAACGTCTGCCTGGTTCCCGTTGCTAACCCGTGCATTGCCTTGCTGGATTGCTTGGTCCACGGTTTCCTTTCCGAAGCTGCCGAAAAAATTTTATATTCTGGTGAATTCCGTCGGGGGAGTGGGACCACTAACCTTAACGTCCATGTTGTGGTGTTGTCGCAAACCTTAACGTCCGTGCTTGGGGGTTGCCTTGTGTATTCCGTATGGCTTGGAACACAGTGTTTGACCGAGTCGTAAATGTCAGGTGACCTGCGACTCGATCGCTGATGACACCATCTTATAGTCCTGCTCAAACGCTTCAATTCAAGCCTATACCCAAGGGAATCGGTGCTAGATTGACGGTGCTATTGAGGTTTCGGTCAAAGCCGTACGATTTCCATCCAAGTCAATATAGCACGTCAATGAGACCTGTTCGGGCATTTGCGGTGATACTAGGCTGATTCCCAGGCTATTTGACACCCTTTTGGTTTCCACCATTTTTTCCCGATGCCTTGAGTCGGCTGTTCAATCGCATTTCTTATAAGCCTTGGCTCTGGCTTATAATTTTTTTGGGCAGTGAGTCGCAATTCTTATAAGGCCTTGCTGGTGACTATAAGATTCTGTTGTCCTTTTTGATCTCTTATAGGGTGCTGTGTTCGACTATATTTATTGTGCGTTTGTTTCTATCCCGAAAATTCTGGGAGAATTCGAGTTGCCCCCGATTCCAGCTGTTGCCCCCTATTCCCTAGATTCTGGAGGCGTTTTTCATGTGTTGCCCCCTATTCCCTCCCACGCTGTCGTTGTTGCCCCGAATTCCTCTCGTTTGGGGACCCTTTGGCAAGGAATTGGGTGCCCAATTCCCCGTTACCGTAGCTAGGCCTATCAGTGAGACGTATTCGATTGATGCAGTGCACTTGTGTCTGCACGCAAATGGCCGTATATATTCAACGCGTCCCCGTACTTGAGTACCTCTGTGACGTTTGATTCACCCGATGATAGTCCACCCTTCTAGCCCCATTCAAACGCTCCAATTCGAGCCTACAACCAAGACAATCGGTAGAGAATTGACTCTGCTATCAGAGTTCCGGTTTTCGCCGTACGGTTTCCGTTCCAGGCCGTATAGCAAGTCGACGAGACCTGTCAGGCCTTTTGCGGTGAGACTACCATGGTTCGTAGGCCATTTGGGACATATTTGGTTCCAACAATATTCTTCAGCACTGTCATTATAGTCTCCAACCGGTGACTATAATAATGATTTTACTTGGCATTTATTATAAGGCCTCGCACTTGGCTATAATTTTTTCGCATTTATTATAAGGGCTTGGGCTCGTCTATAAGAGTCCTTTTGCATTTTCGAGTTGGTGCTGAGATTTTTTGTAGGGTGTTCCTTTTCATTTTCCTGCTGTTGGACGGCTGAGAGACTACGCACTGAATTCCTGGTGTCGCACTGAATTCCGGTGATTTGGGTGAGCTTTTCACCATCATAATTGATGCGCACTGAATTCCTTCCCACGCTAGGGGTTGTCGCACGTAATTCCACTGTTTTCAGTCCCCTTTTCACGGAATTACGATCGTAATTCCCGGGGAAGATAGCTAGTCTTTCTGGATATCCCTCTGGATTCCAGCAGTCTGAAGCCGACGTCCCTAATCCTTGCCAGGATATGAGGGTCTTGTAATGCTTGGCCTTGAGTGCAAGACATTGAGAATACCCAGATGCATTCAATCAATACGACCGACTTGCGTTCAAAGGCAATATTCAAGTCGGTACCTTGCTTGAGTGCCTCAATGCCCTCGGATTTTCCCGCCAAGCATATAGCCTTATAATCCCGGTCAAAGGCTTCGTTTCGAGCCTATACCCAAGGCAATGAGTGGCTAAATGAGTCCGGTATGTTGTGTATGACTTGGGTACGATTTCCGAGCAGCAGGGCCTGTTCGCTATTGGAGACTCAAACACAGCCTTTAAAGGCCAGTAGTTGTGCCTGCTATGAGACATCTCTGTTCCTTATAGCTGCTCAGACGGATGCCTTTGCGGTGATACAAGTTGGCTTGGTGCGGGGTCGTTTTGTAGAAATCAAAACTGCAAGCCAAGCTGCTGCTACCGTGGTCTGGTGGGTAGAGCACTCCGAACGTGTTCGACAGGGTCAGACTGCGTTGATGGCTCGCTATCTTACCTCTTCATGTATTGTTGACCAGTGCCTTGTACACTTGAGTACGCCTCTGGGAGAAGTAGATGAAAATGGCGGGGACGGTTGCTGTTGTTGCAAGGGATGATACTCACTAGGCAGACCAGGTTGATTGCCTGCTATCGTACTTCTTGATGTATTGTTGAGTTGACCATTGGCTTGTACACTCGAGTACATGCTTCCATTGACTCCGTGCCCCGTGATTGCCTTTACGTTCTAGCGGGCAGCTGTGAGCGGCTAGTTCGCCAACGTCTGCCTGGTTCCCGTTGCTAACCCGTGCATTGCCTTGCTGGATTGCTTGGTCCACGGTTTCCTTTCCGAAGCTGCCGAAAAAATTTTATATTCTGGTGAATTCCGTCGGGGGAGTGGGACCACTAACCTTAACGTCCATGTTGTGGTGTTGTCGCAAACCTTAACGTCCGTGCTTGGGGGTTGCCTTGTGTATTCCGTATGGCTTGGAACACAGTGTTTGACCGAGTCGTAAATGTCAGGTGACCTGCGACTCGATCGCTGATGACACCATCTTATAGTCCTGCTCAAACGCTTCAATTCAAGCCTATACCCAAGGGAATCGGTGCTAGATTGACGGTGCTATTGAGGTTTCGGTCAAAGCCGTACGATTTCCATCCAAGTCAATATAGCACGTCAATGAGACCTGTTCGGGCATTTGCGGTGATACTAGGCTGATTCCCAGGCTATTTGACACCCTTTTGGTTTCCACCATTTTTTCCCGATGCCTTGAGTCGGCTGTTCAATCGCATTTCTTATAAGCCTTGGCTCTGGCTTATAATTTTTTTGGGCAGTGAGTCGCAATTCTTATAAGGCCTTGCTGGTGACTATAAGATTCTGTTGTCCTTTTTGATCTCTTATAGGGTGCTGTGTTCGACTATATTTATTGTGCGTTTGTTTCTATCCCGAAAATTCTGGGAGAATTCGAGTTGCCCCCGATTCCAGCTGTTGCCCCCTATTCCCTAGATTCTGGAGGCGTTTTTCATGTGTTGCCCCCTATTCCCTCCCACGCTGTCGTTGTTGCCCCGAATTCCTCTCGTTTGGGGACCCTTTGGCAAGGAATTGGGTGCCCAATTCCCCGTTACCGTAGCTAGGCCTATCAGTGAGACGTATTCAATTGATCCAGTGCCCTTGTGTCTGCTCGCAAATGACCGTATATATTCAACGCGTCCCAGTACTTGAGTACCTTGAAGTACTTCGCTTCAGCCGGTCATAGTCCACCCTTGTAGCCCTATTCAAACGCTTCAATTCGAGCCTACAGTCAAGGCAATCGGTGCACAATTGACTCTGCTATCAGAGTTTCGGTTTTTGCCTACGGTTTCCGTTCGAGCCCATATACCAAGTCAACGAGACCTGTCAGGGCATTCGCAGTGACTCTACCATGGTTTGTAAGCCATTTGGGACATATTTGGTTCCAGCAATATTTTTCTGCACCGTCATTATAGTGCTAGAGCGTTGACTATAATAATGTTTTTCAATTGGCATTAATTATAAGGGCTCGTGTGCCATTATAATAATTCGTTTCGGCGTTTGGGTTGGCTGGGAGGGTTTCCTTTGAGTTGCATTTATTATAAGGCTTGGCTTTGGGCTATAAGAGTTGAGTTCGTTCCGTTCCTTTTAGTCGGTCGCTAGTGCTTATAATTTTTTCCACACAGGTGATTCCAGGGACTTGTGTCAATCGCCCAGAATTCCACAGTCTGCTGGCATTTGGGGGGTGTTTGAAATGATTCGCCCAGAATTCCCTCCCACGCTGTCTATTTCGCCCAGAATTCCACTGTTTTCGGGCCCTGTTGGCAGGAATTCTGCGCAGAATTCCCCATTACCGTAGCTAGGCCTATCAGTGAGACGTATTCAATTGATCCAGTGCCCTTGTGTCTGCTCGCAAATGACCGTATATATTCAACGCGTCCCAGTACTTGAGTACCTTGAAGTACTTCGATTCACCCGATGATAGTCCAGCCTTCTGGCCCCATTCAAACGCTTCAATTCGAGCCTATACCCAAGGCAATCGGTGCACAATTGACTGTGCTATCAGAGTTTCGGTTTTTGCCTACGGTTTCCGTTCGAAGCCATATAGCAAGTCAACGAGACCTGTCAGGCCATTCGCAATGACACTACCATGGTTTGTGGACTATTTGGGACACATTTGGCTCCAACAATATTTTTCTGCACCGTCATTATAGTCTCCAACCGGTGACTATAATAATGATTTTAGTTGGCATTTATTATAAGGCTTCGCACTTGGCTATAATTTTTCCGCATTTATTATAAGGGCTGGGGGTCGTCTATAAGAATCCTTTTGCACTTTTCGAGTTGGTACTGAAATTTTGGTAGGGTGTTCCTTTTTGTTTTCGTGCTGTTGAAGGGCTGAGAGACGATACTCTGGGTGGCGGCTTAGATTCCGGTGATTTGAGTGAGCTTTTCCCAAGCGAAATTGATGCGGACTAGATTCCTTCCCACGCTCCCTGAGGCGGCTTAGATTCCAGTGGTTTGAGGTCCCTGTTTCACGGAATGCATGCATGCATTCTCCATTACCGTAGCTAGCCTCTTTGGATATCCCTGTGGATTCCAGCAGTCTGAAGTCGATGTCCCTAACCCTTGCCATGACATCAGGGCCTTGTAATCCTTGGCTCCGAGTGCAAGTCATTGAGAATACCCAGATGCATTGAATCCATACGACTGACTTGCGCTCGAAGGCAATATTCAAGTCGGTATCCTGCTTGAGTGCCTCAATGCCCTCGGATTTTCCCGCCACGCATATAGCCTTATAATGCCGGTCAAAGGCTTCGTTTCCAGCCTATACCCAAGGCAATGGGTGGCTAGTTGAGTCTGGTACGTTGTGTTTGACTCTCGTACGATTTCCGATCAGCAGAGTCTGCTCGCTATTGGAGACTCAAACATAGCCTTTGAAGGCCAGTAGGTGTGCCTGATCTCTGGTCCCTATAGCTGCTCAGACGGATGTAGTTGCGGCGATACAAGTAGGCTTGGTGCGGGGTCGTTTTGTAGAAATCAAAACTGCCAGGCAAGCAATTGCTGCTGTGACTCAAGGTGGCCTGGTGGGTAGAGCACTCCGAATGTGTTCGTCAGGGTCAGACTGGGTTGATTGGCTATTATAAGGCTCTGTGGTGTACCGTACTTGGTAATGTATTGTTGGCCGTTGTGTTGTACACTTGAGTACGTCCTTCTGTTCACTCGGGGCCCCGTGATTTCCTTTACGAAGGCGGGGAGGTTTGAGTGGCTAGTTCGCCAATGTCTTGCTGGATTCCGTTGCTAACCCGTGCATTGCCCTGCTGGATTGCTTGGTCCGCGGTTTCCTTTCCGAAGCTGCCGAAAAAATTTTATATTCTGGTGAATTCCGTCGGGGGAGTGGGACCACTAACCTTAACGTCCTTGTTGTGGTGTTGTTGCAAACCTTAACGTCCGTGCTTGGGGGTTGCCTTGTGTATTCCGTATGGCTTCGAACGCAGTGTTTGACCGAGTCGTGAATGTCAGGTGACCTGCGACTCGATCGCTGATGATGTCATCTTATAGCCCTGCTCAAACGCTTCAATTCGAGCCTATCCCCAAGCCAATCGGTGCTCAATTGATTGTCGTAGTCAGGATCCGGTCCAAGCTGTACGGTTTCCCTCCAAGTCAATATAGCAAGTCAACGAGACCTGTTCGGGCATTTGCGGTGACACTAGGCTGATTTGTAGGCTATTTGGCACCCTTTTGGTCTCCACCATTTTTTCCCGATTGCTCAGCAGGCCTTGACGGTGGCTGATTTAATTGCATTTCTTATAAGCCTTGGCTCTGGCTTATAATTTTTTTTTGGCAGTGAGTCGCAATTCTTATAAGGCCTTGCTGGTGACTATAAGATTCCGTTTTCGTTTTTGCCTTGGGGGGTCAGATTGCTTGCCCCTCCCGATTCCACGTGCCCCTCCGAATTCCACCAAGTCAGTCGGATTAGGAGGTGTTTGAATTAGTGCCCCTCCGAATTCCCTCCCACGCTGCCAGTGCCCACCCGAATTCCAGCGAATCCCCGCACTTTTGGGGACCTTTTGCAAGGAATGCGGCACCGCATTCTCGGGTAAGATAGCTAGTCTTTGTGGATCTCCCTCCACATTCCAAGCTATATCACCAAGACTTTGTTCCATTATAAGATGCTGACTCTGGCTCTTAGTAGATGGGCTCAATGGTGATCACTGGGCTGGTTCAATGCATTGACTCACTTGAACGCTATAGGGTGATGGTTGTATCGAGTGCTATTCTGGCCTTATAATAATGCTTGACCTTCACTGAATGTCTGTACTGTTTGAAGTGTTGTACTGAGGCTCTGTAGTCTCTGGCCTTGTAATGGTTGGTTGCTGCTTGGATACGTCTTTTCCCTGACTCCGATGACCTTGGTTTCCTTTACGTTCTAGCGGGGAGCTATGAGCGGCTAGTTCGCCAATGTCTTGCTGGATTCCGTTGTTAACCCGTACACTGCCTTGCTGGATTGCGTGCTCTTCGATTTCCTTTCCGAAGCTGCCGAAAAAATTTTGGATTTTGGTGAATTCCGTCGGGGGAGTGGGGTCGCTAACCTTAACGTCCGTGCTGTTGGGTTGTTGCCAACCTTAACGTCCCTGCTCTGGTGTTGCCTTCCTGGATTCCGTATAGCTTCGATCGGCGTGTTTGGGTTTACGCAGTGTCTATACCCGTTGAAGTCGATATCCCTAAACCTTGCCAGGACACCAGAGACCTGTAATGTGCGGTTTTGAAGGCCTATCAGTGAGACGTATTCAATTGATCCAGTGCCCTTGTGTCTGCTCGCAAATGACCGTATATATTCAACGCGTCCCAGTACTTGAGTACCTTGAAGTACTTCGCTTCAGCCGGTCATAGTCCACCCTTGTAGCCCTATTCAAACGCTTCAATTCGAGCCTACAGTCAAGGCAATCGGTGCACAATTGACTCTGCTATCAGAGTTTCGGTTTTTGCCTACGGTTTCCGTTCGAGCCCATATACCAAGTCAACGAGACCTGTCAGGGCATTCGCAGTGACTCTACCATGGTTTGTAAGCCATTTGGGACATATTTGGTTCCAGCAATATTTTTCTGCACCGTCATTATAGTGCTAGAGCGTTGACTATAATAATGCTTTTCAATTGGCATTAATTATAAGGGCTCGTGTGCCATTATAATAATTCGTTTCGGCGTTTGGGTTGGCTGGGAGGGTTTCCTTTGAGTTGCATTTATTATAAGGCTTGGCTTTGGGCTATAAGAGTTGAGTTCGTTCCGTTCCTTTTAGTCGGTCGCTAGTGCTTATAATTTTTTCCACACAGGTGATTCCAGGGACTTGTGTCAATCGCCCAGAATTCCACAGTCTGCTGGCATTTGGGGGGTGTTTGAAATGATTCGCCCAGAATTCCCTCCCACGCTGTCTATTTCGCCCAGAATTCCACTGTTTTCGGGCCCTGTTGGCAGGAATTCTGCGCAGAATTCCCCATTACCGTAGCTAGACTAAGCCACCCATGACCCACCATTATAGGCCTAGTCAAACGCTTTAATTCAAGCCTACAACCATGGTAATCGGTGCATAACTGCCAAAGATAGGGTGATTCCGGTTGGATTGACTGACTTGGATCTATGTCGCCATTGAGACCTATTGGTCGATTGTTGGAGACTCAAACAAAGCCCTTGAAGACCAGTAGTTGTGCCTGCTATGAGCCATCTCCGTTCCTTATAGCTGCTCAGACGGATGTATTTGCGGTGATGCAAGTTGGCTTGGTGCGGGGTCGTTTTGTAGAAATCAAAACTGCAAGGCAAGCAGTTGCTGCTCTGAGTGTATAGCACTCCGAGTGTGTTCGACAGGGTCGGACTGTGTTGACCGCCTTGTTGTTGCAAGGGATGATACTCACTAGGCAGACCGGGTTGATTGCCTGCTATTGTACTTCTTGATGTGTTGCTGTCTATTGCCTTGTCCACTTGACTACGTCGCTCTGTTCATTCCGGTCACCCGTGATTTCCTTTACGTTCTAGCGGGCAGCTGTGAGTGGCTAGTTCGCCAATGTCTTGCTGGATTGCGGCATCTAACCCGTGCATTCCCTTGCTGGATTGCTTGGACCGCGGTTGCCTTTCCGAAGCTGCCGAAAAAATTTTGGATTTTGGTGGATTCCGTCGGGGGATTGGGACTAAGGCTGGATATAAATACGAGTATATTAGAATATAATCAATTATAATCGTAAAATTATGATTAAATATGCTTCAACCCATAATCTTAAGGTCTGGGAATACGCTCGGTTGCATTACAATACATTATGATTATGATATGGTATGGGGTCTGTATTTAATCATAATCTTAAGGATGGGTGGGAGTAATAAAATGGCATATTCTTAGGTATACAGTGTCTGTTGAGTACCTAAAGCCCTTATTTGACCATAGGTCAATAGTGTGGTCTTTCCAACTCACCCGAGAACTCAAATTCAACCCCAGTTTGGCAGTGTTTGGAACCTGCTGTCAACCGTGGGACATTATTGATGCCATGTTTTTTGCATTCAAACAATGTCTAATGGGACTAAAAACTGCTTTAGAGAGTTGTAACAATTCAAATCTGACCTCAAGCCTCTGGATCATAGGGGGTGAAAGTAAATATAGTATTTTAGCAAGGATTCATCCCTCAACATGAAGCCCATTGGCGTAGCTCGCAGTGGGAGTGCATTCTGGGACTACTCTCAGTACTAAAGCTTGTATTTAGACCAGGATACCCGAGTTCCAACAGATTTGAAAGCATATTCTAAAATATTCAATTAAATTCGATTAAATACGATTATTCTACGATTATAATACATTATGATACCCTTACAATTAAATATGGGCTGAATCCTTAAGATTACATTACGATTACAGTACATTATGGGCTGGAAGCGTATTTAATCATAATGTTCCAGCCTTAATTGGGACCACTAACCTTAACGTCCTTGTTGTGGTGTTGTTGCAAACCTTAACGTCCGTGCTTGGGGGTTGCCTTGTGTATTCCGTATGGCTTCGAACGCAGTGTTTGACCGAGTCGTGAATGTCAGGTGACCTGCGACTCGATCGCTGATGATGTCATCTTATAGCCCTGCTCAAACGCTTCAATTCGAGCCTATCCCCAAGCCAATCGGTGCTCAATTGATTGTCGTAGTCAGGATCCGGTCCAAGCTGTACGGTTTCCCTCCAAGTCAATATAGCAAGTCAACGAGACCTGTTCGGGCATTTGCGGTGACACTAGGCTGATTTGTAGGCTATTTGGCACCCTTTTGGTCTCCACCATTTTTTCCCGATTGCTCAGCAGGCCTTGACGGTGGCTGATTTAATTGCATTTCTTATAAGCCTTGGCTCTGGCTTATAATTTTTTTTTGGCAGTGAGTCGCAATTCTTATAAGGCCTTGCTGGTGACTATAAGATTCCGTTTTCGTTTTTGCCTTGGGGGGTCAGATTGCTTGCCCCTCCCGATTCCACGTGCCCCTCCGAATTCCACCAAGTCAGTCGGATTAGGAGGTGTTTGAATTAGTGCCCCTCCGAATTCCCTCCCACGCTGCCAGTGCCCACCCGAATTCCAGCGAATCCCCGCACTTTTGGGGACCTTTTGCAAGGAATGCGGCACCGCATTCTCGGGTAAGATAGCTAGTCTTTGTGGATCTCCCTCCACATTCCAAGCTATATCACCAAGACTTTGTTCCATTATAAGATGCTGACTCTGGCTCTTAGTAGATGGGCTCAATGGTGATCACTGGGCTGGTTCAATGCATTGACTCACTTGAACGCTATAGGGTGATGGTTGTATCGAGTGCTATTCTGGCCTTATAATAATGCTTGACCTTCACTGAATGTCTGTACTGTTTGAAGTGTTGTACTGAGGCTCTGTAGTCTCTGGCCTTGTAATGGTTGGTTGCTGCTTGGATACGTCTTTTCCCTGACTCCGATGACCTTGGTTTCCTTTACGTTCTAGCGGGGAGCTATGAGCGGCTAGTTCGCCAATGTCTTGCTGGATTCCGTTGTTAACCCGTACACTGCCTTGCTGGATTGCGTGCTCTTCGATTTCCTTTCCGAAGCTGCCGAAAAAATTTTGGATTTTGGTGAATTCCGTCGGGGGAGTGGGGTCGCTAACCTTAACGTCCGTGCTGTTGGGTTGTTGCCAACCTTAACGTCCCTGCTCTGGTGTTGCCTTCCTGGATTCCGTATAGCTTCGATCGGCGTGTTTGGGTTTACGCAGTGTCTATACCCGTTGAAGTCGATATCCCTAAACCTTGCCAGGACACCAGAGACCTGTAATGTGCGGTTTTGAAGGCCTATCAGTGAGACGTATTCAATTGATCCAGTGCCCTTGTGTCTGCTCGCAAATGACCGTATATATTCAACGCGTCCCAGTACTTGAGTACCTTGAAGTACTTCGCTTCAGCCGGTCATAGTCCACCCTTGTAGCCCTATTCAAACGCTTCAATTCGAGCCTACAGTCAAGGCAATCGGTGCACAATTGACTCTGCTATCAGAGTTTCGGTTTTTGCCTACGGTTTCCGTTCGAGCCCATATACCAAGTCAACGAGACCTGTCAGGGCATTCGCAGTGACTCTACCATGGTTTGTAAGCCATTTGGGACATATTTGGTTCCAGCAATATTTTTCTGCACCGTCATTATAGTGCTAGAGCGTTGACTATAATAATGCTTTTCAATTGGCATTAATTATAAGGGCTCGTGTGCCATTATAATAATTCGTTTCGGCGTTTGGGTTGGCTGGGAGGGTTTCCTTTGAGTTGCATTTATTATAAGGCTTGGCTTTGGGCTATAAGAGTTGAGTTCGTTCCGTTCCTTTTAGTCGGTCGCTAGTGCTTATAATTTTTTCCACACAGGTGATTCCAGGGACTTGTGTCAATCGCCCAGAATTCCACAGTCTGCTGGCATTTGGGGGGTGTTTGAAATGATTCGCCCAGAATTCCCTCCCACGCTGTCTATTTCGCCCAGAATTCCACTGTTTTCGGGCCCTGTTGGCAGGAATTCTGCGCAGAATTCCCCATTACCGTAGCTAGACTAAGCCACCCATGACCCACCATTATAGGCCTAGTCAAACGCTTTAATTCAAGCCTACAACCATGGTAATCGGTGCATAACTGCCAAAGATAGGGTGATTCCGGTTGGATTGACTGACTTGGATCTATGTCGCCATTGAGACCTATTGGTCGATTGTTGGAGACTCAAACAAAGCCCTTGAAGACCAGTAGTTGTGCCTGCTATGAGCCATCTCCGTTCCTTATAGCTGCTCAGACGGATGTATTTGCGGTGATGCAAGTTGGCTTGGTGCGGGGTCGTTTTGTAGAAATCAAAACTGCAAGGCAAGCAGTTGCTGCTCTGAGTGTATAGCACTCCGAGTGTGTTCGACAGGGTCGGACTGTGTTGACCGCCTTGTTGTTGCAAGGGATGATACTCACTAGGCAGACCGGGTTGATTGCCTGCTATTGTACTTCTTGATGTGTTGCTGTCTATTGCCTTGTCCACTTGACTACGTCGCTCTGTTCATTCCGGTCACCCGTGATTTCCTTTACGTTCTAGCGGGCAGCTGTGAGTGGCTAGTTCGCCAATGTCTTGCTGGATTGCGGCATCTAACCCGTGCATTCCCTTGCTGGATTGCTTGGACCGCGGTTGCCTTTCCGAAGCTGCCGAAAAAATTTTGGATTTTGGTGGATTCCGTCGGGGGATTGGGACTAAGGCTGGATATAAATACGAGTATATTAGAATATAATCAATTATAATCGTAAAATTATGATTAAATATGCTTCAACCCATAATCTTAAGGTCTGGGAATACGCTCGGTTGCATTACAATACATTATGATTATGATATGGTATGGGGTCTGTATTTAATCATAATCTTAAGGATGGGTGGGAGTAATAAAATGGCATATTCTTAGGTATACAGTGTCTGTTGAGTACCTAAAGCCCTTATTTGACCATAGGTCAATAGTGTGGTCTTTCCAACTCACCCGAGAACTCAAATTCAACCCCAGTTTGGCAGTGTTTGGAACCTGCTGTCAACCGTGGGACATTATTGATGCCATGTTTTTTGCATTCAAACAATGTCTAATGGGACTAAAAACTGCTTTAGAGAGTTGTAACAATTCAAATCTGACCTCAAGCCTCTGGATCATAGGGGGTGAAAGTAAATATAGTATTTTAGCAAGGATTCATCCCTCAACATGAAGCCCATTGGCGTAGCTCGCAGTGGGAGTGCATTCTGGGACTACTCTCAGTACTAAAGCTTGTATTTAGACCAGGATACCCGAGTTCCAACAGATTTGAAAGCATATTCTAAAATATTCAATTAAATTCGATTAAATACGATTATTCTACGATTATAATACATTATGATACCCTTACAATTAAATATGGGCTGAATCCTTAAGATTACATTACGATTACAGTACATTATGGGCTGGAAGCGTATTTAATCATAATGTTCCAGCCTTAATTGGGACCACTAACCTTAACGTCCTTGTTGTGGTGTTGTTGCAAACCTTAACGTCCGTGCTTGGGGGTTGCCTTGTGTATTCCGTATGGCTTCGAACGCAGTGTTTGACCGAGTCGTGAATGTCAGGTGACCTGCGACTCGATCGCTGGTGATGTCATCTTATAGCCCTGCTCAAACGCTTCAATTCGAGCCTATCCCCAAGCCAATCGGTGCTCAATTGATTGTCGTAGTCAGGATCCGGTCCAAGCTGTACGGTTTCCCTCCAAGTCAATATAGCAAGTCAACGAGACCTGTTCGGGCATTTGCGGTGACACTAGGCTGATTTGTAGGCTATTTGGCACCCTTTTGGTCTCCACCATTTTTTCCCGATTGCTCAGCAGGCCTTGACGGTGGCTGATTTAATTGCATTTCTTATAAGCCTTGGCTCTGGCTTATAATTTTTTTTTGGCAGTGAGTCGCAATTCTTATAAGGCCTTGCTGGTGACTATAAGATTCCGTTTTCGTTTTTGCCTTGGGGGGTCAGATTGCTTGCCCCTCCCGATTCCACGTGCCCCTCCGAATTCCACCAAGTCAGTCGGATTAGGAGGTGTTTGAATTAGTGCCCCTCCGAATTCCCTCCCACGCTGCCAGTGCCCACCCGAATTCCAGCGAATCCCCGCACTTTTGGGGACCTTTTGCAAGGAATGCGGCACCGCATTCTCGGGTAAGATAGCTAGTCTTTGTGGATCTCCCTCCACATTCCAAGCTATATCACCAAGACTTTGTTCCATTATAAGATGCTGACTCTGGCTCTTAGTAGATGGGCTCAATGGTGATCACTGGGCTGGTTCAATGCATTGACTCACTTGAACGCTATAGGGTGATGGTTGTATCGAGTGCTATTCTGGCCTTATAATAATGCTTGACCTTCACTGAATGTCTGTACTGTTTGAAGTGTTGTACTGAGGCTCTGTAGTCTCTGGCCTTGTAATGGTTGGTTGCTGCTTGGATACGTCTTTTCCCTGACTCCGATGACCTTGGTTTCCTTTACGTTCTAGCGGGGAGCTATGAGCGGCTAGTTCGCCAATGTCTTGCTGGATTCCGTTGTTAACCCGTACACTGCCTTGCTGGATTGCGTGCTCTTCGATTTCCTTTCCGAAGCTGCCGAAAAAATTTTGGATTTTGGTGAATTCCGTCGGGGGAGTGGGGTCGCTAACCTTAACGTCCGTGCTGTTGGGTTGTTGCCAACCTTAACGTCCCTGCTCTGGTGTTGCCTTCCTGGATTCCGTATAGCTTCGATCGGCGTGTTTGGGTTTACGCAGTGTCTATACCCGTTGAAGTCGATATCCCTAAACCTTGCCAGGACACCAGAGACCTGTAATGTGCGGTTTTGAAGGCCTATCAGTGAGACGTATTCAATTGATCCAGTGCCCTTGTGTCTGCTCGCAAATGACCGTATATATTCAACGCGTCCCAGTACTTGAGTACCTTGAAGTACTTCGCTTCAGCCGGTCATAGTCCACCCTTGTAGCCCTATTCAAACGCTTCAATTCGAGCCTACAGTCAAGGCAATCGGTGCACAATTGACTCTGCTATCAGAGTTTCGGTTTTTGCCTACGGTTTCCGTTCGAGCCCATATACCAAGTCAACGAGACCTGTCAGGGCATTCGCAGTGACTCTACCATGGTTTGTAAGCCATTTGGGACATATTTGGTTCCAGCAATATTTTTCTGCACCGTCATTATAGTGCTAGAGCGTTGACTATAATAATGCTTTTCAATTGGCATTAATTATAAGGGCTCGTGTGCCATTATAATAATTCGTTTCGGCGTTTGGGTTGGCTGGGAGGGTTTCCTTTGAGTTGCATTTATTATAAGGCTTGGCTTTGGGCTATAAGAGTTGAGTTCGTTCCGTTCCTTTTAGTCGGTCGCTAGTGCTTATAATTTTTTCCACACAGGTGATTCCAGGGACTTGTGTCAATCGCCCAGAATTCCACAGTCTGCTGGCATTTGGGGGGTGTTTGAAATGATTCGCCCAGAATTCCCTCCCACGCTGTCTATTTCGCCCAGAATTCCACTGTTTTCGGGCCCTGTTGGCAGGAATTCTGCGCAGAATTCCCCATTACCGTAGCTAGACTAAGCCACCCATGACCCACCATTATAGGCCTAGTCAAACGCTTTAATTCAAGCCTACAACCATGGTAATCGGTGCATAACTGCCAAAGATAGGGTGATTCCGGTTGGATTGACTGACTTGGATCTATGTCGCCATTGAGACCTATTGGTCGATTGTTGGAGACTCAAACAAAGCCCTTGAAGACCAGTAGTTGTGCCTGCTATGAGCCATCTCCGTTCCTTATAGCTGCTCAGACGGATGTATTTGCGGTGATGCAAGTTGGCTTGGTGCGGGGTCGTTTTGTAGAAATCAAAACTGCAAGGCAAGCAGTTGCTGCTCTGAGTGTATAGCACTCCGAGTGTGTTCGACAGGGTCGGACTGTGTTGACCGCCTTGTTGTTGCAAGGGATGATACTCACTAGGCAGACCGGGTTGATTGCCTGCTATTGTACTTCTTGATGTGTTGCTGTCTATTGCCTTGTCCACTTGACTACGTCGCTCTGTTCATTCCGGTCACCCGTGATTTCCTTTACGTTCTAGCGGGCAGCTGTGAGTGGCTAGTTCGCCAATGTCTTGCTGGATTGCGGCATCTAACCCGTGCATTCCCTTGCTGGATTGCTTGGACCGCGGTTGCCTTTCCGAAGCTGCCGAAAAAATTTTGGATTTTGGTGGATTCCGTCGGGGGATTGGGACCACTAACCTTAACGTCCTTGTTGTGGTGTTGTTGCAAACCTTAACGTCCGTGCTTGGGGGTTGCCTTGTGTATTCCGTATGGCTTCGAACGCAGTGTTTGACCGAGTCGTGAATGTCAGGTGACCTGCGACTCGATCGCTGATGATGTCATCTTATAGCCCTGCTCAAACGCTTCAATTCGAGCCTATCCCCAAGCCAATCGGTGCTCAATTGATTGTCGTAGTCAGGATCCGGTCCAAGCTGTACGGTTTCCCTCCAAGTCAATATAGCAAGTCAACGAGACCTGTTCGGGCATTTGCGGTGACACTAGGCTGATTTGTAGGCTATTTGGCACCCTTTTGGTCTCCACCATTTTTTCCCGATTGCTCAGCAGGCCTTGACGGTGGCTGATTTAATTGCATTTCTTATAAGCCTTGGCTCTGGCTTATAATTTTTTTTTGGCAGTGAGTCGCAATTCTTATAAGGCCTTGCTGGTGACTATAAGATTCCGTTTTCGTTTTTGCCTTGGGGGGTCAGATTGCTTGCCCCTCCCGATTCCACGTGCCCCTCCGAATTCCACCAAGTCAGTCGGATTAGGAGGTGTTTGAATTGGTGCCCCTCCGAATTCCCTCCCACGCTGCCAGTGCCCACCCGAATTCCAGCGAATCCCCGCACTTTTGGGGACCTTTTGCAAGGAATGCGGCACCGCATTCTCGGGTAAGATAGCTAGAGTTGGTGGCTCTTTCGTTCTATGTCTGACTTGGGGTGAGCTGCATGATTCCAGTCGTCAAGCAGAATTCCGGTGGTTTCAGTGGCTGAATCACAACTGCAACCATAATTCCTGAGATTTGAGTCATTTAAGACCTGTTGTTAAGCACGTCAACCATAATTCCTTCCCACACTGTCAATTGCAACCATAATTCCACTGGGTTGGAGACCTTTTTCACGGAATTACGATCGTAATTCCCCATTACCGTAGCTAGTCTTTCTGGATTTCCCTCAGCATTCCAAGCAATATCACCAAGGCTTTGCTCCATTACAATGCATGGCCTCGGACTCCTGGTACATGGGCTCAACAGTGTTCACTTGCCTGGTTGAACACAGTCTCATATTGTATTGACTGAATTGAACACTATAAGGCTGTGGTCGTATTGGTGCTATTCTGGCCTTATAATAATGGTTGACCTTCACTGAATGTCTGTACTGTTTGAAGTGTTGTATCGAGGCTCTGTGGTCTCCGGCCTTATAATGGTTGGTCGCTACTTGCTTGCGTCTCTTCCTTTCACTCCGTTGACCTTGGTTTTCCTTTACGATAGCGGGGAGCTATGAGTGGCTAGTTCGCCAATGTCTTGCTGCATTCCGTTGTTAACCCGTACACTGCCTTGCTGGATTGTGTGCCCTTCGATTTCCTTTCCGAAGCTGCCGAAAAAATTTTGGATTTTGGTGGATTCCGTCGGGGGAGTGGGGTCGCTAACCTTAACGTCCGTGCTGTTGGGTTGTCGCCAACCTTAACGTCTCTGCTCTGGTGTTGCCTTGCTGGATTCCGTATAGCTTCGATTGGCGTGTTTGGGTCTATGCAGTGTCTATACCTGTTGAAGTTGATATCCCTAAACCTTGCCAGGACACCAGAGACTCTTAATGCGTGGTTCTGAAGGCCTATCAGTGAGACGTATTCAATTGATGCAGTGCACTTGTGTCTGAACACAAATGACCGTATATATTCAACGCGTCCCAGTACTTGAGTACCTCGACCCGGTTCGGTTGAGCCAATGATAGTCCACCCTTCTAGCCCCATTCAAACGCTTCAATTCGAGCCTACAACCAAGGCAATCGGTGAAGGATTGACTGCGCTACCAGAGTTTCGGTTTTTGCCTACGATTTCCGTTCGAGCCCATATAGCCCATCAACGAGACCTGTCAGGGCGTTTGCGGTGACACTACCATGGTTTGTGGACCATTTGGGACACATTTGGTTCCAACAATATTTTTCTGCACTGTCATTATAGTCTCCGACCGGTGACTATAATAATGATTTTAGTTGGCATTTATTATAAGGGTTCGTGTGCCGTTATAAGAATTCGTTTCGGCGTTTGGGTTGCCTGGGAGGGTTTCCTTTGAGTCGCATTTATTATAAGGCTTGGCTTTGGGCTATAAGAGGTGAGTTTGTTTGTTCGTTTCTTATAGTCGGTGGCCAGTTGTTATAAGTATTGTGCGTTTGTTTCTGCTCCGAAAATTCTGGGAAAATTCGAGTTGCTCCCGATTCCAGCTGTTGCCCCCTATTCCCTCGATTCTGGAGGCGTTTTTTCGGTGTTGCCCCCTATTCCCTCCCACGCTGTCGTTGTTGCCCCGAATTCCCCTCGTTTCAGGACCCTTTGCAAGGAATTGGGTGCCCAATTCCCGGGTAAGATAGCTAGATTAATAGGAATTCGGTGCCAAATTCCCTAAATATTCAAGTCTTTGCACTACTTGAGGCCTTTGACCGTGTTCGATTGAGCTGCCTATATCCCACCCTTATAGGCCTATTCCATCGCTTCAAATCAAGCCTACAACCATGGTCATCGGTGCCCAACTGCCAAAGATATCGTGATTTCGGTTGGAATGCCCAATGACCGATCTGCATATATGTCGCTGTTGAGACCTATCTGTTGATGGTTGGAGACTCAAACGCAGCCCTTGAAGGCCAGTAGTTGTGCCCGCTATGAGACATATCTGTTCCTTATAGCTGCTCAGACGGATACAGTTGCGGCGATACAAGTTGGCTTGGTGCGGGGTTGTTTTGTAGAAATCAAAACTGCAAGGCAAGCAGTTGCTGCTCTGACTCAAGGCGGCCTGGTGGGTAGAGCACTCCGAATGTGTTCGACAGGGTCAGACTGGGTTGATTGGCTACTATAAGGCTCTGTGGTGTACCGCACTTGGTAATGTATTGTTGCCCTTTGTGTTATACACCTGAGTACGTCCTTCTGTTGACTCGGTGGCCCGCCATTTCCTTTACGTTCTAGCGGGCAGCTGTGAGCGGCTAGTTCGCCAATGTCTTGCTGGTTTCCGTTGCTAACCCGTGCATTGCCCTGCTGGATTGCTTGGTCCGCGGTTTCCTTTCCGAAGCTGCCGAAAAAATTTTATATTCTGGTGAATTCCATCGGGGGAGTGGGACCACTAACCTTAGCGTCCGTGCTGGGTAGTTGTTCCAAACCTTAACATCCGTGCTTTGGTATTGCCTTGTCTATTCTGTATGGCTTCGAACGCAGTGTTTGACCCAGTCGGGAATGTCAGGTGACCTGCGACTCGATCGCTGATGATGTCATCTTATAGCCCTGCTCAAACGCTGAAATTCGAGCCTATACCCAAGCCAATCGGTGCTCAATTGATTGTCGTAGTCAGGATCCGGTCCAAGCTGTACAGTTTCCCTCCAAGTCAATATAGCAAGTCAACGAGACCTGTTCGGGCATTTGCGGTGACACTAGGCTGATTTGTAGGCTATTTGGCACCCTTTTGGTCTCCACCATTTTTTCCCGATTGCTCAGCAGGCCTTGACGGTGGCTGATTTAATTGCATTTCTTATAAGCCTTGGCTCTGGCTTATAATTTTTTTTTGGCAGTGAGTCGCAATTCTTATAAGGCCTTGCTGGTGACTATAAGATTCTGTTTTCGTTTTTGCCTTGGGGGGGTCAGATTGCTTGCCCCTCCCAATTCCACGTGCCCCTCCGAATTCCACCAAGTCAGTCGGATTAGGAGGTGTTTGAATTGGTGCCCCTCCGAATTCCCTCCCACGCTGCCAGTGCCCACCCGAATTCCAGCGAATCCCCGCACTTTTGGGGACCTTTTGCAAGGAATGCGGCACCGCATTCTCGGGTAAGATAGCTAGTCTTTCTGCATCACCCTCTGTATTCCAAGCCATATCACCGAGGCTTTGCTCCATGACAAGGCATTGACTCTGGCTGTTGGTAGATGGGCTCAGTCGTGTCCACTTGACTGGTACAACACGGTCTTGTATTGGTTTGGCTGCCTTGAACACTATAAGGCTCTGGTTGTATTGGGTACTGTTCAGGCCTTATAATGGTTGCTTAGTCTTTGAATATGTCCTTCTGTTCACTGTGATGACCCTTGAAGCCTTGCATTGAGTCTGTGTGCTATCTGGCCTTATAATGGCTGGTCGCTGCTTGAATACTTCTGTTCCCTTCACTCCGATGATCTTGGTTTCCTTTACGATAGCGGGGAGCTATGAGTGGCTAGTTCGCCAATGTCTTGCTGCATTCCGTTGTTAACCCGTGCACTGCCTTGCTGGATTGCGTGCTCTTCGATTTCCTTTCCGAAGCTGCCGAAAAAATTTTGGATTTTGGTGAATTCCGTCGGGGGAGTGGGGTCGCTAACCTTAACGTCCGTGCTGTTGAGTTGTCGCCAACCTTAACGTCTCTGCTCTGGTGTTGCCTTGCTGGATTCCGTGTTCGTTCGATTGCAGTGTTTGATGCTTGTCCCTTCTACGCAGTGTCTATACCCGTTGAAGTCGATATCCCTAAACCTTGCCAGGACATCAGAGACCTGTAATGCGTGGTTTTGAAGGCCTATCAGTGAGACATATTCAATTGATGCAGTGTACTTGTCTCAGCACGCAAATGACTGTATGTAGTCAACGCGTCCCAGTACTTGAGTACCTCTGTGACGTTCGATTCACCCGATGATAGTCCACCCTTCTAGCCCCATTCAAACGCTTCAATTCGAGCCTACAACCAAGGCAATCGGTAGAGAATTGACGCCGCTATCAGAATTTCCGTTTTTTTCCTACGGTTTCCGTTCGAGGCCATATAGCACGTCAACGAGACCTGTCAGGCCATTCGCGGGAACACTACCATGGTTTGTGGACCATTTGGGACACATTTGGTTCCAACAATATTTTTCTGCACTGTCATTATAGTCTCCGACCGGTGACTATAATAATGATTTTAGTTGGCATTTATTATAAGGGTTCGTGTGCCGTTATAAGAATTCGTTTCGGCGTTTGGGTTGCCTGGGAGGGTTTCCTTTGAGTCGCATTTATTATAAGGCTTGGCTTTGGGCTATAAGAGGTGAGTTTGTTTGTTCGTTTCTTATAGTCGGTGGCCAGTTGTTATAAGTATTGTGCGTTTGTTTCTGCTCCGAAAATTCTGGGAAAATTCGAGTTGCTCCCGATTCCAGCTGTTGCCCCCTATTCCCTCGATTCTGGAGGCGTTTTTTCGGTGTTGCCCCCTATTCCCTCCCACGCTGTCGTTGTTGCCCCGAATTCCCCTCGTTTCAGGACCCTTTGCAAGGAATTGGGTGCCCAATTCCCGGGTAAGATAGCTAGATTAATAGGAATTCGGTGCCAAATTCCCTAAATATTCAAGTCTTTGCACTACTTGAGGCCTTTGACCGTGTTCGATTGAGCTGCCTATATCCCACCCTTATAGGCCTATTCCATCGCTTCAAATCAAGCCTACAACCATGGTCATCGGTGCCCAACTGCCAAAGATATCGTGATTTCGGTTGGAATGCCCAATGACCGATCTGCATATATGTCGCTGTTGAGACCTATCTGTTGATGGTTGGAGACTCAAACGCAGCCCTTGAAGGCCAGTAGTTGTGCCCGCTATGAGACATATCTGTTCCTTATAGCTGCTCAGACGGATACAGTTGCGGCGATACAAGTTGGCTTGGTGCGGGGTTGTTTTGTAGAAATCAAAACTGCAAGGCAAGCAGTTGCTGCTCTGACTCAAGGCGGCCTGGTGGGTAGAGCACTCCGAATGTGTTCGACAGGGTCAGACTGGGTTGATTGGCTACTATAAGGCTCTGTGGTGTACCGCACTTGGTAATGTATTGTTGCCCTTTGTGTTATACACCTGAGTACGTCCTTCTGTTGACTCGGTGGCCCGCCATTTCCTTTACGTTCTAGCGGGCAGCTGTGAGCGGCTAGTTCGCCAATGTCTTGCTGGTTTCCGTTGCTAACCCGTGCATTGCCCTGCTGGATTGCTTGGTCCGCGGTTTCCTTTCCGAAGCTGCCGAAAAAATTTTATATTCTGGTGAATTCCATCGGGGGAGTGGGACCACTAACCTTAGCGTCCGTGCTGGGTAGTTGTTCCAAACCTTAACATCCGTGCTTTGGTATTGCCTTGTCTATTCTGTATGGCTTCGAACGCAGTGTTTGACCCAGTCGGGAATGTCAGGTGACCTGCGACTCGATCGCTGATGATGTCATCTTATAGCCCTGCTCAAACGCTGAAATTCGAGCCTATACCCAAGCCAATCGGTGCTCAATTGATTGTCGTAGTCAGGATCCGGTCCAAGCTGTACAGTTTCCCTCCAAGTCAATATAGCAAGTCAACGAGACCTGTTCGGGCATTTGCGGTGACACTAGGCTGATTTGTAGGCTATTTGGCACCCTTTTGGTCTCCACCATTTTTTCCCGATTGCTCAGCAGGCCTTGACGGTGGCTGATTTAATTGCATTTCTTATAAGCCTTGGCTCTGGCTTATAATTTTTTTTTGGCAGTGAGTCGCAATTCTTATAAGGCCTTGCTGGTGACTATAAGATTCTGTTTTCGTTTTTGCCTTGGGGGGGTCAGATTGCTTGCCCCTCCCAATTCCACGTGCCCCTCCGAATTCCACCAAGTCAGTCGGATTAGGAGGTGTTTGAATTGGTGCCCCTCCGAATTCCCTCCCACGCTGCCAGTGCCCACCCGAATTCCAGCGAATCCCCGCACTTTTGGGGACCTTTTGCAAGGAATGCGGCACCGCATTCTCGGGTAAGATAGCTAGTCTTTCTGCATCACCCTCTGTATTCCAAGCCATATCACCGAGGCTTTGCTCCATGACAAGGCATTGACTCTGGCTGTTGGTAGATGGGCTCAGTCGTGTCCACTTGACTGGTACAACACGGTCTTGTATTGGTTTGGCTGCCTTGAACACTATAAGGCTCTGGTTGTATTGGGTACTGTTCAGGCCTTATAATGGTTGCTTAGTCTTTGAATATGTCCTTCTGTTCACTGTGATGACCCTTGAAGCCTTGCATTGAGTCTGTGTGCTATCTGGCCTTATAATGGCTGGTCGCTGCTTGAATACTTCTGTTCCCTTCACTCCGATGATCTTGGTTTCCTTTACGATAGCGGGGAGCTATGAGTGGCTAGTTCGCCAATGTCTTGCTGCATTCCGTTGTTAACCCGTGCACTGCCTTGCTGGATTGCGTGCTCTTCGATTTCCTTTCCGAAGCTGCCGAAAAAATTTTGGATTTTGGTGAATTCCGTCGGGGGAGTGGGGTCGCTAACCTTAACGTCCGTGCTGTTGAGTTGTCGCCAACCTTAACGTCTCTGCTCTGGTGTTGCCTTGCTGGATTCCGTGTTCGTTCGATTGCAGTGTTTGATGCTTGTCCCTTCTACGCAGTGTCTATACCCGTTGAAGTCGATATCCCTAAACCTTGCCAGGACATCAGAGACCTGTAATGCGTGGTTTTGAAGGCCTATCAGTGAGACATATTCAATTGATGCAGTGTACTTGTCTCAGCACGCAAATGACTGTATGTAGTCAACGCGTCCCAGTACTTGAGTACCTCTGTGACGTTCGATTCACCCGATGATAGTCCACCCTTCTAGCCCCATTCAAACGCTTCAATTCGAGCCTACAACCAAGGCAATCGGTAGAGAATTGACGCCGCTATCAGAATTTCCGTTTTTTTCCTACGGTTTCCGTTCGAGGCCATATAGCACGTCAACGAGACCTGTCAGGCCATTCGCGGGAACACTACCATGGTTTGTGGACCATTTGGGACACATTTGGTTCCAACAATATTTTTCTGCACTGTCATTATAGTCTCCGACCGGTGACTATAATAATGATTTTAGTTGGCATTTATTATAAGGGTTCGTGTGCCGTTATAAGAATTCGTTTCGGCGTTTGGGTTGCCTGGGAGGGTTTCCTTTGAGTCGCATTTATTATAAGGCTTGGCTTTGGGCTATAAGAGGTGAGTTTGTTTGTTCGTTTCTTATAGTCGGTGGCCAGTTGTTATAAGTATTGTGCGTTTGTTTCTGCTCCGAAAATTCTGGGAAAATTCGAGTTGCTCCCGATTCCAGCTGTTGCCCCCTATTCCCTCGATTCTGGAGGCGTTTTTTCGGTGTTGCCCCCTATTCCCTCCCACGCTGTCGTTGTTGCCCCGAATTCCCCTCGTTTCAGGACCCTTTGCAAGGAATTGGGTGCCCAATTCCCGGGTAAGATAGCTAGATTAATAGGAATTCGGTGCCAAATTCCCTAAATATTCAAGTCTTTGCACTACTTGAGGCCTTTGACCGTGTTCGATTGAGCTGCCTATATCCCACCCTTATAGGCCTATTCCATCGCTTCAAATCAAGCCTACAACCATGGTCATCGGTGCCCAACTGCCAAAGATATCGTGATTTCGGTTGGAATGCCCAATGACCGATCTGCATATATGTCGCTGTTGAGACCTATCTGTTGATGGTTGGAGACTCAAACGCAGCCCTTGAAGGCCAGTAGTTGTGCCCGCTATGAGACATATCTGTTCCTTATAGCTGCTCAGACGGATACAGTTGCGGCGATACAAGTTGGCTTGGTGCGGGGTTGTTTTGTAGAAATCAAAACTGCAAGGCAAGCAGTTGCTGCTCTGACTCAAGGCGGCCTGGTGGGTAGAGCACTCCGAATGTGTTCGACAGGGTCAGACTGGGTTGATTGGCTACTATAAGGCTCTGTGGTGTACCGCACTTGGTAATGTATTGTTGCCCTTTGTGTTATACACCTGAGTACGTCCTTCTGTTGACTCGGTGGCCCGCCATTTCCTTTACGTTCTAGCGGGCAGCTGTGAGCGGCTAGTTCGCCAATGTCTTGCTGGTTTCCGTTGCTAACCCGTGCATTGCCCTGCTGGATTGCTTGGTCCGCGGTTTCCTTTCCGAAGCTGCCGAAAAAATTTTATATTCTGGTGAATTCCATCGGGGGAGTGGGACCACTAACCTTAGCGTCCGTGCTGGGTAGTTGTTCCAAACCTTAACATCCGTGCTTTGGTATTGCCTTGTCTATTCTGTATGGCTTCGAACGCAGTGTTTGACCCAGTCGGGAATGTCAGGTGACCTGCGACTCGATCGCTGATGATGTCATCTTATAGCCCTGCTCAAACGCTGAAATTCGAGCCTATACCCAAGCCAATCGGTGCTCAATTGATTGTCGTAGTCAGGATCCGGTCCAAGCTGTACAGTTTCCCTCCAAGTCAATATAGCAAGTCAACGAGACCTGTTCGGGCATTTGCGGTGACACTAGGCTGATTTGTAGGCTATTTGGCACCCTTTTGGTCTCCACCATTTTTTCCCGATTGCTCAGCAGGCCTTGACGGTGGCTGATTTAATTGCATTTCTTATAAGCCTTGGCTCTGGCTTATAATTTTTTTTTGGCAGTGAGTCGCAATTCTTATAAGGCCTTGCTGGTGACTATAAGATTCTGTTTTCGTTTTTGCCTTGGGGGGGTCAGATTGCTTGCCCCTCCCAATTCCACGTGCCCCTCCGAATTCCACCAAGTCAGTCGGATTAGGAGGTGTTTGAATTGGTGCCCCTCCGAATTCCCTCCCACGCTGCCAGTGCCCACCCGAATTCCAGCGAATCCCCGCACTTTTGGGGACCTTTTGCAAGGAATGCGGCACCGCATTCTCGGGTAAGATAGCTAGGAATGCGGCACCGCATTCTCGGGTAAGATAGCTAGTCTTTCTGCATCACCCTCTGTATTCCAAGCCATATCACCGAGGCTTTGCTCCATGACAAGGCATTGACTCTGGCTGTTGGTAGATGGGCTCAGTCGTGTCCACTTGACTGGTACAACACGGTCTTGTATTGGTTTGGCTGCCTTGAACACTATAAGGCTCTGGTTGTATTGGGTACTGTTCAGGCCTTATAATGGTTGCTTAGTCTTTGAATATGTCCTTCTGTTCACTGTGATGACCCTTGAAGCCTTGCATTGAGTCTGTGTGCTATCTGGCCTTATAATGGCTGGTCGCTGCTTGAATACTTCTGTTCCCTTCACTCCGATGATCTTGGTTTCCTTTACGATAGCGGGGAGCTATGAGTGGCTAGTTCGCCAATGTCTTGCTGCATTCCGTTGTTAACCCGTGCACTGCCTTGCTGGATTGCGTGCTCTTCGATTTCCTTTCCGAAGCTGCCGAAAAAATTTTGGATTTTGGTGAATTCCGTCGGGGGAGTGGGGTCGCTAACCTTAACGTCCGTGCTGTTGAGTTGTCGCCAACCTTAACGTCTCTGCTCTGGTGTTGCCTTGCTGGATTCCGTGTTCGTTCGATTGCAGTGTTTGATGCTTGTCCCTTCTACGCAGTGTCTATACCCGTTGAAGTCGATATCCCTAAACCTTGCCAGGACATCAGAGACCTGTAATGCGTGGTTTTGAAGGCCTATCAGTGAGACATATTCAATTGATGCAGTGTACTTGTCTCAGCACGCAAATGACTGTATGTAGTCAACGCGTCCCAGTACTTGAGTACCTCTGTGACGTTCGATTCACCCGATGATAGTCCACCCTTCTAGCCCCATTCAAACGCTTCAATTCGAGCCTACAACCAAGGCAATCGGTAGAGAATTGACGCCGCTATCAGAATTTCCGTTTTTTTCCTACGGTTTCCGTTCGAGGCCATATAGCACGTCAACGAGACCTGTCAGGCCATTCGCGGGAACACTACCATGGTTTGTGGACCATTTGGGACACATTTGGTTCCAACAATATTTTTCTGCACTGTCATTATAGTCTCCGACCGGTGACTATAATAATGATTTTAGTTGGCATTTATTATAAGGGTTCGTGTGCCGTTATAAGAATTCGTTTCGGCGTTTGGGTTGCCTGGGAGGGTTTCCTTTGAGTCGCATTTATTATAAGGCTTGGCTTTGGGCTATAAGAGGTGAGTTTGTTTGTTCGTTTCTTATAGTCGGTGGCCAGTTGTTATAAGTATTGTGCGTTTGTTTCTGCTCCGAAAATTCTGGGAAAATTCGAGTTGCTCCCGATTCCAGCTGTTGCCCCCTATTCCCTCGATTCTGGAGGCGTTTTTTCGGTGTTGCCCCCTATTCCCTCCCACGCTGTCGTTGTTGCCCCGAATTCCCCTCGTTTCAGGACCCTTTGCAAGGAATTGGGTGCCCAATTCCCGGGTAAGATAGCTAGGCTATTTGGCACTCTTTTGGTTTCCACCATTTTTTCCCGATGCCTTGAGTCGGCCATTCAATCGCATTTCTTATAAGCCTTGGCTCTGGCTTATAATTTTTTTGGGCAGTGAGTCGCAATTCTTATAAGGCCTGGCTGGTGACTATAAGATTCTGTTGTCCTTTTTGATTTCTTATAGGGTGCTGTGTTCGACTATATTTATTGTGCATTTGTTTCTATCCCGAAAATTCTGGGAGAATTCGAGTTGCCCCCGATTCCAGCTGTTGCCCCCTATTCACCAGATTCTGGAGGCGTTTTTCATGTGTTGCCCCCTATTCCCTCCCACGCTGTCGTTGTTGCCCCGAATTCCCCTCGTTTGGGGACCCTTTGGCAAGGAATTGGGTGCCCAATTCCCCGTTACCGTAGCTAGTCTTTCTGCATTCCCCTCCACATTCCAGGCTATATCACCAAGGCTTTGCTCTATTCTAAGGCATTGACTCTGGCTGTTGGTACATGGGCTCAAAGGTGTTCACTTGGCTGGTTGGACACAGTCTTATACCGTATTGACTCAATTGAAGACCATGAGGCTCTTGTTGTATTCGGTACCATTCTGGCCTTATGGTGATAATGGTTGACCTTCACTGAGTGTCTGTACTGTTTGAAGTGTTCTATTGAGGCTCTGTGCTATCTGGCCTTATAATGGTTGGTCGCTGCTTGAATACGTCTGTTCCCTTCACTCCGATGACCTTGGTTTCCTTGACGTTCTAGCGGGCAGCTGTGAGCGGTTAGTTCGCCAATGTCTTGCTGGATTCCGTTGTTAACCCGTGCATTGCCTTGCTGCATTGTGTGCTCTTCGATTTCCTTTCCGAAGCTGCCGAAAAAATTTTGGATTTTGATGAATTCCGTCGGGGGAGTGGGGTCGCTAACCTTAACGTCCGTGCTGTTGAGTTGTCGCCAACCTTAACGCCTCTGCTCTGGTGTTGCCTTGCTCGATTCCGTATAGCTTCGATAGGCGTGTTTGGGTCTACGCAGTGTCTATACCTGTTGAAGTCGATATCCCTAAACCTTGCCAGGAGACCAGAGACCTGTAATGCGTGGTCTTGAAGGCCTATCAGTGAGACGTATTCAATTGATCCAGTGCACTTGTGTCTGAAGACAAATGACCGTATATATTCAACGTGTCCCAGTACTTGAGTACCTCGACCCGGTTCGGTTGAGCCAATGATAGTCCACCCTTCTAGCCCCATTCAAACGCTTCAATTCGAGCCTACAACCAAGGCAATCGGTGGAGGATTGACTGCGCTACCAGAGTTTCGGTTTTTGCCTACGATTTCCGTTCGAGCCCATATAGCCTGTCAATGAGACCTGTCAGGCCATTTGCGGTGACACTACCATGGTTTGTAGACCATTTGGGACATATTTGGTTCCAACAATGTTTTTCCAAACTGTCATTATAGTCTCTGACCGGTGACTATAATAATGATTTTAGTTGGCATTTATTATAAGGGCTCGTCTGCCATTATAATGATTCGTTTCGGCGTTTGGGTTGTCCGGGAGGGTTTCCTTTGAGTCGCATTTATTATAAGGCTTGGCTTTGGGCTATAAGAGTTGAGGTTGTTTCGTTCATTTCTTATAGTCGGTTGCCAGTTGTTATAAGTATTGTGTGTTTGTTTCTACTCCGATAATTCTGGGAGAATTCGAGTTGCTCCCGATTCCAGCTGTTGCCCTCTATTCCCTAGATTCTGGAGGTGTTTTTCATGCGTTGCCCCCTATTCCCTCCCACGCTGTCGTTGTTGCCCCGAATTCCCCTCGTTTTGGGACCCTTTGCATGGAATTGGGTGCCCAATTCCCGGGTAAGATAGCTAGGTGCTGGAGGCGACTAAGAGGAACTACCGACCTCCCTGAGGTTAGGCGCTCACCCGCCGACCAACATGAAGAAGATCTAGCGGGGGACCATACTGAGTTCAACTTCGAACTCAGGGCGGCCACTACTCTATCGACGAACAGGATCACCGGCAGGCCCTAACCGAGCATGCCGGCTGATTACGGACAGCCGGGACTTAACCGACTGCCAGCGGGAGCACCGCGGAGCCAGCGGCTATCCAGCCAGCGGCTCTGTCAGAATGATGAGAAGGACATGGCGAGTTGCCGGGGGCATTTCCCGCTGATTGCGGACAACCCGAACGGCGAGTGGCGAGCCGCTAACGCGGCTCGGCTCTCCCTATTTTCCCTGGGACTTATACTGTTCTGAATATGGAGGAAGAGACGAACTTGACCGCTGTCGAGCCGTTGACTAACTACTCAGCGGGAAGCCTTTTCGACTTCAACTCGACCAGCGGCGGGACCATATTATGAAGGAGGAATTTCGTGTCCCCTCCCGGGGACATGGCAACCAGCACGCCATTGCACTGCAATAAGGCGCAATACCCACCCGCCCGCATGGACTTTCTCCGGGAGGCAGTCTTTTCACTCACGACTCGCAATCCTGAATATACCATTGGTTCCCAGCGGGCGCGGCATCAAACTTGGACAGTCTCTCATCATGATTTTATTTGGTTGTTTCTGCTCCCGCTGCATGTATTTAATCTCCCGGTGTACTTTTTGTTACTCAGTCAATTACCTACCCGTAGACAAGGGCAGTTTGTAGCGGACTCTAGAATTTGAATTGGAACTTTGAAAGAGACTAGACTTGATATCTGAGAGAGACTCGAGTGATACGGAAAGACTTGTGGCATACCGAGCCGCCAGAACTTTGAGAGCCCCGCCAGCCTTTGAGCCCGCGCCCTCCTGAAATACGAAGCCCCGTCTCTTGCAGTTCCGCGGTATAACCAAGACCCCCGTTCGTGCTTGATTCCGCGCCGTCGACGCCCCGTGTGCCCTGCCGTTCCGCGGTATTCAAAGACCCCCGTTCGAGCTCGCCGCCGCGTAGTGGTGTAAGTGCCCCGGCCACTGTTAGTGTCCGCGCCATCGACGTAAGAGCCCCGCTCCTCGCCAGAGCCGCGCCAGTTGAATAAGAACCCCGTCCCGCTGAGCCGCGCCTTCTGCCCGCTGGTTGTCATCCAGAAAGCTTCTTCCCGGTTGACGATCCACTATCGGGCGACGCTTTTCTATTGGCACGGAGACCCTCCCCGCTAGACTCAGAATTTCTCATTTCGAAGTCTCAGAAAGAGTGACTCTTCGCTTCTCCCGCTGCGAATCGTTTTTGCCCGCTACGTTCTCGCTAGACAATCTAGTAGTTCGTCCCGCTCAAACGTAGCGATCTTGATAGACTGAAGCTTGCACAAGTATTCTGAGGGACGATACGTGCTCCCGCCACCCCGAACACACACACACACACGTCGTATTGGATTAGATTTAGTGATTTTATATTTCGGTATATTTCACGCCTACACCCACACGCACCGTTTCACCGTCACGCTTCCCACGCAACCACTTCTAACGCCGACTCGATTTCCGCCGCAGCCCTCGAGTCAAGTACATCGGAAGGCACATTGAGGGGACGGTATTGCCAACGCATCGAATGCCGAGGGTGTCGGCGATCCATAGTTCAAGCTGTGATTGAGGCTGAATAAGGGCGCAGAAAGAGGGTGAAAAGAAGGAGAAGTAAGGAGAAGGGGACTGCAAAAAGATGGCGGGTGTGTGGTTTGGACGAAGAGGGTGAAGGAACGAGGTGGAAGAGAAGTAAGACGGGATGGCGACGCACCCACTCAGTACTGCCTAGCTACTCCCCACATATTATCTACCCGCTATCCCACCAGATGCGTGCGACAACACAAAAAAACTATCGCCATTCAGAAGTCGTCGAGCGAAAGGAGACGAGGGGAACAGAGAGGCTGGGTCAAAGAAGGGGGAGCTGAGTCCAGTACTCTACGAAAGCGGCCAGCGTTGAGAAGGTTCAGATTAACCAGATTGCAGTGGCTTGTTGGCAAAATCAATCGGAGAGGTCAGAGCAGGAAATCCAAAGCTGCGGCGGCGCCGGATGTGTCGGTCTAACCTAGAGCAAAGTCTAGCCAGGGGCTGAAAGCATCCAGTCTAGTTGAAACTTGTGAGCCTGCGTGTCGACGGTGAGCCCGCCGACAGACGATGATGGTAGGAAATAAGAGCGAGATGTTTGGTCGTACTTGGCTTGACCACTGATGCAATCAAACACTCTTCCTTCCATACCACCATGTTCTCTGTGCAATTTCAACACGTCCCGTCTGCTGGCTGAATTTACCGATCTGACTGGACATGCGACTATTGCAACTGCAAATACTGACCTTGAGTCCACGACACTAGGCTCAACGAACGAACGAAACATTTTTCTCCATTGACGACTCGAGCTGGCATGCAGCTCGGAGCTGCACCAACACCAAGACTGTCGGCATTCAACGCCGTCGCTCAAGATTCATTATCCCTGACCGTACTCCTCAACTCGTTCGTTTCATTCTGTAGTTACGGGCTTCACTTCTCTCGAACTCGAACTTTAAACCAAAGCTCAGTACTCAGTGTTTGGATATTTCCTCGCTCATTCGGTTCCTCGCGCAAACTCAAACTCAAACTCAAATTCAACTCACTCAAGACCCTTCCACTGACATACAGAAAATTCAGGGTCCACAGGCCAACAAGCACCTACCACGGTGCTTCCTTCGTCATTACATTTGCGTTCGCTCCGAGTTCGACTCTCGAGGCCCCCTCTGCGGCTTGTAAGGAAAATTTTGTTTAGCTCGGTGGTACCTTTTGCCTTTCCATCTTCGCCATTAATTATATCCACCAGACTCTCCACCATCCTGTCCTCAAATCCCTCTCGAAATTTGACTCCTTGCTGCACACTCCCCGTAACCATGTGAGTGAGAATGTCGCCTCTATCTCTCTTATCTGTCAATGTGTGATAAACGTCTCCTCTCCACGCATCCAGCATTAGCCGTTTCTCATTCGCATTGAAACAAGGGCCCACCGGTCAACGAGCGGCGTTCGTTCCTCAACCTGCGTTCGTTCAACGCTCAGTCCGAGTTCGGCTCTCGGGGAGCCTCTCAGCCGAAATCGATGCATACTTTTTTGTGGCTTCTTCGACGAGGTCACGCTCGCCCCTCGTCGCTCTCAAAGCCGCATCTCAACGTTTGTTGCGGCAAGGGACAGATTTTACTCAGATCCGTTCGCCGCCCGACTGACCTATTCTAAGTAATTGGGTTCGATTCCCAGCTCCCTCGCTGGTCTTGAGCAAGTTTTTTTCCCCTTTACACTTCGGTTTTTTCTTGTCATTCCGTTGAGGCTCAACTTGATATTTCTCGAGAGACTAGAATACGAACGGACCATCCCCGTGTCAATCGTGAGTAAGTAAATATCCTCTTGCTGCCTCGCGAGTGCTCACCCTCGTCTAGCTGAAATTCGATTACTCCTTTCAACCCTACCCAGCGAAAAGAGGGAGTCGTCGATTCCCATCTCCCTCGTGAGTCTTGCACGACCAGTTTTTTTTGTCTTCAAATCTGTCCTTTCTCAACATCCTGTTGTGCCACTCTCAGCCCCTCCGAGGCGTAGTTCCTTGACTTTACGTCGATCGAGTCACTGGAATCTAAAGCGACCGCACTCGGATCGAGTTTGACTCTCACCGAACAATGTTTTCCTTCTTTTTGACAATCTTGAGGGAGCATTTATCTACCAGGTTGAGTGATCCCGCACACCAGTTAAATCCAGCGCTAGAAACTCAAATATACGAAGCGAGCGGGATGTATCCGCATCTCACCGCACTATGCAGTTACAAGAGAAAGAAAGAAAAAAAAACGTGACACAGCGATGACTGATGTACCCGCCGAGAGTCGAACTCGACCGAAGACAAGCTGCCCACCTCGTCGATCGACGTCGGTGTTCGACATGCTAATGACCCTGAGAATGCGATTAGGTGAGCACCAGACGAGACGTTTTGAATTTCCTCCGGCGGGCACGATCCAACACACCATTCTTCGAGCCGCAGGGTCAGCCGCAGTTTGGCTAGAAATCAAGCTGAATTTCATACATCCCACCACGGAGCTGACGACCGTCCACAGCGCCTTCTCATCGAATGTGAAAAAATCAAAACAAGATGGCAAGCCGATTCCCTTCGGGTTCGCAGCCTAAGTTAATTTCCTTTGTGCCCAGGGCTGGAATGAAATCAAGCATCAATATATTGAGGTGATAAGTAACTTGGTTGACAATTGAATCTGCAGTCTCGACAATGTGGCGGGGAGACGGAGTAAGAACAAGAGAGCAGTGAAACTCTTGAAACGCAGGGAAAAAGCAAAAACGATGAGTCGAAGAGCTATAGCAGAATGTAAGCGATTTGAGGTCGAGTGTATGATTCTGACGTACACAAGTGGGATGGTGCGTATGTTTGGGAGAGGGGGCGAATGCAGGAGAGGGAGGGTGGAGGGTAGAGGGTGGCGCCGGCGGAGGCGAGGATCCGCCCTGTCGCACGATGGCAGGCGGCATGGGAGGGGGTGTATGTCGTCCGCACCAGCAATGGGGTTGGAAGGGAGCGAAACCGAAGACGAGAACGAAGACGCCCGGGCGGCGGAGAGAAGACGGGGAGGAAGGAAGCATCACTTGGGGAAGAGAAGAACAAAGTCCGGTTAGGTGAGGCAGGGATGGGGAGCGGTGATATGAGTAGCGAATGAAGGTGGTAGTGCATTCGATAAGGGGAATGAGGAGGGAGGGAAGAGAATGGCGACGTACCTTGCGAATGCCGCATGTGCTCATCCCTTTCCTTCACCCTGCTCCAGTTACCTAGCTCCCCCACAGCGCCGGCTCGTCTCCCATCTACTAGTAACTCGATTCGGGCTGCGGCTGTCATCAAGTCAAGAACGTCGAAAGACGCGCTGAGTGTCGGGAACGCTAACGCATCGAATGCCAAGGGTGTCGTTGATCTATATTCAACTCATGAGTGGGCTAAACAAGGGCGGGAGGGTGAAAGGATGGAGAAGGAAGGAGAAGGGAAGCGCGGGAGGTAACATGAGTGTGATCTGCTCGGACAACGAGCAGCAAGAGAAGTAAAATGTGATGGGACGACGACACACCTGCTCTGTACTGTTCGCGACGACCCCTAGATTCACTTGTCGGCCAAATCAGCGAGTCGCAAAGGTCACCGTCAGACTAGAAAATTCGAAGCGGCGGCGTCGCAGGTGTCGGTCTAATCAAGAGCAAGGTCTACCCAGCGGCTAGGTGCATCGGTTCCAGTTGAAAGTCGTACGTTAAGGCGTCAACGGTGAGCTCGACGACAGACGATGACGGGGAAAGACAAGAGCGAGATGTTTGGTCGTAATTGGTTAGCCCTTCTGATGCGATCAAACACATCTTGCTTCCGTATCGCCATGTTCAATCCGCAATCTCAGAACGTCCAATCTACCGTAGGATATTGAAGCCTCGACGATACAAATGCAACTGAAACGACTACAAATACTGGCTTTGGGAACGAAAAAACTGGGCTCAACGAACGAACGAAGCATTTTACTTGCATTTTACTCCAATAGCGGCATGTATACCTTCTCAGTGCTCACAGTCGTACTTCCCAAACCTCAATCCGTTCAATAGACACCCTAGCCACTGGCTCTATGCATTCCAAGCTCAAACTTCAGGTCAACGCTCGGCTGGCGCATCCAGTGCCGCCTCCAACTCGCGCCACCTCGCAATTCAATCTCTTCTGAGACTCAATACAATGCATGCTCCCCTTCCTCTCAACACTATCATCCCCAAAAACAAAGGGTTCGCGGTTTGCTCTCTAGCTACGGATCTGCCTTTGCTTGATTTCTCTGAAATTCAAAGCTTCGAATCAACGCTTGCCTGACGCATTCACTTCCTCCTCCTCCTCCTCCTCGCTCTAACTGAAGGTCAACTCTCTCTTCACACCATCCCTCTCAACTCTATCATACCAAAAAACTCAGGGTCTACCAGACAACAAACGCCTTCCATGCTCCTCTCCGGTCATTACATTCGCGTTCGTTGCGAGTTCGAGTCTCGGGGACCCTCTGCTCATGTGGAGTTTTCCTTTTTTTTCATTTCATCGACACGTGGGATCATTTAGCTTTAGGCTCTGAATCTCCTCGTCAAATCGACACTAATTGATACACATCGCGCCGTCTACAACTCAGCAAAGACTCCCAATTAACGCCTTCAAAAAAAGGTCAGTAACACGTCTCTCGAATACGACTCGTTGGTTATCAGAACTTTTACAACCAGAACGTATTAGGCCGCGGGCTTCCAAGTGACAAGTTTCTTTCCGCGTACCAGTAACCAGTGGCGCTGACTTGCCCTTCCTCCATCGAATTCACCTGATGTTTGTATGAGCATTATCAGGCAAGTCTGAATCATCTCAGATGACACTACTGTGTGCTCACCCAATTTCGATATTCTACAGATCGACTCTCAGCCCTGATTACAGGCTAGACGCTAACCTATCCTAACGCAAAGACATACCCAAACGAGAGGGGCGTCGCGGCGACAGCTCTATGTCCAGCGTGTCAGGGTTCAATCTGGGTTCGACTCCCAGCCCCTCACATATCCTGTCTTGGTTTTCCTTTTATTCTACTTGATACCGCTCTTAGTCTTTTGCCGGAAGCGAAATCTACTTATGTTCCCTGCACCGTCTGCGATTCCCAGTCCTAGCCAACTCAGTCAACGAATCTCGTTCGATCGAGCATAAGTAAGTAACTATCCTTACGCTGCGTCGCTGTCTTACGCTTGCATCAAATCCAGGCAAAAGAGAGCGTCGTCGAGACGACTGAACCCCATGCATTCTTTGTTTCAAACTCTTTGTGTTCAATCAACTGGGTTCGATTCCCAGCTCTCTGGTGGCTTTGTGATTCTTCACTTTTTCATTTACATAACTTTGTCGCTTTTTTGTCATCCCGATGAACGACCAATATGTCTGCATACGGTTGAACGTACAAGACACCCAGCACTGTCTGTTCATTCTTTTTTAAGGACCGTTGTCGCGACATTGAACCCACGACTCAATGGTTCATTCAAGTCGACATTTGGAACCCTAACCAATCGATCAAACTCTTCCCAACGTTTCGTCGTTGTTGTATCTTTCGGACGCGTCCAGGAAGTCGTTCGATTCTTGGCGACCTATGAATAGTTCGGTCACACACTGAAACACTTTCATCATCGTTTCCCATCTCGTATAGAGTCTTCATCGTACTCCTTCCTACGCTGGTCCCCGGGATTCTTTGCCACCCTCCACACGACCTTCCCAATCCTCACAAAACTCCGCCTGGACATCAGGAAAACCCCAATCTGCTAATTACTGATAATCCGTGCTAATTACCGCTAATTACCAGATTATCAGAAATTATCAAATTCGAAAGGTCCGATAATTTTAGCGATAATTTATCAACAATTGGCGCCAATTATCGCCGGATTGTCGAGCTTTAGAGGAGAATACTCGGAACTTCAAAGCTTTTATTGGGTCGCTTCAACCGTTTCAGGCCAGTTGTTTGTGCAAGAAATGCATTGAGATTCAAAACTGCACTACGACATGACATATCTACTTGATATACGCTCCCGTTCCACCTAGGCTTGCTCCACCGTTGTTCAATCTCGCCACGCCCAGCAGTTCTGCGGAAGATGCAAGTCAGCACCAATGTCTGAACATACATGAGAAAGAGACATACCTGATGCAACACATCACACGCGAGCAAGTAGAAATTCAATTCGGGGCTTCGTTCGGAGTGTTGTATCAGACTGAAGCGACCGTCAGAAAAGAAGTATGTATTGGGAAATGTGTGCATACCGGAAGACGTGGCGACGGCAACGAGATCGACGAAGGCTGTGGAAAGAACGGGATTAGCATATATCTTCATCTCCAATAGACCCGGGACTCACCTATGTAAGTGAGTGTGTCCGACAAGCACATTATGAATGAAAGGCGGGTGCTCAATCACTATGTAAACTGGACAATGAATATTGAGACACAATGAATGGAAGAAATGAGGCGGGCCACGTACAAGCTGGAGCGCGGTGTCAATGGTCATAAGGGCAAACGGTCGTCGACGTCAACGATAGCGCGAATGCGCAGACTGACGTGAAGAGGACAAGCAGGGTATCAGTGATGCGTACAAAGTATAACTGCTGCAGGTACACATACCTGCACACCGCCAGTGGCGACAACGTTGGCGCTGGGCTGGAGTGGAAGTCTGGGATACATTAACGGCTGCTGATTGATGAATGAGAGGGGAGGAGAGGGAGTAAAGAGGACAGCAGCTGAGCTACGCCCTGCGGAGGAGAGAAGAACGAGGGAAGAGGAGAGGAGAGCAGGTGGTCGTGGTGGTTGGGGAGAGAGAAAGGTTGGGGAAGTAACGAGAAGGTTATGCGCTGGCACGCCACGTGTATGATGGCAATCAGAATGTGATAGATCCGACTGTTTCCGACGGCACACGGACATCCGAGGAAGTACGGCACTCGCTCGGCTAGGGACTTTGCCAAATTTTCGTCAAGTCGGTCAAGTCCACACCGAGACACCATTCTGCTTGTAGCCTATCCCAAGACTAGAGATAGCATTTCTATGTTAACTGTTCTTTGTAGCAATCGTCCCTGCCCTGTTTGATATCATTCCACCCACATCACCAAAAGTGTTGATATTTGATGATAAAGTTTCGGCATTAGTGCCGAGGATTATTGGGCTTTATCCAAATTATCACGATTACTGCCAAACCACAAAGATTATTGATGACGGGTATATGGCCTCTACGAGGCGGGAGCTTAACCTCTAAGAGATTCCAGGAACTCAATACCCTTCCAATCTCAGTCCTTCCACTCTCAAACAATTCAATGTAATTGCTGAACCTTTAGGTTTGGCTACTTGCTGGTGGAGGGACGTTTGAGTTTGCGCACTTTTTTAGTCATTGAGTGTTAGTCATATCGTGTCCTTTTGATTTGTCGTTTCCGATAACTAAGACCTTTGTTTTTCCTTGAACTTGCTCCAAGCTACAGTTGCCCGGGACTTCATTGCTTGTGCCTTGACGCGACGACGATGCAATATTAAAGCTCTAAAACATCTGCTCTCCGCTCAACTTGTGTTTCCGCTGATGTCCGGAGGTGCCGCGGTGTCCGACGGAACAATTACGGATGTACACAGCCTCTGCCAGCGCACAACTCGAACTTGCTTTTCACGTCCTTTCTCTTGCTTTCCCCCCGATTGCTCTTTTCCGATAGTTTCCGATGCGGCTGCCAGGGATAGACTCGAGCCAGTCCTAGCCAGTCCCGGGGGAGAGTAATCAAAGACAGTCGTTTGATGAGTTATTTGACCGCTCCGTTGATCGAACCCCGTCGAGTTGGGAAAATAACGACTGGTTCGAGTCTGTGCCAGGGAGGTAGGCTAGGTAAGAGCGAAATATATAGTGAATGATCTGATAAATAGACTGATACTTAGTGTACTCAGTAATATAGTACACTAGAGCAAGTGCGGCCCTTGAATAATGAATTTACTTCCTCTGAGACTTGAGTGACCGAGTCCGAACTTGAAGGAATATACTTAGTAATTCAGGACGAGTAGTAAGTTCTCGATTTTTCTCCAAGTTATAGGAAAAAGACAAGGCCCTTTAGAGGACAATCAAAGGTTCAGCTTCCGCCTCGAAGAGGCCTAACCCCAGGTCATCTTATTTTAGATTCTCGACTCAGTGACAGACCATTTCCTCCCAAGTCCCTTTTCAGTGTTCACTCCACACGGCTCTCGTTTGGCTCTCTTCAAGGCCGCACTGCCCTGTACTTTCCAACGACATTCATTTTGTCCAATAAGAAGCGGGCTCATTTATTTTTGAATCATTGCCTAACGAGTAACTACTCGTTCGCTCCTCGTCCAAATCAGTTCAAAATTAAATCGATTTGAATATTTCTGCCAACGGCAATTGCTCTCAAATTTTCTGTCAACTTTCTGTCAGAAACAGCTTGACCTCTTGGTTGAAGTCGTAGAACCACGGCGGTCCGCAACTGGAAGCCTTAGTTTTCTCTACCTTCGATTCAGTCCGGCGTTCTCCCGGCATAGAAATCAATCCTCGGCACTGATCCGTTGAAAGGCATGACTTGGGCATGACTAAAGACCGCCGACACATACTTTATTTGGCGGCGGCCCCCGCGGCTATTTGTTCCGCTCCCCAAGATTGAAGCGTCTGAGGGTGGCCTAACCTAAAGGTTAAGCAATAAATTACCAGTTTGTGTTTTTCCTGATGGATAGGATACGACGACGAATGGCCGAGCCTCAGCGCATGCAAGTCCTTCCCCAACAGCGAGCAAGCGACCAGCAGGCGAGCCAGTCATCCGCGGCGGATCAGTCGCCAATAAGCGAGCTCGACATCGGTGAATACCGAGAACAAGACCGATTCCTCCCTGTGAGCTTTCGTTTCGCTGGAAAAGTCCTGGATGAGCGCTCTCGCTAGAGTTGAAGTCTTTTAATTGGCGTCATTCACTGACCGAACACCAGATTGCGAACGTCTCACGTATAATGAAGGCTGCAGTACCGCCCAGCACCAAGATCGGCAAAGACGCCAAGGAGTGTGTTCAAGAATGTGTATCCGAATTCATCTCTTTCATCACGTCGGAGACCGCTGAGCGCTCGCTGGTGGAGAAACGCAAGACGATTGGAGGGGAAGACATCCTGTACGCAATGAACAGTCTCGGATTCGACAATTACGCCGAGGTGCTGAAGATATACCTTGCGAAGCTGCGGGAGGTAAGCACGATCTTCTTGTATTTCAAATCAAAGTCTATTGTGGCGTACTGAGGGTGTTCCGTGACTAGCACCAGACTTCGTCCGCCAACACGAGGGCATCAGACCCATTCATCGAACCTCGAAGTGGAGGAGGAGTTTAGCTGACGACCGGTTTAGGCTGCACACTAAACCAGAAGAGTCTAAGACAAAATGTGTTTCGTATATTTGTGCCTGTGTCTTGCCGTCTCAGACATAACGCAACGTGCTTGCACCTTGACCCATTGAGTTGGTACCTGATACTCGTCACGACGACTTGGGACACTGAACATGAAACCGCCGCGCATACCTCCCAGTGCCGGGAATTATATCTTCTTCCATTTTTGCATATGTGGACTCAGTCGAGACTCAGTGACCACTGACTAAAGTCGGCCACTGCCGGGTCAAGTTCAGTTCTCCAACTAATATTGATTGTTCAGAAGGTGGCTCAACGATTCACTCAGCTGTTTTTACCGTGTCAGAGCTCTGTCAGGCTTCGGCCGCTTAGCAAGGACTCGGTCGACTTGTTTGCGAGTTGTCCAACTTGAAGCCTCCACGTCTTGTCCACGTCATCTCAGGAAAGTCCAGGAAGTGCCAGTGACCGGTAGATTCGACAGCTTTTCAAGACAATGCAAGTATCCCACCGTATCCTAGGGGCACCACATTACACTGACGTTGCGCAACTCGAGCACGACAAATCGACGATGAGGTTGCGATGAGGGCAAGAGTGAAGAATTTTTTTTCATCTGATCGCCGAACTACTCCGAATAGATGTTCTGATCGGAGTTGTCGGCCTTTCGTTTGACTTAGCCAACACTTCAACAGAAACGTCCATGGTGGTCCTGGTCAATCCCTAGGGAAATATCGGACTTTACAAGGAGGATATTGAAGTAGTGCGACTGCGCATTTTACCATTTTCTGAAAAGAACCTTTTCCCGTCGAGGATTTTGTTAAGTAATCTCAATTGGACAGGTCAAGTTTGGATCAAGTAGGTCTCTGAGAGACCTTTCCGTTAGTTGGTTATATGAATGTACATTAGCATTATGTTCACAACGTATTATACACGGAGATGTGGGACATTATCTATCTGTTTATGCGGGAATAAATACTCAACCTTTCAGTTCCAGTCGAAATTAAACATAGTCTGCTTGCTTGTCAATGGGAGTCGGAGCTGGACTCTCGGTTACATTCTTTTCTGCGTCATCTCCGGAGAAAGCCGTATTGGCGGCGGCTTGAGTCGACATGCCCCCAAAGTCGATGGAATGAGTGGGTACAGTACTAGTTCCCTTCTCCCCGCCAGATCTCGCACAGCGCAATATAATCAAGTTGAAAGCAATACCAACACTGTGAATCTCCTAAGTAGTTAATGAGTACAGCAAAGACGAACCAAATGCTGCTTGCGTACCACAGCGGAAGCAATGTACAACACGTTACTTTGTGCGGCGTACGAACCGAGAGTGAAGATTGATGCGCAAGTGTAGATGGCTCCAGATTCGACGATGTTGCGCATCGCTCGACCTAGCATTGTCTGTCTTGTGCCCTGGCTCCAGTCGAGGTTACAACGTAAGCGCCTTGTATCTCTCTCGACGACCCAAATTCGCATAACAATCAACGCTGGCCGGATTCAGCGTGAGACGCAAGAAAAGTGGAAAAATGCTTTCTCAACTTACAAGTCGCCAAGATATTCACAGCGATTGTGACACTCCAAAAACTGAGATGTTTGGTCAGCTTTGAGTGGTATGAAGGTGGGAGGGAATCAATGTGCGTACCTTCTCATCCATGGTTGAATGATGATAGACAAGATAAGTTCCACCTTGGCTTGAGACAGGATAACCATGGCGCGTATAGCGAAACCGAAGTTCGTAAACCAGAGGAGGATTGCGGCACTGCCCACGATCTTCGATTCGTCGTAAAGCACCCAGCAGCGATACATCTACATAGATACGAAGTAAGTATTGACCGATAAAGGGTGTGGATGAAGTACCAAGATGCCGTCGCCAACGAGGGTCTGGAACACAACACAGAAAGTCTGATCAAAACAACGATCAGTCCACTCTTTTGATGAACTGTTTCACGCACTTTGATAAGAGTTTGGTACCGCACAGAGAGGTCGAAGGCAACCGCGGGGCCCTCAGTAAGCGTCTTCATCCCCCCCATAACGACAACCACCAGATCGATGGTCGAGTTCACAAGCAGCAGCACGGAAACAACGATGATTAGTTTCCTGATCTCGGATAGCCGTTTCCACCGCCGCCCAGACTCGGTGGTCAGTTCAATATGAGCGGCGATACCAAGGCTCGAAAGATAGATCCCATATAGAAAGGACAAAATGACGATCTCGATCAGGTTGGCAGCGGGAAGGGCGAGTGGTGTCATGGCTCAGCTCAGTGTGGGGGGAGCTCGATGGAGGAGATCGAGCAGAAGCGGCGCCGTTTTCAATGGCTGGCAGATATCTGTATTTGGAGACGTTAAATTTTGTCCAGCCAATGAGATGTCTGAAGGTATCACGAGTCTCCGGTCACTCACGTAGATTCATTTCAACACTGCCTTCTTCTTCCTGAAGAAGTCTATGTCACAGATCTTGGTTTCAGGTACGCTCGGCAGCCTGAACCGACAGGCACCGACCTCCCAAGGCGGGGAAAAAAATCGGCCTCTGTCGCTGCGAAGAAGGGAAGAACTTCCATTGCAAGCCGACGTCGACGAAACAGAATTCATGTTGAATATGCCCTCCCTCGCCGATGTCCATCGGCAAGACCTGAGTAGAACGATGGGTAATGTGGAATACCGTCCACAGACTTCTTATTCCTGGAAAAGACTCGTTTGTGAACCGGTGCACTCGCACGATGATCAAGGAAGGAGGAGAGATCCCTACTTACGTATACGGCATCGTCGTTCCAATTTCACTTGAAAGCTGTCGAGAACTGTGATTTGGAAAAGACCGGAAGGCATACTACACAGCCAGGGCGAAATTCGTTGTGTACGTTGATCACACATCCGATCTAGGAAGTAAATTTTAGAACTTTGGCCGTGAAGCAAGCGGAAAAATTATGGATAGCGCACGGAAATAGATCATCCTCTGCATTACGTTGTCTTCAGCGAGAAGTGGACTTACTCCGTCTGAATCTAAATGTAACCCATCACATTTCGACTGAGTTTCAACGGATATTGAGAGCAGAATTTCGCTACATACTGTCACCGGAGCGATCGACTGTAGACGAAACACTGACACCGGGGCATCTGGCATGGCCCTCAGCGAAAGAGCGAAGAGCCTCTTGGGCCAGCGAATTCCGCCAAGATATTCCTATACCCCCCAGTCCATCAGGTTCTTGTTATCAAAACCGCCGCCCAAGCCGCCGCCACGCACCGAAGCATCGCGGCATTTTCACTCATCCGTCGTGTCGCGCGGCAGTCCACGGTACACGTTTCTTCTTTTGGAGTTTTTTCCTTCGGAAGTAGCAGCCATTCAGCTAGGAGAGGCAGCGAATAAGTATGAGCAAGCGACGAGGTCGTGGATTGGTCGTGGACGTAGGGAAGCAAGCCAGAAACATCAACCTTACGTATGCTGGTTGATCGCACAATAGTTACGTTACGACGTCAATCTGGAGTTGAACCCTAACCCCAGTGGACCGAATGGCTTGACAAAAAGGGTTTCGAGTTGGTTTCGAGTGGAAGTGGCTTACCCAGAGCTTTCAATCAAATCATTGGGTATGCATAAAATTCATCATAACCTAAAGTCAAACAAGCTTGCGATATGTACAGAATAGTAGAATTCGACGTGGATCACAGAAAGTACTTGTCATTCGAAGCGTCAGTTGGGCTTTGCGTACTTCGTCGCTGCACTGATAACATCCGCCGCTTTCTCCGAAATCATGTAAGTCGTGGTGGTGACGAACCAGCCAGGCACATTTGGCCACGAGCTAATATCGACAACGCGAAGGCCGTCAAGCCCTCGAACTCGAAAATCACCGTCGAGAACTGCGTGCGGATCTATCCATCGAGTCGAGCCATTCATAAACTTTCTCAATCAACAGAGCAGAGAATACGCACCTCCATCCTGACCCATTGGATTGGTGCAGCAAGCATGATGACCTGAAAACTCCAACATCAATCACGTCGTCGAGTCTCGAGAACCCAGTCAAACGTCTCTCACCAAAGACATGCTGCATAATATGATCATCAATACCTTCATCCGACCCGTCTCCACCTTCGGGAAACGCCTGCATCTCGACATGCTGACTGATATTCGGATGCCCCACAATCTCTCTCGCAACCTTGATAGCTTCCCGAATCGCAGCAATGTCCTGCTTCCCATTGACACCTGCTTCGAAGTGCCGCTTCTCGATGTGCAGGGGATCCTGTGGATGATTCCCTGTCAGTTGAACGACGCCCCGAGTGGAGGGGTGAGCTTTGAGTGCTATCGCTGTTAGGGCGTTGTGGATCTCCGCCACCTCGTCTGCGAACCCTGGTACGAACCCGCGGAAGAAGGCGGGTGCCCAGTACAGCATCATGTCCGGCTGAGGCTGCGCCGGGGAGCTCTTCAACATGATCATAGTCAACGCCGCGCCGAATGAGTAGAGATTTTGATGGTCGGACTCGATCCAATATTCCAAACACGGATCCTGTTCGGGATCGGAGAGAACCGTGCAGCCCGCAAATAGCGAATGGTTCTGCTTGAGAGTCCAGATATTTGCCACTTCGTCGTGATCTTTTTGGTAATGCGAAATGAGAACGGGAGGAACGCACATGACTAGGTCGAGACGCACCTTGGAGATTGGTTCCGACCCCAGGCAGATCAACAATCGTCTGTATGCCATGCTTCGACAGCTCAGTCTTGTTGCCGATACCAGAGAGCTGTCAGGCAGTCAAAATCTAGACGATTTTGAAGTAAGATGATGAAGATATAAATACCATGAGCTAGAAAATTCGTCAGGAAATCATGAGAGAGGAATGCAACGAAACGGGACTGACAAGCTGAGGAGACTGAAACACCAGTGAAATCAGTGGATAGGATTAATCTACTTTGGTAATTGACAAAAGTTGAGCTTAATCTCTGTTGCTCGTTGGCAAACTACGATGTACACGATAATCTCTAATACAAGATTTAATCTCCACACAAACAATCCTAACCGTGAATGATCTCGAGCCGCGAGATTAATCACCAAGATTGTCTCATACGTATGTTATTCAATCCTGCTCCCCGCACCAAATAATCCTGGCGAGATTGATCACCACGATTAAGCCCGAGTTTTAATCCCTGTCGGATTAATCTGACCGTTGGATTAAATCTGAGGTAAGCAGGAAAATCTTACCATGCCATTGAGATTGTATCCTGTCCTACTGCCCGATTTTCTAAATGCTGGAAGTGAAGGCAAAGAAAAACAGCATGCAGCGAAAATAATCTGACCTTGGGACTATAAATCCGACCTTGGAATCCGACCGTGGCATTGTTTAATTTGTTCTTGCTGCCACCGATGCGATAACTGAGAGGGGATTAATCAGTTGAATCTCCCGAAAAGAATGATCTCACCGGGTAGTGCATGTTCATCCTCAATTGGCATGTATCCATGCGAAAATTTCTGTGTCGAAAATCTGAGCATTAGTACGAATTCGGAGCAATAGGGATTCGGACACACCAGCAGCATCACAGGTAGGTAGAGCGAAGAGGTAGAGTAGCACTTCAACCTAAGCGGAGTCGCAGCAGTGAAAAGAAACAGAGCGGGTCTTGGAACATATCTTGAGGAGAGGCGTGTCAGTATGGTCCACGAAGAGGAGAAAAGGTAAAGTCGACGCGCCATCTGTGTCCATCAAACGAGGTGAAAGTATGTTGAACATTGCCAGACAGGTGGGAACGAGTGATAATAAAACATAGGTGGCATGCCACCCAAAGCCGATTTGGAGTCCCCCCCGAGCCAACTCAAGAGTAGTCAAGAGTTGGCTGAGAAGGAAACTTTCAATTGAGATTATTCACGAGTCCACGACATCGACCGGAAGAGTATGCATGAAAAGTTTCAGGGAGGTATCCTTCTGCCATAGCCACGGACTGGTGCTGCAGTGGACCGTGGTGCGACTTGGCGAAAGTTAGACGGTGCAGGGGGAAGACAAAGAGGGAATCAGTAAATCAATGCCATGCCGCCGGCGCCGGGCCGAAAGCCTAGCTCAGTCACGCGTGACAATCAAGCTTGCCACTCACCACCAACATTTGACCAACATCCTCGAAGTACGACTAATCCACCACGCACCAAACTGACCGAGTCGATCTTACCCTTTAATGCTACCTCTGGCCCCACCCCGCCCGCGCCCCGCCGCTCCGCAAATCGCCCACGAACATACTTACACGAATCCAAGCCCGTCGTTTCATTGTCAAGTCCTCCTTCGAGTCAAGCATTTCTCAAGCAATCCCCAAGTCGCTTAGAATCCCGGCCTCGTCTCGCAACACCCGTGTCTCCAAGAGCCCCTCTGTGCCTCAACCTCAACGTCCCAATTCCACGCCTCTCCACCGCTGCTTGCACTGCCCGTTTCCGAATTGGCTCCACCAGCCATCTACTCACACACAACGACGCCTCGATCGCAAGACTCACCTTCCCAACCCTTCACCTGTATCACCTTCAAGATCACTTCAAGCTCTCCCGTAGACTGTAGCGGCTCCCTAAGGCGTTTACACTGCTCCGCGGATTTGAGTAAGTACTGTACTGTATATTCCTTCTCCAAATTTACAGCCTCTTTCAATTTTCAGTCAGGCTGGCAGCCACCGTAACGGTAAGCTGGTGACGGTTGATACAACATACCGGAAACACGGGCTAAGTAACAGAATGGTGCGTAAGATCATATTTACCCAGAATGATTTTCGCTGAGATTAATCTGCACAAGATTAATCTTGGGCTAGCTTAAAGTGCCGAAAGTTTGTCACAAGGATCATGCGGTGGCGCAGGATTATGTTGGTGCGGGATTATTTCGACGGAGGATTATGTTGGGGCGCAGGATTATATTGGGGCGCAGGATTATTTCGATGCAGGATTATGTTGCGGCGCGGGATTATTTCGACGCAGGATTATATTGGGTGTACTGGCGGTATTGTTCAGACAGGAGATTTTTTTTGTCGTAGGATTTAATCCCACCAAAGGGAAGATTAATTATACAAAACTTTGCCAACGAGCAACACAGATTAACCTCAACTTTCGTCAAGTAGCAACGAGGATTAATCTAAAGGGGTGCAAACGATGGAAACACCCCCGCACTGACAATAACTTCGTACCTCACGCGGACAACCTCCGTCTTCAAACTCTTCTCCTTCCCCCTGAAATTCCCCGCCACAGCCAACGCCGCGCCCCTCGCAATCTCCACTCCATACGCCTTAGGCCTCTCCCCATCGCACAGCAGCACCTTTGTCGCAAGCGTATCGAGCGCGAAATCCAACTTCCCGTTGCCAGACCTAGACGCTGCTTCGACGGCTACGAGACGGTCGTGCACGGACGATCTATTGTGATTCTCGTCGATGGTGTAACTGGGGTTCGCTGCACCCGTGGCTGCGTCGTTCGCCACGCTGTTGAGGTCGTCGATCGGCGCGCCGGAGGTCGCAAGAGTGGTCGCAATGTCGATTAGTTGAGGATCTGCGCATCGTTCCTTTAATTATCAGGGAACAAGCGACTCGCTACGCACCAGCAAACATCGGATTCGCCAACACCGACGTAGGATTGATGTTCGTCTTCAACCATCCGTGGAACCCATGATCGGGGTTCGATTGGTTGAGGTAGAGGTTATGTTCAATCTTCTTGAAATACTTGCGCATATTGTCGTTAGACCAGGTGGAGTCGTTGAACATGGCTGCGATACTGTCGAAGTCGTGGCCCGTCAATGCGATGTTGTTGATTAGGGCGTTGTGAATCTACCGAACCGTTGAGTGAGAATACGTCTAATTCGTCAGCCTGGCATTGGTGTCTTACCGTCGATCCACCAAGGCCTCGTGCGCGCGGGTACCTAAGAGAATGTATGGGTAAAAATTCAAAAGTAACAAGGCCGCTCACCAAGCACCGTCTCTGGGGAACTTGGCACCAGGAGAGAATTCGTTGTATGTATAATTCAGCTCCAGTTGGGGATCTGTTAAACACGTCTCAGTTCGTGATCTGATCTCTAATCCGGAGAACGAAACCCACCTTCCACCGCACGTGAAAAATAAAACGGGATGGTGGTATTGACGTTCACCACGTCGTGACCCGCATCCACAACGAGCACTATCATTGACATTGACAATCAATTAACATTGAATTGCAAAAAAAGCAGAAGTGTTCGTACCAGAAAACCCACTCTCAGCCAGCCTCGCCGCCAAAGGCCCCCCTCCCGCCCCCGCACCGACGACAACAAAGTCGTATTCGGCACGCGCTGGGTCAGGACAGGCGGGGAGCTTAGGTTTGGTTGTCGCAGCGACGAGTGAAAGGCGTAATAAGAGCGTAAATTCGAGAAGTTTGGGGAGGATCATCGTACGTCCTCGCTGGCTAGGTGACTAGGTTGGGGAGGGGCCAGAAGGTATATTTGCTGCGTCGTATTTAAGCCTGGACTGAGACGAGCGTGCAATGCAGACATTACAGGAAGATTGAACGCAAATAATATCCGGTGGATCAAATTGTCGGAGAATGGAGAGGGCTGTTGAAGGTGCGCATGCATGATGGGAGGGCGAGCTGTATGTCCAAGTCACAATGATGATATACGAGTCATGCTCTCCATCAAGCGCACGTTTAGCTTGGAGAGAAGATCTAAGGATGGTAAGTTATCGCAGAAAATGTATGCAGTTGTCCGAGTATAGAGTCGACAGGGCGAATAGTCACAATTCGAGTCATCCGCAGAATAGAGGCTTTGACGACGAGGGCTCGAATGTTGTCGGGTGCCACAATCGCCGGATCCAAAACTGAAATTATAATATTCCAACAGATCGAGAGAAATGGAGGGTCGAGCGTTGACGTACCGTTTTGTATGCTAGCCGTCCTATGTGGGTCTGTGCATGCTCAGTTCCAGACTTTTCAATAAATGGAAATGGAGGATTCCCCACCGTTATCCGTGACTTAGAAGCCCGTATAATAGGATGGCGTTTGGCTTTGTGCGGAACAGCCGTAACGTTAAGGAGGGGGAAATGATGGAGAAAAACCACTGTGCATGCGGATACGATCCGGAAGACGGGGAGGACGTCGTACACCTGCGTGAGAGGATACACATACGATAGAGAGGCTAGCCGTTTGGGGATCAATGCTGCAATTAGGGTAAAAAACCCTCAACTGAATCGTATGCCTCTAGGATTACTGTAGCTCCCTGTATGATTGGTTTGCGATGAGTGCCTAGATTATTCACACAGATTATCAGAGAATTCAAACCTATTTTCGACACACTCTTGATGGGGAGGACGTCGGCGGATAAATGGTATAAGTACAGCGGTCGAGTTATTTTCGAGTGACGTGTGCGCCGTCTGATTATCGCGTCAGGAAGAAGGATATTGTGTCAAAGATATGGCTTTCAAGTCTCCTGTCTTTCATTTGGGTCGTCCGACTTGGTCACGGCGACGACTCTTCGAAGACTCGGAGTCTTGAAGGCTCGACTTTGATAATGGCAGGTCCATGGAGGGCCATACGGACCAGATGAAATGAAAGCTCAAATGATGTTGACGGTGACATTGCAGCCTTCGATGAGAAGATCAGGCCGCCCAAGCGCAAGTATTCGAGGAACGAGGAGGAGTTGGTGGTGGTGGTAGAGGATGAGTGGTGTGACAGTCACTCGGGAAGATCCGATGACATGTCACATTTCCACGGCTTGCTTCTGACCAGTGACCACCATGGCGTTCATTCTTTGTTTATTCCTCGTCCTCCCGGTCTCCTTGTTTCATTTGTCTTTTCAGTGCGTTTGAAGCCAGATTGCAGATTGCAACACATCTCCGTCGACTCTGAAGCTATAACTGGAACTTTGGCGCTGGCTGAGGGCTCTTCGATCTGCCAATGAGCTATGACAGTCTTTCATCCGAATAGCCTCTTCACAAGATGAGTCTCAAACTCACTCCACTGACGCCGCCGCCACTGAACGAGAAGATTCAAATCTGTTCAACAGCCTCAGGCTGGCATCGTATCCTGATAATCCATCTTGGCTTCCTCTCTCTCGTAGCTGGTTTCTCCCGTCTATGATTTTGCCTTGGTTTTCACAGCTCTCGACCCTACACATCCACCGAGTCTGCCTCCAAGCTCTCCGATAACCTCATGCTCAACCGCGATTACGGCGCCTTAGATGCTTACCATGTCAACTGTCTGATAGGTCGCGACCGCAGGTGATCCCTTCCTCATCGTCCGATAGGCTGCCTCAAGCGAGGGCGATCTTCCCGGGGACTTGGCACACGGCAGATTCCTCCCACCGCTTTTTTTGTCTCTTCCTCATCACCCACGACGACTGCCACGCGTTAAAAGCAGCAGGGACTCGCTCCCCACTCGCTCTCTGCTGCAAAGCGAACTTCACAGCTTCAATCTTCCATTCAGCCCCATCCTTCACCTCCGACGATGGCACCCGCACCGCTCTCCCTCCCGGCTGCTGAGCTGATCCAGGAGGTGTTCTCCTGCGTTCTCTACGGGATATACCTAGTCACCCTAGGCATGGCCGGACGCATCTTGCTCACCACCGAATCCGGGCGTTGGAGGCGTGCGTCCGAAATCCGCTGGGTCCTCGTCGCGGTGTCCGTTCTTTTGTTCGTCAATACCACGCTGGATCTTACTATGGCTACGATCACCCTCATGCAAGCGTTCATACTGTATACCGGTCCTGGTGGTCCTACCCATGTTTTTGAACATTCTTCTGGTTACCAGACTATAACTAAGGTGAGTGGGATATATCTTTCACAGCGGAACCCCTGACCAACTCTTCGTTCAACAGTCTATTTGCGTTGTTGTACAAAGTCTTACCGGAGACGGGTTTCTTGTAAGTAACTTCCTCACTCTCCTTTCAACACAATGCACAATATACATGGAACCATTCCACCAGATCTATCGCTGCTGGATCCTTTACAACAGGTCGAAGCTGGTCCTCGGCTGCGGCGGAATTCTCTGGTTCACCAACCTCGCCTGCGCCGCGCGCGCCATCGTTCTCCTCACCCAAGCCTCACAAGGTCTCATCCTCTCCAGCCCTATTCAACCATGGATGCAAAGGTCAGCCAATCTTACCGTCTACTCTGTGCGGTGCTCATCGTTCTCTTTACTGCACCTCAGTTTCTGGAGTCTCACAATCGCGATCAACATCTTAGCGACGTGTAAGCATCCCTCCCGTTTCTTCTGGCATTTTAACGCCAATGTTGATTATTTCGATCAGCCCTCATCGTCCTCCGTATCTGGCTGGTTGAGCGCGAGAATAAGCGCTACCGCATCGGCGTAGAGTCGACGCAGACTCACTCGCCGCCGCCGAAGAGCGCGCTGAGCCGGGCCATGCGAAATATCGTCGAGTCGGGAATGATTTACACCGGTGAGTGTTGTTCGTTCAAACCTTCATGATTCAATTGACCAACTCGATACAAAAGTGGCATCGATCCTCACACTCGGGGCCTACACCGCCAACAGCAACCTCCTCTATCCATTCTCCGCCATCGTGCGCATCTTCTCCGTCCAAAATAAATTCAGTTCATGTTGAATTTTTTACTTCTGTTATTTTCACAGGAACTCCAAAGCGTAGGAATCACCTTCAACCTCATCCTGATCCGAGGCAAAACCACCACGACCCAACACCAACACTCCAAGCGCGATCACACCCTCAGCACCTCTGTCCCCTTCAATTTCCGTAACTTCCATTCTCGCACGACGGCGGAAACGTATACCGTGCGGTCGGGGGAAGGTGAAGGTCAGGATAACGTGTTTGCGCTGATGGAGAAGGAGAAGGACGCGGGGTCGAAGGGGGGAGAGTCTACGGCGACGGTGGTGTAGCTGAATGATTTAAGTACTTACGAAGCAACGAATGATTTGAATTTTACTTACTGTGTATGATTTTTTTGGCTGGAGTTCTGACTTGTATGTTTCTCTTCGAGGGGGAAGACTTCGAAAGGTTTTTGTTGACTGAATATCGTCTAATATCGTCTGGAATGCAAGACACCAACGGCAACAAGGGGAAAACAAATACGGTACGTAAGTGATACCGGCACCAGTCACCTATCAGTCACATCAATGATGCGGTTTCCTCTTTTTTTCACCTTTGCGACGCGCTACCATGCACCCCGCACTGGATATACGCATTCTAAACGAACTGCCCGCCGAGAATAAAGTCAGTGAATCTCTCGAAGCTCTCTGATGGTAGCATTGAACAGGTCAGGTCGTCGCTTTAGCTGCTTGCCGCGCGGACGGGACTTTGGGGCGACCTTCAAAAACTTCGGAGGCTGGTGAGATCCGCTGACGATAAACAGAGGATACGATATGTTCCTGCTCTTCACCGCTTCCTGGATCCCTCGAAAATTCCTGTACCTCAGGATTGGGAACGGTCTCAATCCGAAAGACTTCCGGCCTTCGTTGCGCGTATTGTGTTCGCCTTGCGATGCATGCTGGGGATTCTGTCGGACCACAGTGTATCTGCAGACATCTGTTTTGCATGCTGGGATCATGTCTGGCCCTGGATCCACTTTCTCTACGACTACCACGACCATCTGGCGCAGATCATCGAGTTTACGGACCAAGATGATCCTCCCGTTATTCCCATTTACGCTTGGTTCGTCATCTTTGCATCCCGGTGTCCCGAGAAGAAAATCGCTTTCATTTCAAATGCCCGTGGATTCAGAGGCGTTCTCACTAGAGTATGGCGTCTGGCACCGGCATTCAAAGGGACGCATGCGTACGAGCCGTTCCTTACCTCTCTCGCGCGCTTTCTCCGAGATCTCAGCTTTTCGAATACTGAGCAGATCTCGGAACTCATGGCTGGCGCAGGAGGTAGTCCACATGATTTCGCGCCTCTCGTCGTACAATATCTGGACCACATTTCCCTCCAGCCCTCCACAGCGCAAGTACCAGGATATCATTTTGCCCGCATATTGCACTTCGTTATGTTGTTTATGACTCTCAAGGCGTCGCCTGACAAGAGCCCCTACAAGGACGTTATTGACGTGCTTTGCGCCCATGGGTTCGTGCATGCGTTCATCGGCGCTATGCATTCGCTCCTCGACGACTCGGTGCAGGGCGGAGAGCAAATGGCTCATGGTGCACTGCTATTGTTGCAAAATCTCTTTGTCAGGTCGCCGGGGTACCAGTCTCTGCCACTTGCCATTCGAACGGGCTTCCTGTCGACATTGGCTGGGATGTGCATTAAATTTGGCTCGGCAGTAGACAAAGAAATTCGTTTCTTCGTTCAAATGCTTCTGCCATTCAGCATGGCGTACTATCACGTCGTTGTCGCCTTTTCGGAAGTTGTCGACGAGCTCCTCGAACTGGTCCAGTCCCCTGATCTGCAAGCTCAGCCGCTATCTCAAGAGTTCACTTTTTGCATTACTGTCGGAGCAAGACGGGTCCGACTATTAGACATGATGGAAGCCGACGACTTCGTGCTCAGAGCTTGCGACAATCTCGTTGTAAGTCGTGTATTCACTCTCTCGACGTTTCTTACTATCGCCAGTGCGGAGTGATTCTTGAACGATCCCGTCTGCGGAGGTGCTCGAAATGCCGCTCCTCGTATTACTGCACCCGCGAATGTCAAATCACGGATTGGAAAGCCGGTAGTCATTTGAAGATCTGCGGATCGTCCAAGATGTTGACCCTTGGTTTGTGTCCCTCGCCATATGTTGAATCGAATTACTTGATAACCGAATCTAAATATTGTAGGCGAGTCCCCCTCATGCAACCTCGGATTTCGCGAACGTCAGTTTTTACGGGCGCTGGTGCAAGTGGCCTACGAGGAAAGCATGAACCCCATCTGTGTACAGCAGGTTATGCGTATGGCTGAGGGCCAACAGCCATTCGTCTTCTTTGATTTCATGTGCAACCCGCCAGAAATTTCTGCGGATTCTGTGGAGCATTCGATTCTCCTGGAAAGCCTGCACGAGTCTGGGGCAATTCCGGAATGGGACTGCCTTGTCGAACGCGCGCGCGCGAGCGGGGGACGCATGCAGCTGCATCTCATTCGAGTTGTCGAGGGGGAGCAGAAGCGATTGTGGGTGATCCCGATGAGATCGAGCAGCGACTATATCGACAAATACCTTCGGCGGTGTGTGGAGATCGTTCGCGAGGATCCCGAGGGCGGTACGATTGGGGTTGAAGAGGAAGTTGAACGGATGCTCGCAAACCGAGGAGATCTCGTTGAAATTCATTGAAAAATCTGCGGCTTAGTCTACTAACGGTTACTACGAGCCTTCGGCCCTTCGATTTACTAACATATTGTTAACTTGTCGTTTGAAAATATTTTTTCAAACAAAAGTCTATGTTGAGATGATGTTGAGACAGCTGATGGACTTCAAGGGAGGATATTGGTAGGTGCAATTATTAGGCACATGAGTCGTTCAATGGGTTCATTTAACACCCATAGTACCTAAAAAATCATCACCTCCCGCACAGACACGGGCAAGTGGTTAGCTACCACGACCGAGAGGCCAATCTCTCTCTGTCTGACGGTATTTATAACCCACAAATCTTGCGCAAATCGACACCGCCGACGGGATACTACCTATATGTGTCGATCGCTCGACTCGCTACCGCATGGGATCCACAAATGGCCGAAGATGCGTGCATAGAAACAGGGCTGCAAAGCCCGAAGATGTGGAGCTCGCAACGGCTGTGCATAATAAATTGACAATCGAGCGTTCTGAAGTTCATGAGAATTGGTCATTCCCCTTCGAATTCAAGGTCGAAGCTGGGGAACTTGAAGACGTACTTCTGATAAATCGACCAGATAGAAGTACTCGCTCCGAATTAAGTATGTACACGAGCTTAATTTTTGTAACCATCAGTCCATCTATTTTCAGCGCCGCAATGCCAAGCCCAAACGATCTATGTATTATGTACGACTTCACATTCAATCGGAATTACATTCCGTACCGCGTCTTCATTGACTCGAACTTTTTGCGGCCTAAACGCGCCGTCCATCGAGAAGCGGATCGCCGTTTTCGCTGGTATTGCTAATGCTGTATGAAACGACACCGTGGCGATGGGGGAGACTTCGCAGCCAATGGAGATTTCTGACTTGCACGACTTGCTTGTTTGTTGCTTTCTCACACCGCCGGACCCCGAATAAATGGCCGCTCGCAGTTTGATTTCTGTTTATTGTCACATATCACCATACGCAGTGTGTCCTCCTCGCTTTCCCTTTCTTTCTTTCTTTGATCCTTCCTTCTGAGTCGGCGCTCGAATGCGATTTGGATTCGTCGTCGCTGGTCCCTTGTCCCTGGCTTCGCTTTTCGCGTCCAGTGCACTCGGAGGGTCGCAATCTAATCGCTCGTCGTCGGAAGTGGTAAGTAAGCCTCAGCGCAATTACGATCGAAATAAATCACAAGGAAGAACTAAACTCACTCACTTGCTGCACATTATCATCACAGCTCGTCCTGGGCTGCTTCGACTCGGGAATCGACCCCAAAACTTGGTATTTGTTCCACGGTACCACGGGCTCCTGCGTCGACTTGAGATTCACAACTGGCACGGCGGGCAGTGACTCGGAGGGTACGGTCATCGAAGGGGGCCGTCGGACAGACATCTGGTGCGTATGTTTCCTCTTCTCCTCCACACAAAGTCTGATCGTTTGCGGGTAAGCAGCGATTCGAATATTGTCAATGACCATGTCCCTACCACCGAGATCGCCCGACCAATGATCGATAACCTAAACGTAGCCATGACCGTAGCGGTCAACGGCAATCGTCAAGCATTTAGGTGTCTCTTTGGCTACTGCGTTGCGTTGCTCGATCCGTATACGGTTCACAATTCGAGAAGGAGTTCACAAGCATACCTGTCGGAAAAAGTGACGAAACTGCTTTCGCGATGCGCCGTCGAAAAAGGTCCTAGTGTGGAGGCGGAGGAGAGGCTAGGGATTCGGACAGGCTCGCAAGCGACGTTTGAGCTTGGACCCGGTGAGCAGCTTCAGCACCGCCCTGTACCCGACGGCATGCGTTATTTGCTGGTGTACCTTCCTCAGTCAACGTTGGTGATTACGCGTGCGGATCCGTTACTACTGGATAAGTAATGATTGTCGGTGAGCAAATACAGTATCCATGGTGGACGTGCACTGACCTCCTCAATCCAGCGCTCCATCTGCAGCTTGGATCGTGAAGGACGATGGCACAGATTCATCATCTGAAGTTTACGGCGCGGTTGGTGTCAAACAAAGTCGCCACTAGCTGTTTCTTGGGGAAGCGAGAAGCGAGAGCCTACGCTACGGCGACGATCTTTCAATAAAGTGTGTTGGTGATAACGAGTCCTGGTTTCGTACTTTCTGAGAAGTAGGATCATCGGTACCAGCATTTCTTCGAGAGAGTTCTAGAGATATACTCACATAGGTATTTCGGCAAATCAAAGATAACAAAAACGAAGACTCCCTACATACTTAGTCTACGGTTGTGTATGTTTCACGGCCAAAGTTCGCCATAACAATGTATACCAGATTGAGATTAGGGAGCATCGGCGAGAAAACATTACTTTCTTGAGGAGAATCGAAAAAAGCCGCTTCGGCGGAGCGGTTGTTGCCCGTTATGATGAATACATGCCGGATGCTCACATCGACGAGTCGACGACGACGCAGCAGCCAGCTGGCCAGCAAACCAAGATTCAAGAACCGTAGCAGGGAAGCCTGCGGAGTCACAGTCGTGAACTGTTGAGGCTCAGAGCCGGGGGGTGAAAGAAAACTGTCCAAATAACTGTTGGATCTCGAGTGGATTGAGACTTTCCAGCGCGAATGGTGAAGGAAGAAGACACAATTGATCGGCAATCACCGATGCCCTAACACAAACAATCACACTGTAAGTAAGCAGGAACAAACAATCTCGCCTTGCTCCGCACCATGATGTCCAACCACTCGAGGGTGTCGAGCCAGAAGCTCAGCCACGCCTTGGCTCCCCGGCATCTTGGAAGGTCTCACGATGCTTCGCGCGATATAAAAGACGGCGCTCAAACTTGACATCTTCTAAGTTCTTCTTCGAGCGGCTTCTTCTGTCCTTCCACCACCATCTGGCGGCTTAAAAAGATCGGACAGGCCCATTCCTTCTGTGCGTCTTCCTCCTTCACCTGCTCAACCAACCACGTGTTCTAATTATCTCCTCGTTTTTCCCGTATTTATCTTGGCTTTCTCTCCGCACCGCATGCAATCAAGATTGGACCCACAAAGCGAATTTGGCGCTATGGCGGAGCATACTGGTGGCCCCACTGAGCAACTGACTCCCTTGCTCTCTGGCTCCTGTGCCTCCGCCATAAACACGAACCTGATACTGCCTATATCCGGCTCTTTCTCCCCTTGAAAATGCTCACAAATCAACGTCGTAAATCGGGCGAAAGCCCGGGCCTGGTCATTCAAATTTCATTCATCCATACTTTCAAGTAGGTTGCAAGACCTTGGAGGCGATTGAACCACGTCAGCGCCTACTCCAGAGTCAATCTGACCGCTTTCTACTACTTTTGCCAACGGAAAATCCCAGCCAGCAAATCATTCGACCCATCCGACGTCATGCAGCACAGTTTTTGGAAAGTCGTGCAGATTTGGCAGTTTAGGTGCGTCTCGCGCTCTTCCTTACACATAGTACCCTCGGGTTAACTATGCTATGTCATTCAGATCCGGCCTGACTGCTGTGGAGGCTCGCTAGCGCAAAATAGGCGGAATCCGCGCGAAGCACGCTCAGTCCTCGGTTGTGTCGACATGTATAGTCTGCTGTGGGACATTGGATTAACTACCGACGTGCCACTGTTCATAGACAGTGGGTATGTATCGCGTTCAAGTTTCCTCATTCGCTGACTTGATTTGCAGCGTCGGCGTCGTTCGCGCATGCACGCGACGTTCATGAGTCGGAGTCCTGACGAAGCGATTCCGTCGATCGACAGGGTCTCATGCATTGACCCCGACCTCGCCCCGCTCATCCGAAACGTCATCTGCGGCGTCGCGCATGTCCCATCTGCAGCTCATCACTCGGCGCCTCGGAGTCGCTAGCGCACGTCCATGAATGCTCGTCATTCCTCACCAATGTCGATATCGTCTCACCACGTCTTACCTGATACGCTGCCGCTCCGCTTACTTCGTCATGACTCCACGAGCGTCAAGTCTTTAATGAACGAGGACGGCGCCGGCAATACGAGATTGCGTGGGATATGCGGCGGACGAAGGATGGTAAAGGATGGGGAATCGGGCTCAATCGTGAGGGCGGAGAGAGACGACGTGGGGGGAGGAAGAAGATACAACTAGCTTCTCGATGACGGGGATAAGCTTGAGGATCAAGAGGCGTCCCGTAAATTATTGATTTCGTCGTCATCCGACGCTCCGCCCGTCACCCCGACACGGCGCCGAGCTCGACGAAGCTATCCCGTCGACATCGTCTCCCCTCCCGTCCGCCACGTACCTCCTGCCCATCCATCTGAGGCCTACGCGTCCCATTACGCACGCCCGTTTCCTTCGTCTCCGTCAGCGCGGATGAAAGCACGGACCCGCCTACCCCATCCTTCCCCCGCAGCAGCTTCGACCTCACCTCGTCGCATCTCACCTCAGCCCCCTCGATCTCCCCCTCCATGAGCTTCTGCCTGCGTTACCCCGTCTCGTCGTAGCCGAGCGATAGGCAGGTACGCCAAGTCTGAAGGCGACGGTGGAGAATTCCCGCCGATTTCGTGAAGGCGATGGATGGGATGGGGATGGGGATGGGGATTTGGATGTGGACGTGGATATGGAGGTGGAGGTGGAGGTGACGAGGAGGGGGATGAAGTAGATGGACGTGAGAATGGAGACGAAGGCAGGCGCGCGTGCCTACCCGTTCCAACTTCCGCCCCACTCGTCTGCGTGGTCCCACAACGCGCTCGTAATCTTCACCATCGTCGACGGCGTACATTCCTTCGCAAGCAGCGCGAGCCCATGGATGGTGGACTTCTAGACGCCCGGGACAGAAGGCGGGAGTTCGTGAGCGGCGGAGGAGAGTATTGAGATGACCGCTGGCACTCCACCAACGAACGGCGATGAATCGGCGCACTTCGTAGGGCGATGGCGAAGGGGGAGGCTGGCGTCGAAGACGAGGTGATGCGTCGTCATACTCCTTTGCAAGAACGCTCACCTCGACCGGGTGGTGGAGTCGTCGACGCGGGGGACGGGAGGTCAGCATTTGCGAGCGGGGGAAAGGGGTAACGGATTGCGGTGACCGGGATGTGCGGGCGTGCGAGGGATGTCGGGGTGGGGGTGGCGAAGGCATGGTGGTATGAGACGGAAGCACCTTTCACGGCAGGGTGGATGCGACGAGGCCGGTGCTGCATGCAGCGATGGGGTGGCGAGAACGATGGAGTGCATGGAACGCGAGGAGTGTGGCCGGGTATTCGAAGCTGGAAGAGAACGGCCTGCGGTGAAACGGGACAACAGTGGATGCAGTTGTGCGGGGATTGGGTGGGTGAGGCGTTCGGGACGAGGGTGACATCGTGTACGGGGAAGATGGGATTAGGAATCGAATAAAGATTGGGATCGAATAGCAAGGTACGCCCTGGATGCTTTCACTTCTCTCCTCGCTCTAACGTGCACGCCAGCCTCTTTGTCTCAGTCGGTCAAGACCCGTATGCGTTCTGCTCACCTCCCTGGAACCCTTGCTGCAGTCGTCGGAGGATGCGTTGCCTCCCCGGCTTCGTCAGGTCTGGTTCTTCCGCGCCTTGTGTTGGTGAATCCTTCCTCCCTCCTCCCCTCCTCTCCTCGGCTTCGCGTCCCCCCTCCGTCTCCTCCGCGCCCTTCTGCACGGCTGATTCCCTGTCACCGTCACCTCTACCTTCTCCTTTGCCCTATACTCATCTCCACCCCATCACACGGACGCTCAACGACGCACGAGAATGACGCAGGGTCCACCCCATCCACTCCCTAGCCTCCATCGTACCTCGGCTATTCGTTCCCGCGCATGGGGCGGCATCGACTGCTCTCATTCGACGCGCGAATCTAGACCGACATGGGGGCGGTCGATAGATGAGAGACAGGAGAGCGGGGTGGACCTGAAGGGGTCGGCATTGCAGCTGACAATGCACTCGCAGCCTACTCATCTCACCGCATCGTCGATGTCCGAGGTGTCGACACGCGCGTTGGGATCGATATTGGCGGGTGGATTCGGCGATGACATGGCAAGGGGGATGGAAACTTGTCGTGACGTCGTCTCGGAAGTGGGGGGAGAAGAGAGTGAGGAGGGTTAGCAGAGTGATGAGGACCGACGGCGGGGACTCGCATGCATCGACCTCCTCTCGGCTTTTGGAAATTTCGAAATCGTCGTCTGTGTGTTTGTACCGATTGAATTGATGCCATCACCTTCCTTTGTAGCCAGCGTCGACTCCAGCTTTCTCAAAGTGCCCGAAATCGTTCTCTGATCTAGAATTCTTGACTTGCGAGCCCTAAATGCTACTTTGTTAAACTCTGGGGGACGTGATCAAAATCGATTGAAGCGGGCTCGGAAGCCCAGTGTGCCTATGACGATAATCATACCTACTTGCTACCTGTGAGGCTATGACATCGGGCGCATTGGTGAGTTCTAGCCTCGTATACCCTTCAGTTTATCAGCTCCACTTCTTCGGTCACCTATCTGTAATAAAGGCAATCTCAAACGGATATTCGGCCTCACAAGTCAACGGGTCAACCTGAAGGTCAATATCCCCACCATCATATAAATTACGCGGGTGAATATCAACCAATGATTACACAGAGATATGTCTCGCCAGCGCCATTTTTCTCGTGATCTCCGTGCCTTTCGTCCAGTTTCCAGTATCTTCCTCACAGAAAGTTGCGCTGACTCTCCGCTCGTATCATCGTGCCGACAATGCCCCCGAAATAGCGCAGGGGACGCACGAATCACCTTCGGCGATGAATCAGCACTGAATCTGACTGACCGGTCATTTGTCAATGCTCATTCCGTTTCGACCAGAAAGCTATAAAAACGGCTTCTTTCAACCACTGGCCTTGACACTCAACAATTTCTTTCTCTATCAAAGCAACCCATGCCTATCATCACCATCTTCGGCGCCACGGGTCTCCAAGGTCGGTGATTTTGCTTCTGAACCATACACTTGGATTCAAACTCGTTCACTTTTTCCTGAATCAGGGTCATCTGTTCTCGAAGCCGTCCTCGCCGACGGCAGCTGGACACCCCGCGCCGTCTCCCGCAGCCTCGACTCACCGCAAAGCAAAGCCCTAATCGCAAGAGGTGTCGAAGTCGTCGTTGGGAATTTATGGGAAAAGGAATCTGTGAAGAAAGCGATGCGGGGTAGTGATGCAGTTTTCGGGGTGCGTGTTTACTCTGTGAATTCGTTTGAACCTTATACGGCTCGACTGATGCGGTGTGTGGGCGGGATTCTCAGAATACCAATTTCTGGGACCCGGAGGTTCTGTCGAATGACCATCAAGGCAAAGGAGAGATTGTTCAAGGCAGAAACTTGGTCGACGCGGCGAAGGAGGAGGGGATCAAGTTCTTCCTTTATAGGTACGTCGTTCATGGACTCCCACTTTTGACAACCAAATATTCCATGAACAACATGCAAATCTGAACTTCGACATTTCAGCTCACTTCCGAACGCAACGAAAGAGTCGAATGGTGTATACACTAAGATCTATCATGTTGATAGTACGTGAACCTCACTCTATTGGCTCCGGATCCGTGTACTGAATATGTGTTGCGTTCTGTTACAGACAAGGCCGCGATCGAGGAATACCTCAGAGGTTCCGGTGTTCCCTTTGCTGTCATCCTTGCGGGAAGTTTCGCGGAGAATATGTGGAGGTACGTCTGTTTTCCTCATCCCTTAAGGTTTTCTATGATCATTGAAAACATACTCAAACCGCTATCACCCACAGCAAGAACGTCCTCAAGAAAACACCCGCGAACTCCTACCAGATTGCTGTCCCGAAATTCGCGCCAGAAGATATCCAATCGATGACTTGGGTCGGACGCGGTTTGGGGCAGGCGGCGGTGGCGCTTCTCACGAATTACCAAGATCCCACTAAAGCCGTGTTGGGGAAGAGGTATCCGGTCATCTCGTGGAGGGTGAGGTATCCAGAATTCGCGGCAGCTATTGCGAAAGGTTCGTGGTTTCGTCGATAGTGTAAGGTTGAATAGGACCTGATTGTTTAATTTTTGCGACGTCCAGCTATCAAAAAGGAGGTGAAATTTATTTCGCTCGAGAGTGCGGGGAATGAGGAATATGATGAGATGGTAAGTTGATCTACACGCAGCTCGGCAGGGTCGAAATCAGAGCTCAAATCTTTCAATAGTTTGCCTTCCAAGCGAAGGTGGGATTTTACCTCGACACGCCGGTGCCGAATCCAGATCTCGTGGCGCTTGGGGTGAATTTTGGAACGGTTGAGGAGTTTGTGGAGAGGGAGATTGTGCCTAGATATGCGTAGGCTTGAAGGTGTTCATCTTCGTCGTGGCAAATGACTCTGAGTCCGACTGCAGACGTTTATGCGTCTCGATTTATTGGTCTACGATCTATTTTGCGACGGAAATTGCTGGACTTAATCGAAATGACATGGACATGGTAATTTTCAAAGGAGAAGATTTGAGAGTAACTTGAAAAGTGACACTCACCGACGCTTACAAATGATCTAAAACTGGTTATAAAGCTCGAACGCGCGAGCATCATTGAAAAACGCGATAATTCATCATGTCATGGTTCAACGACATGGAGTGGTGAGAGCATGCAACAGATTGAGAAAGCGGAGCTTCAGAGACTCATACAGTAATGAGTTGCTCACCTGTGCGGCAATAAAATCGAAATGAAACATTAAACGAGCCGTCACGCAGCCACCGAAAACGCGCCTCATAACGGTCACGTTACCGTGACTCGACGCTTGAATTCTGCGACGTTTCGTTCAAGAATGTCAGGATTCGAGGGTAAGAGCAAGCTCAGGAAATCTCTGAGACCGGTAGATAGAAACAACACTTGCGATGGCTAAAACCTGCGTGTCAAAACGGTGGCAACTCTGTCTTTACTCATCAGCGTTAACTTTTCAAATGAAATTTACACTTGATCGTCGGTTGCGATTTACGATTCTACAGGATACGGTAGATACGTAGAGCGCAAACTCTCATTCTGAGATTCTGCCCCACAATACTTAATGCCTGGTGAGGATATTTCTCGCGGGACTTCTCCTTAATCAGGTTCAAATGATCCCAGACGTATCCGACTGACAGAATTACATTGCTCTTGCTGCATGATAGTAGAGTTTCAGACGTTCGGTCTGTGTTCGTGCTCTCGCAATGTTTTCTAACTCGCGGGCGCAGCCAGGCAGGTAGGCCAGCTCTAGATAGAAATCATTAATAGACTTTAGACGCGAGAGCAGTAATTAAGCAATTTGGCCTCGTCGATGCATATGGGGTGATCCCTCCCGTGTCTATGAACACAGAGAGAGGTATGCTCCGCCCGCGCTCAAGAACTTTCGCAAGCACGCGCATTAGCTTGTCAAAGTCTGTGGGTTCGTACGGCGTTTCATCCCACAAAGGAAATTGCAGCTCGACATTGCTCCACAACGCGGGTGTTCCCAAAACGATGTCGTACCAGCGAGCACATACCCGCGACAAGACCAGAAGATGATTTTGTGCCAGGATCTTCATGGCGGTCTCGGTGGAGACGGGTTCCATTTCAAGGGGTGCCTCGGGTTGTTGTAAAGCGAATACGGTGGTCAAGATTTCGACTGGGATGCGCCGTAGTACATCAGCAACTCCAGTTGGTCCTGTTCTAGCGTATTTAGCTCGTTTTTGAGCCGTAAAATCTCGGCGTCGTAGCGTGCGAGTTCTGGTCGAATGGACGACAGGATTTCCGGGTTGTCTCGAGGAGGCGGAGCGCAGGACCGAGTACAGTCGCGTATATGAGACTTTTGAGCAGGGGACGGGAGGAGGGTGGTGCGGATGAAGCGTTGGGGGGTCATAGTGAAAGGGCAAAGAAAAATCTTGGGAAAATCAGACGCAAGCTGATGCGTAGTACGTGATCATCCCGGAGCTTGCCGCGAGGTGGTTCGGGGGTGAATTTGAACTTGGAACGGGCCAATATACGAATACTGTAGTGGTGAGCGATTGTGTATTGAACCTACTCCATTCTAACATAATTTTGTCTATCTGGAAACCCGTCAAACTCGAATAACGAGTTACAACCCTTCGATCTGACTCTGCCACACCAATTTAGCTAGTAACAAAGATCATAACCAAGCAAAGAACACGAGCACACACCTGCCACCACTCATCCATCCTTCCGAAAAACGCTGCGGTAATTTTGACCTACGGCGGATTTCAGCACTACTATAAACTGGACACCAATCAAAGACTTTACCCTTGTCTTTGAAGCCAAACCCGCCATCAAACTCCGCCCAATGCCCTTTTGGAATCGCTCAACCTCGGCTGAATGCACAAATTCCAATTCGATGTCCGGGAACGGATTCAAGGGTAATGAGCCCAACGCGAAAAAAAGCTCGTGCCATCCGTCAGATAGGATGCGTTGGGACTCTTCGATGCGGATGAGGATGGTGTGGATTGGATGAGCGGAGCAGATGGATGGTAAGATTTTTGTTACGGGCAAGAGATCTTCGTAGACGACTAGGCGTAGGACGGTGAGGTTTGTGAAGGGTGAGAGGTCGAAGTGGGTGTACTGTTTGTGCAAATGTTCATTCAGCATCGACGGCGGCGTGTATGTCCGACGGAGTTCACAGTCATGGCAGGACGTACCGAGGGAGTCATATCCAAGATCTCGATCCTTGCCTTCGATAACGCAGGCCAAGGAGCGTATCTCTCGTCGCTCGTGGAGAAGGCTCTGACCTCAGAGAGATCGAATGGGAAGAAGGAGCCCGCGTTACAATCGATCGGGGTGTATGAAGCTATGAGTTCGTGCCATGGGAGTTGCAATCTGAACGATTTGAGCTTGATATGTTTATCCCGCGCTGAGGAGCTGGATGGCAGATATTGCTTCCACTGCGTCGTAGGAGCACCGATGCAAAGGTGTTGAATCGCCGCGGACACGGATCGGAGGTGACCGATACACTGCGGAAAATCCTCGCCTTCCCCGTCGTCTCCGATGAACACCGTCAGGAACCGGAGGGTGGGGAGACTCGAAAGTTTGTGGAATGCGTGGATTGGAGCTACTTCGCTTGTTTCAATGGTAAGAGATTGTAAGTTGACGAATTCGATAGTGCAGAGGGCATCGATTGTGTCGCGGGCGAGCCGCACAAAGCGGAAGCTAAATTCGCGGACTAGAGCCGCGAGATGCGGGTTCCGGATTACAATGCTGCGGAAGCGGAGGGCGGTGATATCGGAGATTACGAGACGAAAAGTCATATGCGTTGGAGAGCGAAAGAGGAGAGATTGAGCGGGATATACCCAAGCTCGGGCTACCCGTGCGCAGGAGCAAAGGTCTATTGGTGAGCGCCCAAGGAGCCCAAGACATAGATCGAGGAGCTCAGGCAAGTCCAATGGATTGAGTAGTTCCATCGAAGGCGGAGGCGGGCAGGCCGTAGCAGATCTAGCAGTTCTATGAGAGTATGGTGGCGTTGTTTGAATAAAACTTTGGATTTTTAGCTAGAGGGTCGCTGACCTACCCGGTGCTGTGCTTGGACACAGATCTAGAGGATCTCTCAGATTGTAGTCACCTAGCTTCAAGGAATATGGTAGTCCTTGGTCAAAGACGTTTCAAGATACCAAAGTTCCAATGAGTGAGATGGACGCAAAGGACGAAGAGGAAAACACTGCCACCTGTACACAACGGCCGTCGCGGGCCGAGAACTCCCGCGGAGTGGTGACAAGTTACAACAGCTCAAATCGCAATCTGATCCAGTTCTGCGATACTGAGATGCTTTCTTGCAACGGGAAATAGTTTGACGCCCACGACGCTTTGGTGGGAATATAAGACAAGATACGAATAAAACGCCTCGAATTCGATCTGGTTCTACTTAGAATGACGAAAATCATTGAGCCAGTCGGGACGATTCTGGGCAGGGAGTACGTCCACGATACGTGTTTCGTATGAATGAGAAGATCGGGGGAAAATTCCTCAGACAAATAATCAAACGCACAATCGAGATCAGCACAAAAGATGATACCCTTCAGCGTCCTTTTATATAGGTCCAGCGCTCAGCGAATATACGTCGCCATCCACGACAATCCTTCTCAGCGTAGGATGCACCTGTACTCCGTTGACCAGATCCTTCACCTCCCCAAACGACCCGCCCGTCTGCACCTCCAACTCCTCAACTTTCGAAAACAGGTCCAGGAATTTCAAAAGTGGGTCGCCGTGTTTCAGCGGCGATATATAACTGACATACAGGCCAGTCATTTTGATTCGTTCGACGAGCCGAAAGAAGTTTACCAGCGAAGCTGAGTGAGGGAGTAAGCGATGCGAGAGCACGCGGTCGGCGAAGCTCTGTATGCTGTGGCGTGTGGAGATGGACAGCGAGATGTGGACTGAAGAGGGACGCCGCCGCAACGCAATTAAAGAGGGGGATTTGGAGAGTGTGCGCATAACGGAAAGCACCGGGCGAACGAAGTGGAATTCTGATGCCTGGCCGTCAGGTATCCACCAGATGAGTGTGAGGTTGCGAAGCGCGGGAAGTGACCACCTGGAGAGGAGGTGATCCGCGAGAATAGGAATCGTTCGGAGGGATGTAAGCCGTTTGAGTGATCGACGCGAAGTTTTCGGCGGTGTAGATAATTCTCGGTGCCAGCTCCAATGGACGAAGTCGATATCGAGGTTAGTGAGGTGGGGCAGATTCGCGACTAGAAGCGAGAGGACGAGATCCGCGTGATGCGCCTCGACTTCTGCGAGTGTGAGGTCCGTCAGGTGGGGAGCCGCTGTGAACGCAATGGATGGTAATATATGCATCCAGAGCTCTGTTCTGTCTCGCAAACGAGGCGAGGGAACGGCGATGGTGAGTGATGTGATGGGAGCGTGACGAAGGGCGGAGAGAGTCCAGTCGAAGGCCGGTGGGATGAGGAAAATGGGAGACTCGATACAGAGAGAGCTGAGGCGGAAGGATTCTTGGGAAGAGGGCTCGAGGACGGGTACCCTGGTATCTTGGGTTCCCTGGGGCCAACTGCGTCGAAATCAAGGCACTGTGGAAGAGCGGGAATAGAGGATTCGCCTGATGAACAGGGGACGGGATGAGACGGGCAAGATTTCGTATGTGCCTGTGAGGTAGCTGCCATTTACAACTGTGAGATATTTACATCCTGCCCGGACGATGTCGTGAAGAAGCCCGCCAAGCGTATGCGCCCATGCTTTTAACCTGGCGTCGTCGCCAAAGGTTAAGCAGTGATAGGTCTCGGAGGCGTGACCATCGGCGAAAATGAGAATGACTTCCCCAATGGAGGAGAGGCGAGAGATGAGGCTTAGGAGACGACTCATCTGGTTGAGAACGGGATGGATGACGGTGCAGCTTGGGTGTGGAATCGTGCAGGAGAGGGATTCCAATGAGTCGATGTGGCTACTGAGACGGAGGAAGGATAGTGTATCGAAGGAGTCATCCGCTTTGAGGTGGACCGTGAGCTTTTTGGTGGTCAAGTCGATTTTGTGACGAGAGAAGTAGATGGCCAGAGCAATCCTATGAAGTCGCCGGCTGAGCAAAGCCATGAAGTAGAGGCTTTCTACAGAAAATGTCGGATCTTCAAAGGTTGAGATGATCAATTCGTCAGGAAGATCTGTAAAGCTAGCTGGTCCAGGATGCATCGGGCGAAGGTCTAAAGAAATCTGTAAATTCCGAGCAAGATTACAAGGTAGGTATATTGGGTTGGGTATGCTAGACTGGTTGACGCACTTTCTCGTGATTCGAACGGTTGCAGCGGCACGAAGAGACAGTTCAGGCCGCCAGCGGTGGAGGTTGGAGACAAGGAAGATTGATGGCATCATATTCCATGCCGGCCATCAGCGCGTTGAATTTCAACAATGCACAAGGGAGAAGCCAAATGCATGGCCGGGCGCCCCTGGTTTCAGGGAAATGAGAAATATTCTAAAATACTAAGAAGATGAAAATAATAATGTTCGCGGTCCGGAGCAGGGAAGTTGTCGGGAGAACTTGCTACTCAGGCACTTCGGTCACGGTGTCACGATCAAGAATTTGTGACTTTTTCTGATCGCGCTCTTTACCACCAACCACCACGTCCTGGTTTGCAGCGAGGGTCTGCAGCGCTCAACCTCGTTAGACTGCCAAGGATATGTGCTTCTCGAACTCAAAACTCAAAGATCCGCCCGTGAGTCGCTTCCGAAAGCCTGGCAACACCGTGCTTCCCTCGAATTTCTCACCTCAATAGGAACCCTGGTAATCTCTGCGGAACGCACCTTTCCCGCTCCCGGGAACACTCATCACGAAGGCAAAACCTCAAATATCGTCGTCCATATGGTGCTTCTCTCTGCCGAAACTTCCCGCCGGCTTGGCGTCTTCGCGTTTTTGTCTCGCACAAACTCACAAATATTCTCAAATCAATTTTGGTGCAGTTTCTCTGCCAGCACGATGTTCCATATCAATGCGCTGGCTCCTGTATTTCTTGTTCTCTCTTCTGCTACCGGCCCGCCACCGCACACAATTTTCGTCACATCGGGCGCCGCAATTGTGCGCTTCACATGGCGCCCCTTGTCCCGGTCTTTTCTTGGCACCTTTATCGTCCTCAAACTCTCACCCTTGTGCGAGAGTCGAACGGTCAAACGACCTTCCCCTCCATTCAACTCATTCCACGACAACTTCTATCTTATCCTCATCTCCCTTTATCCTTACCATATGTTTGCTTCCCCGCACGCGCCATACCATAAAAACGGGCATTCATTCGTCTGTGAAAGCGTCTGCCTTCCCATCTTGGAACCAGACAGCAAGACACGATGGTGGCCTTCAACAAGTTCTTTACCTCTGTCTTCCTCGCCATCGTCTATGCGTCATCGACCCTCGCCGCCCCGTGGCCTGCGTCGTTGAAGCACACCACCAACCGACTGCGTCTTGTCGGTCGTGACCTGCAACTCAACACCTTCCACCCCGAGTCGACCTTCGAGGTAAATCCGTTCCGGGCCCACTTCCCGTTCGCTGACGAGTGATACTTTCATAGACTTTCGGCGAAGGTATCGACCATCCCCTTCGCAAGCGCGCGTTGGACGACGAGGGGGCCTCCATCGAGGAGCGCGCGATCGCCTTCGTGAAGTCGCATCTCAAGCTCGCGGATGGTGGTGTCGCCTTCAGGAGCGGCTTCTCTGGAGAGGTCTCCGATCACGCCTTCGTGCGCCAGACGATCGTAAGGAGTTCAAATAAATCATTGCTCCGTATTCACTATTCTTCATTCTTGGCTTCTAGAACGGAATCCCCATCGCGAATGCTGTTGCCAACGTTGCTTTCAACAAGGATGACAAGGTACAAGATCTCTTCGTCGCCTTTTATGTATGTACGATGATTGAACGAATCTTGTAGGTCGTCGCCATCGGCAGCTCCTTCGTCCCAACCGGTACGTCGCCCACTCCTTCTGTCTTTCTTTATTTCTCCCTCTCTCCTACACCCACTCATCCTCAAATTTCCACAGCGAACGCCCCCTCCACCACGCCCACCGTCCCCCTCTCCACCGCCATCTCCGCCGCCGAATCCGCAGTCGGCGGAACATTCAACGACCATCCCCCAACGCTCGAATTCCTCGCACTCGAAGACGGCTCTCTGCGTCTCACACATGTGATGCAGATTCAGAATCAACCCGATGAGGAGACCGGGGAGGGGGAGAATGTGTGGGTGGAGGCGTTTGTTGATGCGCATAGTGGGGAGGTGTTGAGTGTGGTTGATTTTGTTACGAAGGCGTCGGTGGGTCTAGTCTTGTTTCGTTTCGTTGACAAGGGATGGATAGAGCTGATTGGTTAACCGGGTTTCTAGTACCTCGTTCTGCCGATCCAGAAGGAGATTTTGACGCAGGGATTTGAGACGTTGACTAACCCGCAAGATACTGTTGGTGGGTGTTTAGTTCTTCCTCAAATTTACTCCCGATCTCGACTGATTCATGATTCTTGCAATTGTTCTACAGCGAGGTAAGTTGTGTGCCCAGCAAATCATCATACAGGCTTATACCATCAAAAGCCCCGATGGCTGGCACTCTGACGGTACCACCACCACGACGTACGTCCCTCTCCTCTTCCATCTGCTTCCCCATCTCATTCCACACCTACACAAGGACAACCGCGTACGTCTCTCCTCTCCTTCCCTCAGCATCCGATAAACCTCTTTCCTCTTCAGCGGCAACAACGCCATCTCATTCAAAGGCGCACAAACCGCCGTCACCTCGCAGTCCGCCGCGAACCTCGTGTTCAACTACCCTCAATCAGCGACGACGGCGCCGACGACGCAGGCGAATGTGGATGCGGCGAGGGTGAATGCGTTTTATGTGGTTAATACGATACATGATCTCAGTTATCGGTGCGTTGTTGGTCTTCATTCGCGGATGTGTTTTTGTCGTTGATGATTGATTGCGGATACTTCGGTGTGTAGGTATGGGTTTACGGAGGCGGCGTTCAACTTCCAGGTACTTTATTCTTCCTTCTTTTTATTTCAAGCGGATTCGAAGATTGCTCACTCATTCCCGCGAATCATTGTAGAACAACAACTTCAACAAAGGCGGCCGAGGCAACGACCGTGTTACGATTTCCGTGCAGAACAGCGCTGGGATTGACAATGCTGACTTTTCGACGCCGCCTGAGTGCGTTCCTGTTCCACTTCTACTCTTTTCAAGTCTGTGTGTTGATGCTTGTGGACGGGAATTTTCAGTGGTCAGTCGGGAGCTATGCGTGAGTTATCCTATTTATTTGCTAGTTTGAATGAAAGTTTGGATTGGATGGTGAACGACTGAATCGTTCGTTGTACAGGCATGTTCTTGTGGGATTTCACCAACGTTAGTTTCTCTTCCTACTTCCGGCATCCAGCAATTTTAATTGATTTTTTTTTTCCTTTTCTTCATAGCCGATGCGGGACGGCGCTCTTGAGAACGATATCGTCACTCACGAGGTGCGTTGAATTTCTCTTCGTCATTGAGTCGTAGATAAAAGAGTAATCGAAACTGAACAGAACACTCACGGAATCACTAACCGCATGACTGGTGGAGGAACTGGACGGTGCCTTCAGACTCTCGAGGCCGGGGGTATGGGTTAAGGTATGCTCGCTTTCGCTCATTTAGTAGAATTTTGATTAATCCCAATTCTTATAGGATGGTCTGATGCGATGGCCGAGTTCGTATTTTCTTCTTCGTCTCTCTTTCGATCATACATGCGGTGCTGAAAGGATGATAGTTGGAACGAGAAGACCTCTGCGGCTGTTCCGGACTATGTCATGGGTTAGTGTTTCTTACTCCTTCCTTCCCTGGGAGAAAACTGAACACCAAATCTTTCCAATTCTAGGTCAATATGTGATCAATAGCGCAGCTGGAATTCGTTCCCACCCTTACTCGACCTCCGCGTGAGTCGCCTTCTCATTTGGACGTCGATTCTCTTCTTTTTTTTTCTGACCGCGTGATAATCAGGACGACCAACCCCCTCCGGTACTCCAGTCTCCGCACCCTCAATGAGGTCCACGGTAGGTTACACGCTTCTTCCTCCTCTGAACATGTACTGAGATGGCAATTTGCCACAAAGACATCGGCGAAGTGTGGGCTAACATCCTCCACAACGTGTACGCCGCTCTCGTCAGCGCACACGGCTGGTCTGCCACCGCGCGGACCACTCCCACCGTACGTCCTTCCCTTTCCTCTCTCTTTCTCTGAGACGCGTGTTTATCGCGATAAACAAAATAGGGTACACAGGGCAATATTGTGTTCATGCACATATTCATCGACGCACTCGCGCTGCAACCATGCAACCCTACCTTCCTGACCGCTCGCGATGCGTGGATTCAGGCCGACGCAAATCGTTTCGGCGGTGCGAATGCGTGCACCCTATGGCGTGCGTTTGCTAGCCGTGGACTGGGCACAAATGCTGCGAATCACAATGATGGTACTGCTGTTCCGGCTGGTTGCTAAATCCGAGGGGGTGGGGATTTGTTTTGGGTTCTTTGTATGGCATGTGACCGTGTTCAACGTTAGGATGAACGAATTCGAATTTGAATTCGAACTTGAATTGCGATTAAGGTGCTCAAGGTGACAGTTCGCTTTGTTTTTCCATGGAAGTCAAGATGCGCTTTTGAATTTCAAGTCTCACTTATTCAAGTCGTCACCATAGAACCCTGTTGAACTGGAGACTGACAACTCAACCTCGCCTGAAAAATTAAACTTTTGTTCTTCAGCTCATATAAAGCATATAGAAGAATTTCTGGTTGCTTCAATGATTCACATCATGTGGACGACGCACTGCTCGAAACCTTCCGCTCAACAAAACCAACACGACAGCGATCGTCGATCGAAGATCCGCAATCCAATTCCGTTACATAAATTCCGAATCACATATCATCCTGGGGCTATAAAAGCAAACGAGCGATTCGCATCCACTGACCCGGAAACAGCATGCACATCATCCTCACCGACGCGCCGATTCTCCAGCATTGTCTAGCCTCTCCAAAAATTACCCGCGTCTCCGTTCTATCGCGCAGGATGTTTACGATACCTCCCTCGGATTTATACGGCGTCGATACGACGAAAGCGCGAGTGATTGTTCACGAAGATTATACGTCGTATCCGATTACGTTGTTGGAGGAGCTCAAAGGCGCTGAGGGATGTATTTGGGCTCAAGGAACGAGTCAGAATGATGTCTCCAAAAAGTGCGTGCTTCTCCCTTGTTTTCGGAAGAAAAACTAATCAGCATGGCAGAGAGTATATTCGAGTCACGCATGACTCTCCGGTCAACGCTGCCAAAGCGTTTTCTGGGATAACAGGCACTGATCATTTCAATTTTGTTCATATATCTGGTCAAGGGTACGCGTTGCTTCCCTCCAAAATCGCCTCGAAAATCAACAGCCTTCGTTGGCAGAGTTGACAGCAACGCGACACTGTATACGCGAATCAAGGGACGCGCCGAAAAGAGTTTGCTCGAACTTTCCGACACCCCACCGCACACTTCACTTCGCGTGTTCAACGTGAGGCCAGGATACGTTGACGCGCCAAAATATCATGGCCGTCCCGGGGTGTTTCGCAAGCTCAGCCACTGCGGAATTGCACCTGTGCTTCGTGTTGTTGCTCCGGGAATTGTGACCCCCGCGGCGGCCCTGTCAAAGGTTTGTGTGGAGCTTGTAACTGGGGATGGAAAGCCTTTAGAAGGGGAGCATATTGTGCCTGGGGGGCGGACTGTGTTGGGAGAGGGCATCAAAAAGCTGGCTGCGCTGCGTTGAAATTTTTCTAATGACTCTTAGCAAGGCTGGATCCACGAAAATTGCGACTCCATGGTTTTCCATGTTTTTTTCTGTATCTTAGGTACCACGTTGTGGGCTGTCCAAATGGGTCGCTATTTTCTTTTTCTTTCTTCCTATTTCCTTTGTATTTCGTTGTTGAAACTGAACGATCATATGATGCCATCAAATCCTCCTTGTCTCTTACCTCCATGGCCTGACGGCCTAAACTGTGGTTTCGCGCACCTGCCATATTTCAGAAGGCAGGGTCAAGGGGTAAGTATATGGAAGCCCAATTCGATATCCATATCCGATGAACCTCGCGGTCTCATTGAATTTTCACCGAATTGCTGAGTGCTCCTTCTCGTCGAAAACCCGATATTACATCCTGGAAGCCTGGACATGGCGCTTCCTAGCCCACGGTTCCATGGAATAGCTCGGTAAAAACACATCTTCCCCCAAGAATTGACTTGACCCCAGCGAAGGCAACGATACACCTCAAAGCCGACGGCTCACCAGATCGATCCGCTGTCCTTCCTCCGCTTCCCTCTCTGGAATCTTTCTCCCTCTGCTTGCGCTTCTGTGGAGCACTTAATATATCTTAGATCATAGTCTAACTCGCTCTCGAGTAGAAACGCCATATTCGTGAGTCCTAAATTCCTCAAAGATACATACACCGCTTGACTCATTTCACTGTCGCAGTGGAAGTGTAATCCCAGCAGGGCATGTGCATTAACTGGTGCCGCGCGCTCTCGCGTCGTACGCCTCCCGCTTGATGGAACATACCTATGGTCCAAGCGTAATTGTGATCATGATCAAAGCGTCCAGCAAGTTCCGTTAACAGCCAGCAGCAGACGCTTTGCCGAAAGCAACTTTCACACAGTGGCTCGGTCGAAGCGTTGGCCACCATTGTTCTTCAAAGCGTTCGGCCATGCCATGCAAAGCGTGATCCAAACAACCAACAAACAGTGGCATAGTATAAGTACCGGACGCAGGGGAATGCCACCCTCGCTTCGACTGCCTGTTGCACTCACCCTCCACTCCTTCCGCATAATCTAAATTCAACACACCTACAATGAACACCGATACACATATCACCCCGCTTTGCTCGCCCGTCGTGTCCGAATTCGACTACGACGGGTCTTTGGCCGAGGAGTGCCTCAGCCCAACTGACACCCTGGCCCCGCTTGTTCGCGTGCGCCGTGTGGATGCCACCAGCGACCTCGACGATGAACAGCCATTCTCCCCCCTCAGCCCCACCGCGACTCTCTGCCCCCTAACTCCCTCCTCAAACGCCGACGACAACGCAAACTACATCACCTTCCCGGGCTTCCACTCCGACCTCACGCACCTCGGGCTCGGGTTCGCCGTCGAGTACGCTTTGCACCCCATCCCCGGCTCCCCCGCCATAAGCCCCCTGATCGACTTTCCCGTGCCGCCTGTGATACAGGCGCCGCCGGTGTGGAAGAGGAGGAGGTATGCGAGGAGTATGCGGAGTCTTTATACGGGGACGGGGACGGGGACGAGTTTAAGGACGGATCAGGGGAGGATGGAGAGGGTTGTTGCGGTGAGGCGGGGGGAGGGTGAGAAGGAGAAGGAGAATGAAAACGACGAGCAGGAGAACGAGGTGTCGGCGAAGAAGGCGAGGGGGAGGTGGGGTGTGTTGCGCACGATTGTGCATGGGGTGTTCAAGCGCCCTACGGAGGCTTCGCAGCCTATGCCACTCACTTGCCTCGCCAGCACCCGCTCGAATTCCACCCTTGTCACTGCCACCGACTCTACCGCCGTGCCCGACTCCGAATCCATCCTTTCCCCCTCCTCCGCTTCGACCAAGACGAGCATCCGCTCGTTCAAATCCTTCGCCTCTCTGCGCAGCAAGGCCAAGAAACCCGTCGTCTCGTCTGTGGGCATCGAGAACATCGCCCCTCCTCGCCCTCGTATCCCCCGCACACTTCCTGATACTCCTGATTCGCACTCCCCCCGTCCCCGCGTGCACTCGTTCTCGGGGTACCTCGCCGATAGTAGTATGCAGTTCTTCGACGAGGAGGAGGAGGACGAGACGGATCCGGAGATGAGTGCGGTGAGGTTGGAGGCGTTGACGACGGCGTTGATGTTGAATGAGAGGTATCGGTATGAGGTGGTGGATGCAGAGCCTGAGGTTGAGACTCGCAAAGAACAAGAGGGATGGGAGGTGGAGGAGGTTGAGGTTGAGGCGGGGATTCCGGAGGAGGAGATTGGGATCGCGTTGTGATCTTGCTTGATTATTGGTCCGCTCTCTTGTTCTTTTCTTTTTGCGCTGTAATATTACCGCATGCGTCTATACTCTGTATGCCTTATGTCGCCTATGTTATTCTTCTATCGTTGCTACTTACTCTCAGTATCAAGGACTCTGGCGCTGCACTCTTGTTGGGTGTATTCAGCTGAATTTTAGTGAGCGACATTAATATTCCAGCTAAAACCAAAAAGGCACCACATTGACGACGGGAGTGAAGCATCCAGATCACATACTTGCAAGTTCAACCGAAATTCAGCAAGAAAATCGGCTTCCGGCGAAGTCCGTGATGGATGATGGTAACAGAGATCGAAAGTAGCCATCACCTTACTTACGTGTACCCTCTTCTCCTCCTTCCACCATGTCTGCACAAAACCTCACACCAAACTCGTCCCTTACCAGCTCGAGAATCTCAGACACACACGAAAATCCGTTCATCCGGGGCTTCCTGAAATCATATCAAGCCCCTCGCCTGCGCTCAGAAACCCGGTACCACCTCAGTTTTCGTCTCAGTAGGTACATCGGATTCGTCAACGAAAAGGCTGGAACGGGATGAATTGGAGCAGCGGATGTCAGTATTATAATGAAACTTTAAGCCACCTAAATTCACCAGCTGTTCTCGACGTTCGCAACTGATAAGGTCCCCCCAACACAGCGCATCCACGCAACCCAGCTATGCGAGCGCTCTTTATTCCAACTCGATACACTGCTACCAAGGCGATCTCCCGGTACCTGGCTCTTTTCGTTTCGTCTCACTGTCGCTTGGCGCTGGCGATGATATCGGAGTCACGAATCGCTGTCGGAGCACTGCCTTTTTCTGTCTCGTTTTGTTCGCCGTTTTCCCCCTGCAAAGTCCCGGCCAAGATACTGTAACTGGAGGGACTGCGCGCTCGAAGTATCGCTCTAATAGTAGCCACGCACAGATGCCGCGTCTCAACAGTGCAATACTTTTGAAGAATTTCCAGCTACAAGTTCGCCGTGTTACCCAGCACCCTGATAGCCGAAGCCGCTGACGCCGCAATCAGCCCATATCAGGGTGAAAATTGACGAGTACATACCCGGCGCACATATATAACTCGGGCGCGGGCATCGCATTTCGCATTCTCGTTCTCCTTCCCCTCACTTTTCTTTTCCTCCTTCCTTCCCTTCGTTGTTGTCGTTGACCGACATTCTCGCCCGGGTCGGCTTTGTTTTTCTTTTTTGACGACGACGATGCTTTCTTCCGTTTTGGTTCTTGTTCCGTTCCTTGGGGGTATACATGCGCTGAATGACTGGAGTGTGCGTTTTTCTCTGTACTTCGGATTCATCGAGCAGTCCTAACTTTGAATTTGATTCTAGGTCCCATGTATCTCCGGCGAATGCTCTTACGATCTTCCTAGCACAAACAGTTCTGGTACTGGATCCGTCAAAATCGTGCGTCCTCACTTTGCTCCCTCCATTCATCCACGTTCCTCTCACTAACATCTTTCTCCCTCCTGGCAGTGGGGCTCCACCTCCGCCATCACCGACATCACCAACGCCGCCGACTGGCAAATTCTCGGCTGCGACTCCAACGCTCTCGCGCAGGACATCCGCTTGGTATGCATGAACGACCCGGACGACCCAAATTCCAAGTGTTCGCACCTATACGCCGATAACGGGGCGGTGAACAAGCTCGTTAGGCTGCCTGAGAATGTGAGTGTTCGGGCTGTATTTGTTTCATTGAGATTGTCGCCGTTTCATCCTATCTTATCTTCGGATCCCCGCCTTGTCTGGATTTTTATCACTTGACTGATTCATCCCATTCCACTTTAGTGCGGCGGCAGTGCATTCGCCCGGATCGCGAACGCATGGGTCCCCGACGATCAATCCATTCCGACGTCTGTCCGGCGTGGGCTCGTGCGCCGGAGGGATGGCAAACAGCCTGTTGTCAAAGCGTTGAAACTGGATACGGATTTCGACGCGGTTGATTGGTCGAAGTGAGTGTTTCAATATTCTTGATCTTTCATTCGATACTTTCTCTTCGATTGTTTCCTCGCGTTACTTCGAACTTACTGAATCCACATAATCGTTGCGCAGAAATGGCCAAGTCAACATTGCGATCCTCGCCGCCAACGTCCCGGGGGTTTCGACGAACGTTCAGATTCCGAGCAAATCTCGTCGTTGGTCGAGGAGGAATAACCGGAGGTTCAGTATTGGGGATGCACTCGGATGTGCGTTGCATTGATTACTATTACTCACTCAATTGTTTTCTGATTAGCACTGCAGCAATCAAAGACGGGATCGACAACGCTGCTGATAAGGTGAAGGATGCTGCTGGTGCTGTTGGGGATAAGGTCAAGGATGTTGCGGGGGACGTCAAGGGTGCGTCTTCAGTGCTACATACTCATTCCCTTTCACATTTTTTAAAAAAATGGCGCTGACTTTGGGATTTTGAACAGATGCGGCCTCTGATGCTGCGGATAAGGCCAAGGACGCTGCGCAGGACGTCGCGAGCAAGGCCAAGGGTGCGTTTTTTCACATTGCTATGTATAAATCAAGTTCGCTTTCTGAGAGAGATTTCGTGCGTGTAGACGCAGCCACCAAAGCCGCCGATGCTGCGAAGAACGCTGCCACGAAAGTCGCGGAGAAAGCTAAAGACGCTGCGGGCGACGTTGCTGATGCTGCTAAGTGTAATACGTCTCCTTCGTTGGGAATCATCTTTTATTTAACCCATTGATTCAATACTACAGCGGTCGCAAATAACACCATCGACGCGAGCAAAACTTTCCAACTCAAACCGCTCACATTCAACAAAAACGTGAACCTCGTCAACTCGGATATCACTTGTGGGAAGGTGGCGGCGTCGTTGCAGGTGGATATGGATGCGAATGCGAATGCTCAGGTGTCGATGCAGGTCGCAGCTACCGGGACCATTGCGCCGCCGAAGGTGGGTTGCTCTCATTCCCACTGGTTACTTCAGAAATGTTGAATCAATCGTACTGGCGTTACAGCTGACAAGTTTCGGCGTTGTCGCGGGAATGACTGCCAATGTTGCCGGTACGCTCTCCATGACTGCTGATATCACTGTATGTCTCGTCTCGTCTTCCTTTCCCACATATATGAATTGACGAACATGCATTGTTTAGGGCCACGTCGACTCTGGCAAAATTCAGCTCGTGAACCTCGGTATCCCCGGCTTTGATTTCCCCGGCATTTTGACCGTTGGTCCTTCCTTCACCGTCTCTGCGCAAGTCGTCGGCGATGTCGATGTGGTTATGGTTAGTGGATCGTTCTCCACGAGATATTTGAAGTCTCAGAGCTAATAATCGATCCCGGACTATTAGGATATGACTGCGGGTATCAATTTCGATGTTAATAATGCACAGCTGGCGTTCCCTCCTGATGATAATAACAAGCCGGTGTCGAGTGCGTTCAGCATCGGTGATACTCGTGAGTCTATCCATCCTTTGTCTCTAACCTTGCTTGACTTCTAATTCAACTACACCTCTCTAGCCCTCACCCTCAACGCCGCCCCCGATGTAACCGCCACAGGCACGCTCACGGCCCACCTCATCCCGTCGCTGAACCTCGGTGTCTCTGCTTTGGGCAACAAAGCCAAGGCGCAGATCTTTTTGAACCTGGATACGAATGCGGCTTTGACGATGAACTTGGATGGGTCGGCGAGTGCGACGAAGGTGGTGACACCGCCGGCGCCGGCAGTTGGGAGTGCGGAAGATACTGCGGAGCCTGATGCCGAAGTGGCGGATGATACTGCCGCGACCGGAGATGATGCCGCTGCTACCGAGGATGACGCCGCTGCCGCCGAAGATACCACCGACGAAACCACCGCTGATGAGGCAACTGAGGGTGCTGATGATACTGCGGACGCTGCCGACGCCGAGGCCGAAGACGCGACTGACGATACCGAGGATGCGGATGCTGAAGCCGACGAAGAAGAGGATGACGATTCGGCAGCTGCAGAGTTAGCGCGTCAGAACGCACCGGAGCCTGCGGACGTCGTGGAAGCCGAGAAGCAGGCGGAGACAGATGCTGCTGCCGCCGCGAAGGAAGATGGTGATGCTGCACCTGAGGACGGGGCCGCCGATGCGGACGCTACTCCGGATGATACCACCGTAAGTTCCGTGCTTATCCGTCTTTCCCATATTCACCACGAGCATACTTTCAGGACGAGACCGCCGACGACACTGCAGACGAAACAGAAGCTACTGACGACTCTGCGGACGCGCCTCCACCTGATGTTGTCGACAACGCAGCAGCCGCCACTACCGACGATGCTGCCGCTGACGATACCGCCGAAGCTACGGATGATACTGCGACTACGGACGATTCGGCGGCAGCTACAAACGGCGTCGATACTACCAAGTCATTTGGCGGTTGCGTCAATCTCAATGGAGCGATCACTGTTAACGCTGGTGCTGAGGGCAGCTTCTTCGGTCTCTTTGACAAGGTCAAACAGGCGCAACTGTTCAATAAGAACTTCAAGATCTTCACTGTATGTTTTCGTTTCCTTGAGCTTTCCAGATATTCTCTGAGGGCGTTCTAGAAATGCTTCGGCGACCAGGCGACCGGTGCTGCGGCTGCAACCGACGCCGCTGCGGCTGCCACCACTGATGATGCCGCCGCTACCGTCAGTCCATGCTCGTTCTTCTTCATGCTTTATGACTGATAACACGCTTTAGCCCGCCAAGCGTTGGTCGTCGTCCCTAGAACGCCGTGTATCGCTCACTTGCCCCCTCGCTGGATCTACAAAGAAGCAGGGTGTGACCAAAGGAACCGTCAAGTCTGCCGAGTACGTTGTTTGATAACCACTCTCAAGTGTTACCGGCTGATGTGGCTGCACTTTTTCTAGCATTAAATCGACTTGAGCCTGTATCTTGCGGTGTATTACTTTATCTTATGTGTAAATCTTTATAATTCCATTTCTCCAACCCTTCGTTTCAATTCAAATCAGTATTCGTGCGCACTTGGGAGAGAGCGATGGACTGAGATGCTGCTTTTCTTTGAATGTTCAGTCTGAGACCGAAGTTAATCGCACTGATCGTCGTTTCAACACCCTACCTACTTTTTTTTTGTAATTCTTCGAATGAATCGGATGGTCGTCGCTCGGTCAGAAAAGCAAGTCATAAGTGGAGAGTGATCTTTCACTGCTCTGGTCTTTTGTAGAACTCGTATCTGAACTCGTCGTACTTTTTCTTTGAGCGATTTTTTGGCCATCCCTCAACCCAGCGGCGGACCGTTGGCGGACCGGCACTTGCGCTGTCACAGTCCGGAGTGACATCCGTGACATTCAATCTTCTCTCCTGCTCTCACCCCGATACTGTACCGCCCTCCATGGGACGCGCTGTAACCCGGAAGCCGACGTGTCAACGAGCATAAAAGACGCATGCAAACTTCTCAGCATCGTATGGCGCCACGATTTCTTCACAGCAAGAACCTCACTCACTGATCTAAAAAAAAAACTGATCTAAAAAAAAGACGATCACTCACACACCCGTACATTATCGCGCTCATTTGTATGTGAATTATTATTCACTCATTTCTTTTTACAAAAACATTGGACGAATAGCCTCTTGTCGTGGTATGACACGTCCACCCTACCATTAAGCAGGGACACCGACGATGTGGCTTAGCTGAGACCCCTTGCAGTGACACACCTTCACAAGCTTCCAACCACCCTGCGCGAAAACGTCAACATATCCTCCCAGCGTACGCTCTCCACCTCCAAGCATAGTATGCACCTAAATGATGTCAATGACTTCTCGTCTCCAGCGAAAAAAGGGGGCGAATAGCGTACCGCCATGTCGTGGAAATAAAACTCGGCCTTGCCAACACCCCAGTTGGGTAGCAGGGGTGCGGGAGCTGACGGTCGAGCAGCACCTGGTATTGCCGTTTCGTCGGCGCTTTGAATTGTCGAAGCGACGGAGAGTATTTTCTCGATCACGACGAGCTGCGTTGTCGGTTCGGCAACTTCGCGCAGACGACGGAGGATCTTGGCGGCGCGGGCGTCGTCCCAGTTGTGCATGATGTAGCGCAGCATGAATACGCTGGCGTTCTTGACGGGCTGGGGGTTGAAGAAGTCGAGCGCTGGGGTCGGAATGAGTCGTGCTCGGCGTCTGACGTTACTATTCAGAAGGTGAGGAACGTACATTGGAACTCCACCATCTGATTCTTGACGTGCTCAGGGAAGTTTTGCTCCCAGTGCTATGCGGTGTCCGTTGTAGGTACGTCGAATCGAAAATGATTCGACTTCACTCACAGTTTTAGCCTCCGCGACCTGATGCTCCAAATCCTGGACAACGACCCGCAGCTTGGGATTCTTCTGCGCAATTATCAACGCCGTGTTACCTATCCCACCACCGACATCCACCACGACACCCTTGTCAGGCAATGCGCTCCAGTCGAATCCTGTTCGCATCGAAAATTCAATCAACTCGATGGGCAGTCGAACTGCAGTTTAGCTCACCAGTAAAGATTGCATCTACGGGCTCCGTCCCCGCAGTCCCCGCCATCCCTAGACCGAACCTCTGCAACCGCAGCGCGTTCTCGGGGCGTTGCATCCAGTAGTACAAAGCCTGGTCCGTGTTGAAGGCGCGGTTGTATGGGAGTTCACCCTCCTTGGGATCGAGGAGGGTGTCGCCGAGGACGGCGGCGCTTTTGAATATGTCTTCCGAGCTGGGAAGGATATTTGGATTAATATTCGAAAGAACACAAGATTTGAAGACCTACAAGAACTCGACGAGTGCGGTGACTCCGCTGGTCCCGACCAATCTTTCGGCACGTCTTTACGGGTTCGAATCAGTTCGTCGCCATTCGGATATAAGACACGCAAAGCTCACTTCTCGAACAGCACGCTCGAAGGCTTGCCCTTGTCCAAAACGGCCGAGATACGGTTATTGGCGAAGACATTGGGTTTGACTTCACGGAAGATGTTGTGCGTTGCGAGGAGGCGGAGGATTCGAGCTGACGGACATATTGTAAGTGATATTTTTGCTTTGAGTAAAAAGCGAGTGAACATACCCAGCAGAGCAGCATTTGTCTTGCTGGGAGCCGCGATATCCTTCGCGTGGAGGCCCTCCGGACCAGCCTCCCTCAACAACTCGACGACATTCAGCTCCGAGGCGACGCGCAGGCAGGACGAAATATGGAACTGCAAGTCCAGTCAAATTTAGCACGTCCAGGAACGATCTCAGATCAAGGATACTAACCGCCTGCGACGCATTCAACGCCGATGCCACCGGACTACACACCGTAGCAGACAGCTGCGACGCCGCTGCCATGATATTCAGCGCCGCGCTGTCGACTACGGGGTCTTGGAGTAACGCCTCCGCGGGGTCGGTGGGGTTGAATGTCGGCGCATCGAGGGAAGGGAGGGGCGCGCCTGCTTTTGCGTAGGTAGCTTCGATGGAGTCAACTGCTTCATTGATAATGTTGGCCAGTTGGCGGAGGGCGGAGATTTGGGACGAAGACGACATTGTGGTGTGGATCGAGTGGGGGAGGGGGATGGAGGGACACTGGATCGTCAGGGTACATATCTGATCCGCGTACGTTTTCTCTTCTCTGCTTTCTGACGGAAAACATCCGAAGTCGCCGTATTCCTGGTGCTTGACTACCTACGAAGGGAAGGGTTTGTTTCGGACCTCGTTTTGCCAGGTTACTTACGGCCCTGGTCTCGCCAATGGATTTGCGTGGCTACGTGCGATCATCACGCTAAGAAGGATACGGTAAGCGGTTTTCGCTGAATTCTCGTGTCCATTCGGTCAAGTGGACTCGACAGGGACACAAACCCCAGGGGACTTGCGCGATAACAATGTCTGCTGGCGCGGTAGTCTACGCTATCTTCACGTTAATTCCCTTGCACTGACCTTCACGGAATATAGGAACGATAGGGAACGATGCGTCAGGAAGCTTCCAAACGCACGCGATGTTTCGCAACTTGACACACAAGACAAAAACCTCTCTTAAGTACGTTATTGACATCGTTGCAAATTTGCCTCTGCGCGAATCAATTCTATCAGTTCGTGATCTCCGGCGGGATTCTTCTCTCCGCTCAAAGATGAATGCTGACTCCTGAGTTCAAAGGGAATTTTGCAACGGTCATTTACTAGTCAAGGTATGAATGTATTCTTTACTGCGAGCCCAGGTCAGTTAATCAATAGGGGCAGGGTATAGGCTTCGGTTATGAGATGCTCGGAAAGCGTCTCGCACCTCCACGGATAAACGGAGTTTAGGATTTCTTTCGCCGATCAAACTTGACTGCCATACGTTGGGCGGTTCCGGACACTCCCAGCCCAGACTCCAGACTCCATTTAAATCTCTCATCCCACCGAGTCGAATATCTGACAAGCAAGGCGACCCTGGTGTCTTCTGCGACCGTTTCATCAACATCATGGCATCCATACAATACCTTGGACTACTCGCGTACCCGCTATTTACGACGGTGGGAGACTGGTGGCGCGACCGACGTCGCTAGTTCTGCTGTTAGTGCGAACGACCCTGAGCAAGAATTCTGACAACTTCTGGTGAGTGCTCGGAAACAGTATCTGTTGAGGGCCGCAGGGCTGCTAGTAATATTCCAGTCATAGAATCGCGTCGGCGCGCGCCATTCGCTCTGGACAGTCGGGTCGGGGCGTAGGGACATCGTGTTGAAGCCCAGTTCGCCATTAGGGCTCAATTCCCACGACCTGACAAGAAAAATGTTGCACTAACATTTTACGTCCTTACGTTTTAAGCGCTATATCCCCTGAAGTGGGGTTCTTGAGAATCAAGTAACCACCTTCTTATGGCCGAATAACGCGGGAGTTGGCGTGGCGGAGTGCCGCGAAACCTCGCGAAACAGTGCGGAGCTACCAGACCGATGTTTCGAAGCCGCGTTACCACGCGCGACCGGGGCAGAAGAAAAAATCCTTTCAGCACATGTACGTACGCAAGTATCGTCACTACGCCGAGTCGCGGGAACGGGATTCTTTTGAGAACGCATATATACTCACCGACTTCGTCCTGGACCTCATCCATATTTAACACCAAAAGGCCCGCATTATGCCAGCCAGCCCAATCGCTGATACTTTCGGAATATGGCTTATTGCCCAATTCTTCCAGGCCATGTCAGTCGGCTGCCCCCTTTTCGACGGTCATAAGCGGTGTATTAATCTCCTCGTGTTTTTAATTCTCCAGCCTGTTCGGCATGGGCCTGCTTCAAGTGTATCTGTACGCCGCTGTTCGCCTCTTGACCGCATTTCCACCTACGTTTTCATTGTTAGATACTTCTTCTGGTACCCTAAAGATCACTGGGGGATCAAAGCGACAGTGCGTCATATTTTTATTTATTCATTGAAGTTATTGGACGACCGTTGATTTGTGTGTGACTGGCAGGTCATTTTAATCACGTATGCTTCTGCTTTGCTGTTCCACAATTCGACAAAGTTCAACACGCGCACAGTTTCCTCGAGAGTGTTCAGACGGGCACTTTCTTCGCCGCGACCTACGGGTTTTTCATTACTGACTTCGGCCATCCGGAGATCCTCGCTCTATTTCCTTGGCAAGTCATTAATATTAGTGGTCGGTCGGTCGGTTTGTTACTTACCGCTTGCGACTGCTATCAGGACGGCGCTGGCACAGCTGCTAGCCCTGGTACGATATTCTCTTCGTGTTTTTCGGACCCCCTGAATCTATTTCATGTTGTGCAGTACACTTCAACATTCGTGGCGCAAACGTGAGTTAGGACGATGAGATAATTTCTTTCCTTGCTAATTCGTTGGCATTTAGGTTCTTTGCGCACACCATTTACTTGCGTAAATTAATCGATCATTCCTCTGCGTTATTGTCCCTGGTTCTGAAATATCTCCCAGTTCACAAGCGAAGGAAGATTTTCCCAGCAATTATCATCATCTTGTCTCTCGTCGGTCTCGGTGGCGGTACCGCCCAGATTGTCCTTGCGTGTGTTTATGGCCATTATTGCCCATTTTCTTCTGGGTTTGAGCCGACCTACTGATCACCAAATGGCACGCAGGACCAAAATCAAGTTCTTCTCCGAGCTGCCTACTACATCGGTGCGCTTTTCCTCCATCAACTCATTCATGTCGTGCAGCGGTCCTCATGTATGTTCGAATCTGGTCGCAGGCTGCGTCAAACACCCAAGCGGCTCTATCACTGGCTTGCGATATCCTCATCACCGTTGGCCTATGTTGGAGGTTGAATGAGAGTCGGACGGGGATTCAATCGTCTGTTATCCTATTTTCTTTCTTCATTGTCGCCAAATGATTTGTTATTCTAGAACGAACAAACTTCTCAACTTCTTGATCATGACCGCCGTTAATCGTGGTGTCCTTACCATGGTTACTGCGTTGTTGAATATGGTTCTGGTGAGTTTTCCAAACCCAAAAAACCAGGTCAAATTGAGTGACGCTCGATGTACAGTTTTTGACGCAACCTGGAACGTTCTACTTCATGTTGTTGATTTTGCTGAGTGGAAAATGTACGTGCCCTTCATTCTTGCTCTTCTGTCTCGATGATGATGCTTACCGCCTGTATAGTCTACATGAACAGTATGCTGGCAATGTACGTCGATCCATTCATCCCTCTCCCTCAAATGCATGTTGACCGGGATTTTTTCTTTTCTCTTCCAAGGTTGAACACCCGTCACCACGCTCATTCCATTGGGAACTTCGGTACCATGGTCGACCATATTTCCATGACGCCCAGCAGCCGCAATGGTCAGGTTGTGAGCGTCGATGTGACGGTGAGCCAGGAGACGAGGCTTGATTTCAATCGGGATAAGTGAGTTTGATTAGGGGGATTTTTTTCGACTTGACGCGGTGAGCTGACTTGTGGGTGTAGCGATAAAATGGCGTTCTGAGCTTGAGGATGTGATAGAATTTGGTATATAGATATAGATAGGTGCAGTGTTGCATAGAATCCGGAGTAGAATTCATCACATTCTTTTGGTGTTGAGTCGATCTACGTAGGTCTGACGTTGCTGAGACGGTCTAGGGCGTGGGTAGTAAGTAAGAGAAATAGAAAGTTGAACAATAGGAACGCAGCATCACCATTTCAAGGTTCTGTGGGTCAAGACGTTCGCCCTTTTCGCCCTTTATCTTCTATTTTAACTGATTAATCGACATTTCATACAGATTTGATTGAAACGACAGATTGACCATACGTTTTGTGTTCTACAAACGATGATGCTTTCTTAACTCGCTCGCAAGGAGGACGTGGCGAAGTCCTCGGTGACGCCCAAGTCATCCAGACCAATCTGCCGAGTACCACTGAGCGTACGTCCTCCCTTCTCCCTCGGGTTCGTTTGGAATTAATTGCTCATTCAACGATGATTGGATTGGGGGTATATAATCTTCGTTAATGACCGCTGAACCGGAATTGCGCCTGTTGCGGGGGCGGCGCAGGTGCAGCGGATGTCTTCGTAGTCAGTGGATGCGTCGAGGAGAGAAGTGCGTTGGTGTTGAAAGAAAAAGTCGGAACCAGTGCTAAGCAGTCAGTCGAATGTGAGCTTGTTTGAGTTGTGCAGGAAAATGAAGGTTTTCGATGTGAGTATACTGATACTACGTCGCCGGTTCCCAATGGGAACGCGAAGCCAACATTGGTGGAGATATTGCAGAGGCCCGGATAGCAGGAGTATCAGAACCGATGCAGCTACACACTTGACTGGATGTTGTTGTATTTTTACGCTGAGATAACTTGCTCCTCCCCCGCTACTAGGGCATAGCCTGCACCTGCGCCGCACCACCGATGGGAGAAAGTCCAGCCCAGCGATCTTTCACGAACACTGTCGTCCAGACAAAGTCAAACGAACGAACCGACGCTGGGTAACGATGACAGCGATATCTTACCCTCCATGTTAATCGGAACCTCCGCGAAGTCGAGGAAGTTGCCGGTCAAGACTGTTTGGGAGTCGCCGTACGCGGGGCTGAGGTGTGTGATGGGGCTGCCGCAGGTGCCGCAGAAGAGACGGGTGACTGGAGGAAGGGAAGGGAATTCAGCAATGGTGAAGACAGAACTTGTGTTCTATTCAACATTGTCACATAAAAGGCTTTGACGCACCGGTATTCCCGGAAGGCACTTTACTGCGGTATTCCTTGACGGGGCCGGTGATGGTGAGGTCTTTGCTTTTGACCATGACGCTGGTGCTGAATGCGCTGCCGCTGGTTTGGCGGCAGTCGGTGCAGTGGCAGACGACCTGTGTGAGGAGGAGCGAGGGAGGTCAGGAAGAAGTAAGAACAAGAGAAAGAGTTTTCGTTCATGAATGCAAAGGTGAGTATCACTTGCCTGGTCAGTGTGCGTCGAGGCGAGCTCGATGGTTACTTGGCCACAGAGGCAGGATCCTTTGTGCATTGCTTTGTCTTTGAGAGTTGATTCTTGACTCTTGAGGCGATTCGATTAGAGAGATGTTAAGCTGCGTTCGGTTTTAAGGGGGCTCGGGCTGATCTCGGGGTTGCTGACCAAGGAGAAATCGGATTGAAAATGCTGCTTGGTTTGTGCTTGGTGCACGTGGAAAGCTCGTCAGCAGCGGTAAGGACTGGAGTCGGAGGAGGGTGGGTTACATCTGATCTCGGTGCTGTATAGTGAGAAGTTCCCCTGCTCGCGTTTGTGAAATACATATGAGATTTCGAAGGAATAAAACTTATACTTGAGTTACACGGTGAAAACGTCGTTGGAATTGATCTTGGAAGAGTGCTGCAATTGAGACAATTGAATGGTTCGGATCAGGGGAGCCGTTTCTCTAGTCGTGTCTGAGAATCGAAATGACGGAGGTGGAACCCCTTCAGAAATCCTTGAAAGTGGTGATCTCCGGCCACAATGACACGGAAGCCTCAGGCTCGAAGAAGCAGGGTTTAAGCAGGGGAGTCTTCGACTATTACTACTTTTGCGGGGCACAACCAGAGCTTGAGCTTGAGCTCAAATTTCGATGTGGTGGTTGAAGCGAGGACGCGTGATCAGGGTGTGATGCGCACGGACCAACACGTGTCGGGATCAGTCACATCGAGTCACACTTTCACATACGGGCGAGCAAACTCCCACCCGCCTTTGTACTCGGCGACCACACCCTTTTGCTCATCGTCTCCAACAACGCGCAAACCACCGAGCAACAGTCTCTCAACGACCTCAAAAGGCTTCTCTTTGGCATCTCTGCTTCCCTTGTCCACCCTCAATCGTATCCAAGCATCCCCGACTCATACCGACGCGACAAACGATGAGCGCGAAGAAAAGAGGCCGAAGCTCCAAAAAGATCGATCCGGAGGTGTTCGATGTACGCGATATTGTTCTCGCCAAGGTTCGAGGATTCCCGCAATGGCCTGCAATGGTTAGTCGACTCCACGCGCTCCCCAATTTTTTTCTTTGTCTTTTTGTCGCCACCCGGGGGGTTTTCGACGGCTAAGGTGGGGTTGGCTGGCGCTATCGCCCATATCTGCGCTGCTTTCTCCGCTCTCGCTCGCCACTGTGTTCTTCATTGGTGTATGGGGCGTATCGACGGGCCGCGCCTCGACACTAGCGTAGACTGCTCGTCATCGCGTAAAACGGCTATCTGATGGAGGCTGTGGCGCTACGGCTCACATATCTGGGGCTCTGACTCTCAAGGAATCGAGCACGGCTCCACATGCACTTCATTCGACATCGACTCTCTTTGGCCGGATGGCACCTTTGTCTCACCAAGTGCCACGTCATCCCGCCGCTGGGGCTCTCCCATCGCGGTTTGCCTATGATACCGTCACTTTTCCACCCCGCTATACCCCCTTTCTTGTCCCTTTGCAGGCCTTTCGATTATCGGGCTGCTTTTCCGGGCTTTTTGGTTCCTTGACACATGCTATATCTTCGTCGGGACCTCGCTCATCCTCATTCCTACTACCCTCCCCACGTCCTCCTTCATCTTTTTCACCTCTTGCGTTTTCATCCCATGAAAATTCTCTTTCACCCCATATACGGGCTTTTGCTTCATTTTTCACATATTCCCGTCCCTATATCATCGCTACACTCTGCCCCACCTTCATCTTCTATATCCTCTACACCTGCCGCTCGCTTTCGTTCTTCCTCTCGGTGTTCGCCACACCAAAATTCGTTTTTGTTACCTCCCTTAGCTTTTTCACCTTTGTTCCCCCATTACACCATCTATATACCTGCCCCGATCATCCCCACGCCCAAACTGTACGCCACGGGCACCCTCTCCCCCCTTTCGCTTCTCCCAATCCATCTTCCCCAACGAAAATTATTTTTGTTCCCATCCTACCCATTTTCCTTCTCCGCACACCCATTTCCCCCTTCTGCACCTCCTCACACCCTACCCCATACCATACGTATACCTTCTATACACCCCCTCTTCAGGCTTCCCGCCGTCTCCGGTACTCGAGAGACGGGGAACCTATTTACCACATTTCCTCCCCTTTGACCCTCTTTCGCTGTCCGTTGACGCCCTTCCCCCTTGTTCTACCTTCTCCCATAGTCATATACTACTCCTCTCCCTGCACCGTCGCCCACTCCCCTCCTTCCTGCCTGCTTCCCCTGCGGGCATCCTTCTGGCTGGCTTTCCCCCCATTTTCGGCGTTATATCGTTACTACCGCCTATCACCCCTCCACTTCTCCTCCCTCCTCCTTTCTTTCACTGTACTCCCACTCTCCCCACTGCTCCCATGCCCATCCTCATACTTCGCCACTACCCAGATTCCGTTTTGTGGCGCTTTTACCTTCCCCCCCATTTTACTCTTCCAAATCGCATGATGCTACCTTTCTATGTTTCCTCAAACACTTCTCTATACACACCGCAGCTCCCCCGTCGTCCCCTTCCCTTCTCTCCCCTCCGTTCACTCCTGTGTTCCTTGTCTCCTCGTGCACCCTCCGCAACCCTTCTGCGTGCTATTCTCTCCCGGGGGACCTTCGTCCCTCCTTCCCGGGCTCCCCGCGCATGCCCACCGTCCCCCATCGGCGGCCCCGTGCTCATCTTCCTCGTTTTCTACACCTTCCTTTTTCGTCATGGCCGTGCACAACAGACAAACTTACTGACTCTTGCCCTTTTCATAGGTTGTCGACCCCGAAGCTGTTCCCAAGGATATTGGTCGAGAGCGGCCCAAGAATAACAAGACCACGGTGTGAGTGCTCGATGCTGTCCTCGCCACCCCTCTTTTGTCTGATGACGGACTAGGTACTGTGTCCGATACTTCCCGCAGGGCGATTAGTATGTCTATGTCTTCGCCGGGTAGAGGAAAGCTGATGATGATAATGCGTGAATCACTGACAGCTCGTGGCTCGGAGCGAAAGAGCTTACGCGTCTGACGGAGAAGGAGATCAATGCGTTCATCAATGATGATAGTAAAAAGGCGGGGGATTTGAAGGAGGGGTATAAGACGGTGAGCGCGACTCGTTCCCCATCCCCCTCTCTTTATACTGACTGCGCGGACGTGTTAGGCTTTGGATCCGACCGCATGGGAGGCGGAGCACGCTGCGAATCCGCCGGCGCAGAAGAAGCGCAAGGGGAGGAGTAAGGGGAAGAAGGATGATGATGACGAAGAGGAGGAGGAGGAGCAGGATGAGTTGATCGAGGGTGAGTGCCATGCTTACCACGCCCTGGAGGGTGCAGGGAGAGTGTCATGCTAATACGATGGGTGTAGAGGAAGAAGAGGAGAAGACGAAGGTGGGGAAGAAGAGGAAGCGTGCTGCGTCGCCTGCGCCGAAGAAGAAGGCCGCTGCTGCGGGGAAGAAGGGTGCTGCCGGGAAGACGAAGAAGAGCAAGCCGGCGGTGGAGAGTGAGGATGATGGGGAGGACGAAGTGGAGGCGGAGGCGGAGAACCCGCAGTCGGAGGGGAAGAGGGCGAGTAAGAAGGCGAAGGTGGTGGCGGCGGTGGGCGGGGATGATGCGAATGGTGCGTGTTTCGTTCTAATACGGTGGCGGTGAGCAGGAGGGTGCTGATGGGATTGAATTGCCTCTTGTAGCCCAGCTGGAGTCCGACCCTGAAGCGCTGAAGGTGCGGGAGTGGCGCCACAAGCTGCAGAAGACGTTCTTGAGCAGTAATAAGGCGCCGCCCAAGGCTGATGTGCGCCATCCCCTTCCTTTCTCGCCTGCTGCTTCACCTGCTGATGTCGTATGTAGGAGATGCCCAATATCGACGCGCTTTTCACGACTATTGAAACCTATGAAGGTTTCACCATTGCGTATCTCACTGTGGGTCCCCCTCGCTCCTCCTCCTCCTCCCCTCCACGCCGACGCTTACTCATCCCTCCCTTAGTTCTCTAAAATCGGCAAGGTAATGCGCCACATCAACCTCCTGGAGCCTGCGCGCGTCCCGCGCGACGACGAGTTCCACTTCCGCGACCGTGCAAAGGCGTTGGTGGATCGGTGGCAGGATGTGCTTGCGGCGAGTAAGGCGGCGGACGGGGTGACCGAGGGGACGGCGAAGATGGATATTAATGGGGCAGGGGAAGGTGAGGCAGAGGCGGAGGCGGGAGGGGAGGGGGATTTGACGATGATGGAGTGGTACGTGTGCTGTGTGGGCTTTTCTTCCGAGCGAAGCTGACCTCGTATTACCAGATCCAGTGCTCGTATTGCTCAAAAGAGCCATAAACTGATTCTGTACATAGCCTCGATTTGCCTGTTGCTTACCCGCCCGCCCTGCACATATCCATTGCCTCGATCTACGTCTACGCATAACTCAAGCTTGCTTCTTTCCCCGTTACGCTCTGCTTTCAATCAGCATCAACGTACTCACTCACTACCTGCAATACCTACATGCCTCGACTTACTGCTCTCCTTTCATCTATGTTTGCGATCCACGCTATGAATCACAATACTCTGCTATACTACGTTTGTACCGTACCGACGTACCTTCTTGTATTGTACATGCCATGTCTCTGTACCTGCGACCGGTGGGCGAAAAGCGACCCGGAATGTACATATACATATACGCTAATACGAAAGCGATTCCGGTGGAATACTTAAGCAACTTTCTGAGAGATGAAGTCGTCTGGTGGTAGCGGAGGAGATGGCACTGTCTGTGCGAAGCGCATCTCGCGATTTGGTCATATGTCCGTGTCTCAGATTCGCCGACCGTGTCTTGAAATTTTCGTTTCCGCCAGTCCAATAAACGCGGTGTACAGACTGGGCCCAACGAAGCTGCATAATGCACTATGGATACTTATATACACATGAAAATGGTACCGCAAAATTACTGTGTACATGTAAATTTATAATTGCTTCTGCCGGTGTTCTGCAGGTTTCCTTCGATTTCTTCATGTTCCTACGCAGGCCGTGCGGCGAAGGGATACGGACCCGTCGACATCGTCTTCTCGTTCTCGAGCTCCATCTCCGACTCTTGTGTGTATGAGCCTGAGTAGGAGTACGAATACGTCGCATCATCGCCTGCACCACCCACACCGACATCTTTCTCGTCGTCCGACTCGGGTTGATGAGGATTCTTCGCGAACGTCACCGGCGGTAAGCTGCGCACCATGCGATTGCGATTGAACGTCGTGTGTCGGGCGAGGTTGCGTTGTTTGTTGCGTCGGCGGAGGAGGAATACGACGAGGGCGGCGAGGAGGAGGAGGAGGGTGAGGGAGCCTACGATGGCGGCGATGATGATAGGGGTGGGAGAGGATTTGGAGGGGAGGGAGGAGGGGGAGGGGGAGGTGCTGGTGAGGATGGATTGGGGTCAAAGAAGATTCGGTATGGGGAAAGGATGGACGTACCTCGACCCTGTTTCCGCGATGTTCGGGGCACCGTTCGGAGAGGAAGGCGGGGGCGAAAAGGAATTGGGATTGCCATCACCATCGTCGTCGTCGTCGTTATCCTTGCCATCGTCTTGGGCACTGGCGGTGTCAAAATTGTCAAGATTAATGAGGACCTCGCGGTGTCAAGGAGGGCAGTAACACACCCAGCACTCGCAGCGTCGGCGTCGCTGGCAAACACTCGGAAAGGTTTACTTCTCACCAATGTTTGGGTGCCGTTTTGCCTGGAAACGAGGAGGTGAACCGCGAGTCAGTCATTCCACGCCGTATCAAGGCTGGTATAAAATGTACGGATTGACGCCAAAGATGCGAAACGTTCTACACCAACCGTTGAGCTCTTGCATCGGAAGCGAAGAATGGATGCCTGGATGGACGTACCCAGTTTGGTGGAAGGTCATGGTCATCGAGGCATCCTGGTTGGAGCTGGATCCCACACCGATACCATCCGCCGCGTCAGCAATCGGGTTCCCGTTTTCATCCTCCACCATAAACAAAACGGACGTCGGATCGCCGCCTTTGCGCGACCACCGCAGGTCAACGGGTTTGTGCGCCACCACATTTTTGCCGTTGTGATTAGGTCTGTGGATCTTGAGGCCGAGAACTTGGACGATCCCGCACAAAATGGCTAGGATACTGGATAGTAAAACAAACGAAGACAGATCTGAGTCAGTGCAAGAAACCAGCGAGATGAGATGGTAAAACGCACAAGAAAACATGTCGGAACATTCCAGCCCTGCTGAATGTTTCGAAAAGAAGAAAGAAAGGGGATCCAGAAGAAGGAAAAGAAGAGAGAAAAGAGGAAGAGGAAGAAGAAAAAGAAAAGGAAGAAAGAGGTGGTGGTGGGCGAAAGGCAAGCTAGCACAGCTGGTGGCGTCGACACTGGCTGTGGTCTCATCATCGTGTACCCAGAGGAACGGTAGTTGCGGATTGATGCTCAGTTGGTCGTTAGGGTTACTGGCTGGTTACCTTTCCATTTTGGGTGGAGTTGTGAGGAGAGTCGCGTGGGAGCGTTGCGGTTCATGCCGCTGATGCGCTTGGCAAGCCGTAACGCCGCATGAACCCCGTCGGAAGGCCGCCCCCGCCCAAGATCGCGAGTGAACCAAACCGCTACTTAGTCTCGAAAGTCTACAAAACCTTCTTTTAAGTGCGTTCTGAAAAGATTGATGGGATGAAGTGGCTGACGACACGACTTGAAGCTTGACCCCCGACTCCTAATGCTCTGAAACAAATTGGCGATTCAACCCGGGCCTTAAGTATCTGTGGCTTGAAGTTTTCGTCAATCGGAATGAATGTTGAGCAGAATGCTTTCATCATCAAATATCTTGATACGCCGTAACTGAGAAATCGCACCTGGCGTTTTTTCACAGCTGCATTAGATGTGGCAGCTCCGACTCGGAATCCTATCTCGAGGATTCGAGGAAATTTACACTCGAAGTTCTTACTATCCGACTTCTAACCAGCTCTGATTAGCAGCTTCAGCGCAGCTCAACAATTGCAACATCCAGTTCTGTTTTCTCTTGAACTGCGTGAGAATAACTCGTTGCTTGGCAGTTCTCCCTGAGCTCTTTCAACGCGAGAATCGAATTGGACTCGGCTTGTTGACAGACTCCCGATGGATCCAACATTCCCAGTAAATTTGACTGCCCCAGCATAATAATTGAATCAACGAAAAGACAAAAACAAATCACAAGCTCCGGAAAATGACCAACGGGGAATTCAGCCTAAACTGTAGTGCAAGACCGACTTCCGCGGAACATCCTCAGCGGATAATCGAAGTTTTGCACGACTCAGTGAAGGAGCGGGAAATTCTGATTGACCTCCGACTCCTAATGCTCTGAAAAAAAAAAAATTGGCGATGCAGCCCTGTCGTCCACAAATCCCGGGTTGAAACACAATCTTTTTTTTTTATTTATCTTTTTGCGATTGCCTCTCCAACGTCGCCAATGTTCCTCGCTGCCACAGTCATGGTATCCGGTGACCATGCAGGGTGGTATGAGCGTTCGAGTCGGAATGAAACAGGCTATCCGGCGGCAGAAAGAACTTGAATCGATATGAAAGTTTTGGACCTCCCTGTCTTCGTCTGTGAAACGGGTCGAAGGACGAGAACTCCTTCCTAGACTGCTTATCGCGCAAGTTGAATTTTAAGGGCGCTTAATATTCAATTTTATGTCCAAGGTCAGTAACCGCTGAAGTTGAGTAAAAGAGACTCGGGCGAGAGCGGATGGAACTTGTCAATGCTGACATCAACTCGGATCGCGGCGAATTTGGAAAAAGGATATTACATATATCATTACAAGTAACAAAAAGTTAAAAGAACGTACGATCTAGAGCTTCATCCCCGCCCTCAAGCAACCCGAATCTGAAAACTAAAACCGAATTTATCACACCGCCGAGTGAGCGCTACTCATAATCTCGTCACGGTATTGCGGACTCGGAGGCGCGTCCGTCTCCGTGCGGGGATGATGAACGACGATGGTTGCGAGGCGTTGGGCGAGAGCGTCATCCATGTGGGAAGGTCCTATCGATAGGCCATGGAATCAGGAACAAGTTATAGCCTGAGGCGAATCGAATGGGTTTACCGCTTCCAGACGCGACGGGTGTCTCTAGCTCTTCCTCTCCCGAAGACTCGGGGGTGTGAGTGTAAGTGTAAGCGGGCGGATTCTCTTTGATATTGATGATACCGGGTTCGGAATTAGAAGACGGTGAGAGGTATCCCTCCTCGAGGCGGCGGAGCCGCACAGACGAGAACGAACGAGGGTGCATGGGGAGCGGGTGGTACGTGTTGGACTTGAATGCCGAGCGGAGAAGAATGACAGCGAAGTAGAAAAGCATAGGGCAAACCGCCAGCACGACCCACGATGGACTATACGGGTGTGGAGTGACGCTATAACATAACAATAACATTCGTCCTCGTATCAGAACTTGCTACTTACTCACACCTTCAAGGACGAACAGACTCACATAATCGCGTCTACCTCCACCACCGCGCCGTACGGCCCCCTCGCCAGATTCGTGATATTGAGGATATGGGGCGAGGCGGAGGTGAGTCCCGTGGCTTCGAATTGGATGACTTGGGGGGTTCCGCTGCCGGTTCCACAGCAGTATCCGTCCACGGTGGTTTCGTCGTCGCCGTCGAGAGTGACGAGCATCGTCCCGTGGTTCCAGCCTTCGGCGCCCATGAATTTCACCGCGGAGCCTGCGAACGCCGAACCGTCAGTGTCAGTCTTAAAGTGAAGGTATTGGTACTGAGAAAGAGCGCTGCGCACCTTGAAAAGAAACGACCATAGAATCGCCGAGCTGAGTCGTTCGCATGGTGGAGCTCCCGTGGTACATGGAGTTGTATTGGCGTTTCCAGGAGCCAGAGTATTTGAACGAGGCGTCGGTGTCTTCCTTGAACTCTTCCGTCATGTAGCTAGTGAGCTTGGGGTGCTGGTGGTGGGAGGGAGGGATGGAGGGAGAAAGCTGTTGGAAAGCTGTAGGAGGCAGTGTGAGAACTTCGAATGGTGACTGGTTGATTGAATTGGGCGTAGAAAAGACAGCTTTCAAGTACTCACTGAATATTGTGCAAGCTATAGCTTCCATAAACAATCTAGGGCACCATGCACCCCAACGTTCGGCTTACGAGTAACGAGCCCTGAGATCTTCGCAGAATTCGAAGATACTTAAGTACAAGCTTAAGTACTTAACGTCCCAGGATCCTCAAGAGATATCGGGCCCAGGATATAAAGTCTGTCGGCATATACTGAGTTGACGGCCGGGCCAAGGAAGCCGTAGGTTGAAGCGAACCAAAGAATATTCACGACCATGGTGAGTGTGGCACAGTGGCAGTCAAAAGCGAGTCGTGGGAAGATCAGTCACCCTACGTCGTTACTGTCACCGTCTCGTAGCAAACACGCGTCAACAACTCCATCATCACTACCACCTCGAGGGTCCTCCTTCACAACTTTAGCATCCACCAAAGCTCCTGGCTTGATCTGGCGTTCGAAAGCTGCGATATGATTCCAGAAATTCGCTCAAGCTTGCTCTCAATCCGCTGAACTTGCATTTGGGAAAATGGCCGAAAGATCTGCCGAGGGATGACGCGGACCGATTTATTATCTGCTTTGGCTGATTTTGGGCCGTGTTCGAGCTTGCGCGACACGGGCTTCACGGTTTTGCGATCTAGTGCCTCCAACGCGGCGGAGAAGCTCGGTGCTGGCTTAATTCACGAACACGGGCAGGACACGGTGAGCACGGTGCAATTTTATATGCGCATGTGCAGAAATCAATTCAATCCACCAACAACCTTCGATTCGATGATGAACATAACATAGGCTCGAAACGCAGCCGATTTACCGGTTAGAAGTTATAGAACATGGGAAAAGGGGGGGCGGGAGATTTATTCGTCCAGCCAGTCTAAGGTCAGTCAGCATTCAAGCCATATTGGGCCGTCACATGTCTCGATCCAAGTGTAATCCGGCGCCCGCCCTTGTTTCGTCTTCCCACACCACGCCCCACGCATATAAAGCCCCTCCAAGTGCATTCCCTCGCTCCAGAACTCACCCACTCACCACCCACTCTCCTCCATACTCACTCAATAAACGAATAAAGAAGAAGAAAATGCCACACAAAGGACACTGCCTCTGCGGACAGACCACCATCGAGCTCGCGTCTACACATGCTGAGCAGGTGAGTATCATACCATCCTACCTTTTGTCTATACCCCGCCCCTGCGCCTCCTTCTCCTTCCAAATCTCACCTCCTTCTCACCTCCTCTCACCTCCCCTCGACGTCCCTAGATCGTCTGCCACTGCACCGACTGCCGCGAGACCAGCGGGAGCGCCTTCAGCACGAACGTCCTCGCGCCGAAGAAGGACGTCAAGATTACGGGCCCCGTTAAGGAGTACAATATCAAGGTGCCGAGTGGGAATACTGGTGCGCTACTTCTCTCCCTCTTTCTCTCTTCTATCATCCAAATATATGAATCTCACTGCACCGACAGTGACCCGCGTCTTCTGCGGCAACTGTGGAAGCGCCATCACGCATCTCAGCGTCGTTTTCGGGGACGCGCAAGCCATCCAGACGGGCAACTTTGCGGAGTTCGCAAAGGTTCCGATTACCACCGAGCGTGAGTCCCCATCCTCTTTTCTCCCTTCTCTCCCTCCTATTCTCTACTCCCTCCATCATCTACTCTCTTCTCTTCCCCTCGCTGTTATTCGGATTGATTTGAGTTACTTACGCGATGACTTGTTTTGATGGTGAATAGTCTTCGTCAAGGACCGCTGGACCGGTGTGGCGCCTATTGCGGGGGCGGCGCAGGTGCAGGCGATGCCTTCGTAGAGGCACTGAGGAAGAGAATTGTCTGAAGTGAAAAGGCAAATAAATATCAAGTAGTCTGATTCTGACATGTACGACGGCGTTCAAATAAATAAATAAGTTGAGGGGGAAGATGAAATTTTGGAGCTGTACATTCCAGTCGTAGCATGGATGGCGAGTGAACGTTGAGGTTGAAATATTAAGTCCTCCTCGACCCAACGCTGTCACCACGCGCCCCAAGAGAACGCTCTTTGTCCTCGGGATCAATCAATCACTATCCCCCAACTCAGCGACATCACTCTCCCCACCCGCCTCAAGCACCGGCGGACGACCCGGATACAATCGCTTTCGGATCCGTTTGTCGCCTTCGCCTTGGGAGATGTCGAGCGTCCAATATGCGGTACCCTGTGAGGTCGATTCTGGGTTCAAGTGGCCATGGAGTCGGATTTTGACGAACATGGCCTTGAGGGAGACGAGGTGGCGGATTGAACGCTGGAAACCCGTTGTCAGTCGTCCTTCCATCGACTTCATCGAGGAGAACAAGAAACGGAAAGAAAGACGGGAACGCACAGTCCACGGCCCATTCGGATTCTCCCTATACCAAACAAATCTCCTCATCAACGCGTCGTAGATTCCCTGCAGCGTCAATCGCCTCTCGGGGCTGCTCCATATAGCGACTTGTACGAGGGCGATGAGCGGCGCGGTGGGTCTTTCGCCGGCGGGTGGAAGCGGGAAGAGCGCGAGGGTGAGTGGGGTGGTGGGTGGGAGGTTGAGGCGGGTTAGGAGGTAGGTCGTGGTGGGGTCTGGGTTGATTGGCGCGGGGGAGAGGTCTGAAGCGTGCGACGGCTGTTCGGGGAGGGGAAGGGTTGGTTAGTAGGTTTGGATGAGGAGAAGGGTCGATGGTGTGCTCGCCTGCGATGAGTGGCTCATGGGAGAGGGCTGAGAGTTGCCTTCCTCACCGAGTTCCTCAGTGGGGCCACCAGTATGCTCCGCCATAGCGCGAAATCCGCTTTGTGGGTCCAATCTTGATTACACGTGGTGCGGACTCGAGAAAGACAAGATAAATAGGCGATAAAAATGGGTAGATGATTAGCATACGTCAATTAGGCTGTTGGAATGGGAGAACGTACAACGAGAATGAGATTGTCTGAGCTGTTTTAGCTACCAGACGGTGGTGGAAAGTCAGAAGAAGCCGAAGACAAGATGTCACTTTGACTCGGAGCGCCGTCTTTTATATCCTCCGAAGAAAGTTCGTGAGACAAACTGCCAGTGAGTTACTGACCCAAGTTGAGGCTTCGGTATTGAGTCCGGGATAAGGGTGCTGCTAAGTTTTCTGAGAAGCCCTCGATGGCTGGCTGAACATGATGGCGGTGAGGAGCAAACGCAGTTCTGTTTGTTCCTGATTTCCATGGGTTTGTTTGTTCCTGCTTCATCGGTGATTGCCGATCAATTGCCTCTTTGTCTTCTTCCTTCACCATTCGCACTACAAAGTCTCAATCCACTCGAAATCCAACATTTACTGCGTCAATTATCAATCTTTTGGCTCTGTGCTTCAACGATTGTGACTCGCCAGGCTTCTCCGTGGCGCTGATTGGTCGCTGGCTACTGGGTCGTTCGGTGCTCACTGTGTCTTCCTTCACCATTTACGATGACGATTTCGGTCCCTCGCTGAATTCCTCTACATCGACCTTTAATTGAAACACGCTTCTCACGTGTATTTCTCTGAGTCATCCCCAAGCTCCCGACTCGGTCTCTTTCTTCTGCAGATCTGGCTTCGTATTCTCAGCTGCGAGGTTTTACTTCAAACTTGTTCCTGGCTAGACGACGCGTGAAGTTTGGTTTGAGGCGCATACACCCAAGGTAAACAAGCCCAGAGAACAGCGAGTCGCGATTTTGTTTGAAGCACAACCGCACGGTGAACCTGTATTATGAACCTATGCCATCGTCTTCTATAATCCGGGCTGCGGGTCGATAACTGGTTTCAGAAGGTCAGTCAGGCTCGGCATGTATACTATATATGCTCACCGACAATGATCACTTATCGCAGAGCAACGGATTCGGACGCGTTATCACCAATGTTGACTGCGGGAGGTACACCAGCAAATAACGCAAGCGGTCGGAAACAGGGCGGTGTTGAGGCTGCTCTCCTTGCCCAAGATGACACACCGTTTGCGAGCTTTCCTGAACCCCCTCCGCCTCCTCCACGCTCGGACCTTCTTGGACGGCACATCGCGAGAGCAGTTTCGTCGCTCTTTCCAGGTACGCTTGTGAACTCTTTCTCGAATTGTGAACCATATACTGATCGAGCCACGCAACACAGTAGCCAAAGAGACACCTAAATGCTTGACGATTGTCGTTGACCGCCACGGTTATGGCTACGTTGAGGTTATCGAGGATTGGTCGGGCGATTTCGGTGGCCAGGACATGATCAATATTCGAGTAATCGCTGCTAACCGGTGGACGATCAGACATTGTGTGGAGGAGAAGAGAAAACATACGCACCAGATGTCTGTCCGACGGCCCCCTTCGATGACCATACCCTCCAGGTCACTGCCCGTGCCTTCCGCGAATCTCAAGTCGACGCAGTAGCCCGTAGTACCGTGGAACAAATACCAAGTCTTGGGGTCGATTCCCGAGTCGAAGCAGCCCAGCACGAGCTGTAATGATAACGCGCAGCAAGTGAGTGAGTTTACTTCTTCCTTTCGATCGTAGCTGCGCTTAGGCTTACCGCTTCCGACGACGAGCGATTAGATTGGGACCCCGGGCCTCCGAGTGCCCTGGACGTGAAAAGCGAAGCCAGAGACAAGAGACCTGCGACGAAGAATCCCACTCGCATTCGAGCGCCGACTGACAAGGAAGGATCCGGATGAAAGAAAGAAAGAAAGGGAAAGCGAAGACGACACAGCGTATGGTGATATGTGACAATAAACAGAAATATTCATCAAACTGCGAGCGGCCATTTATTCGGTTATTCGGGGTCCGGCGGTGTGGGAAAGCAACAAACAAGCAATCCGCGGCAGCGAATTCTCCCCCATCGGTTCGTTTAACAGTTTAACAGTGTGATATTCGTCTACGTGATTAAACACTTAGGTACATGTACCTCGACGAACCCAATGATGAAAAGCGGTATTTAGAGAGAAAGAATGCCTATTCCAATCCGTTCAACTCGTCAGCTGAGACGAAGGTTCGTTTCATACAGCATTAGCAATACCAGCGAAAACGGCGATCCGCTTCTCGATGGACGGCGCGTTTAGGCCGCAAAAAACTCTCAAATCAATGAAGACGCGGTACGGAATGGAATTCCGATTGAATGTGAAGTTGTACATAATACATAGAGCGTTTGGCCTTGGCATTGCGGTGCTTATAATAGACGGACTGATGGTTACAAGAATTAAGCTCGTGTACATACTTGATTCGGAGCGAGTACTTCTATATGGACCATGGTCGATTTATCAGAAGTACGTCTTCAAGTTCCCCAGCTTCGACCTTGAATTCGAAGGTAAATGACCAATTCTCATGAACTTCAGAACGCTGAATTATCAATTTACTTATACACAGCCGTTGTGAGCTCCACACCGTCGGGCTTTGCAGCCCTGTTTCTATGCATCTTCGCCGTTCGGTGATTTGTGGATCCCATGCGGTAGCGAGTCGGGCGACTCGATCGACACATCTTGAGTATCCCGTCGGCAGTGTCGATTTGCGCATGATTTGTGGGTAGCTTGACGGATATTTATAAATAAGTACCATTACCGTCGGACAGGACAGAGAGATCGGCCTTTCGGTCGTTGTAGCTAACAGTTGCCTGTGTCTGTGCTTCCATGGGTTTACCCATTCTCACTTCAAGTAACACCGTGACGGACGAGGCCGAGTCACATCAATGATCCAATTTCATCTTCTTTCACCACCGTCATGCACCCCGCGCTGGATATACGCATGCTGAATAGACTGCCGGCAGAAAATAAAGTCAGTCAACACCTTCAAGCTCTCTAGCCATTGTATTGACTCAGTCAGGCCATCGCGTTGGCCGCTTGCCGGCAGGACGGGACTTTGGAAGATCTCCAAAAGGTACAGAAGCTGGTGAAGTTCGCTGAAAGTAAACAGAGAATACGTTATATTCCTGCGCTCTACCGCATCTTGGATCCGGCAAAGATTCCTGGCCCCATCGATTGGGAAGGGCCTCAATCCGAGAAGCTTCCCCCTTTCATCGCGCGTATTGTGTACGCCTTGCGATGCATACTACGGATTCTGACCGATACCAGTGTGTCGCCGGGTGTCTGTTTCGCATGCTGGGACCATCTCTGGCCATGGATCTACTTCTTGCACCAGTACCACGACCATTTGGCGTCGATCATCGAGGCGCCTGACAAGGATGGTCTCGCTTTCCTTCCCGTCTATGGTTGGTTTGTAGTCGTTGTAGCCCGATTCCACGAAAAAAACACTGCTCTCCTCTCGACCACCCACGGATTTCGAAGCGTTCTCGCTCGAGCATGGCGTTATGCACCAACATTCAAGGGGACACCATCGTACGAGCCCTTCCTTACCGGCCTCTCGCGCTTTCTCGGAGGTTTCAGCTTTTCGGATACGGCACAAATCTCGGAACTCATAGCTGGCGCGGGAGGGAGTCCGCGTGATTTGGGGCTTCTCATCGTGCAATATCTCGAGTACATTGCTTTCCGCTCCTCAACGGCACAGGCTCCAGGATATCACTTTTCCTGCGTCCTCCGCTTGGTTATGGTGTTTACGGCCCGCAAGGCCGCACCTGACGATATACCCTACAAAAACTTTATTGAAGTACTTGCCGCACACGGGTTCATGCAGGCGTTCATCGGCGCCATGCGTTCGCTCCTCGACGACTCTGCAGACAGGGGGATACCAATGGGTCGGGCTGCACTCATGGTGTTGCAAAATCTCCTCACTCGGCCCCAGGGGTGTCAATTGCTTCCACGAGCAATCCGCGCGGGGTTCTTGTCGACATTGGCTCAGATGTGTATTCAATTCGGCTCGGGATTGGACGAAGAGATTCGCTTCTTCGTCCGAACCCTTTTGCCGCCGAATATGGTGTACTACCACGTCGTTGTCGCTGTTTCGGAAGTTATCGAGGAGCTCTTCGAATTAGTACAATCCCCGGAACTACAGAGCCGGGAGATATGCCAGGACTTCCATCTTTGCATCGTAGCCGGAGCCAAACGGGCTCAATTATTATGGGAAATCGACCACGACGAATCATCCCTCAGAGCCTGCGATAACCTCTCTGTAAACCTGATATTCACTCTCTTCAATCAATGTGTACTCACTATGACCAGTGCGGAGAGATTCGTTTAAGAGCTTGTCTCCGGAGGTGCTCGAAATGCCGCTCCTCGTATTACTGTAACCGCGAGTGCCAGATTGCGGATTGGAAAGAAGGTGGTCATTTCACAATTTGCGGATCGTCCACCGCGTTGACTCTCAGTTCGTACACTTCGTCATATGTTGACTCTCGATCGACTAAACCGAATTCAAACAGATGAATCCCAGTCTTGTCAGCTGGGATTTCGCGAACGTCAGTTTCTACGGGCGCTGGTACAAGAGGCCTATGAGGAAGACATCAACTTCATCTGCGTAGAGCAACTCATCCTCATGGCTGGAGACCAGCAGCCGTTCATTCTCTTCGATTTCACACACATCCCTCTGCAAATAAGCGTGGAATCTGTCAAGGATTCGTTCGTCCTGGGAACTGTGCACGAATCAGGTGCAGCTGCGGAATGGGAATATCTTGCTGAACGCGCGCGCGCAAGCAAGGGACGGATGCGTCTGCATGTGATCCGAATTGTCGAAGGTCTCCGTAAACGCTTGTGGGTAATCCCCATGCGATCAAGCAGCGACTACATCGACGAAGACCTTGACTGGTGTGTGGACTTCGTTCGCGAGAATCCCGAGAACGGTTCGTTTGGTGTCGATGAGGAAGTTGAACAAATGCTCGCAAACAGAGGGGATCTCGTCGAGATTCATTGAACAACGGTAGCTTAGTCTGTTTATGCTTACGAGCCTTCGCGGAAGGCGATATGGAGATTGAATTCGCCATCGCCAACAGCTTTAGCCTTCGGCCCTTCGATTATCGACCTGTACTATTGACCTATCGCCTGAAAATATCTTGCAACACAAATTTTGGATTTCGAGAGCAGATTTGAACGATAGACGAGTGTCTATGTTGAGCTGATGGACATCAAGGGAGGATATTGGTCCGGGGTGCAGGTATCAGGCACATCAATATTAACTGAGTCGTTCAACGAGTTCTAATACATAAGTAGTTTTTGTTTTTCGGCGTTGGGTTTTGAAACCCATACGATATTCAACGAGAAATTTTCGAGTCTTCCGCTCATAAGTAGAACATACAGGTCAAAACTCCAGCCGAAAAAAAAATATACACAGTAAGTAATCAGATCATTCGTTGCTTCGTAAGTAAATCGTTCAGCTACACCACCGTCGCCGTAGACTCTCCCCCCTTCGACCCCGCGTCCTTCTCCTTCTCCATCAGCGCAAACACGTTATCCTGCCCCTCAACCTCCCTCGACCGTACGGTATACGTTTCCGCCGTCGTGCGAGAATGGTTATGGAAGGTACGGAAATTGAAGGGGACAGAGGTGCTGAGGCTGTGATCCCGCTTCGAGTGTTGTTGTTGGGTGGCAGTGGTTGAGCCTCGGATGAGGATGAGGTTAAAGGTGATTCCGACGCTTTGGAGTTCCTAAAATGAAAATAAAGGAAGAGAAATCAAGACGAAGTCAATTTATTTTGGATTGGGGAGGAAGATGCGGCGCACGATGGCAGAGAATGGGTAGAGGAGGTTGCTGTTAGCGGTGTAGGCCCCGAGTGTAAGTATTGATGCCACTTTTGCATTGAACTGGTTAATTGAATCACGAAGGTTTGAGCGATCAAAACTGACCGGTGTAAATCATTCCCGATTCAACAATGTTTCGCATCGCCCGGCTCAGGGCGCTCTTAGGCGGCGGCGAGTGAGTCTGTGTCGACTCTACGCCGATGCGGTAGCGTTTATTCTCGCGCTCAACCAGCCAGATACGGAGGACGATGAGGGCTGATCGAAAATTTGAATCAAAATCAACGTTACAACGGAGAAACGAAATCGGAGGGATGCTTACACGTCGCCAAGATGTTAATCGCGATTGTAAGACTCCAAAAACTGAGGTGCAGTAAAGAGAACGATGAGCACCGCACAGAGTAGGCGTTTGGAGCCACTGACCTTTGCATCCATGGTTGAATAGGGCTGGAGAGGATGAGACCTTGTGAGGCTTGGGTGAGGAGAACGATGGCGCGCGCGGCGCAGGCGAGGTTGGTGAACCAGAGAATTCCGCCGCAGCCGAGGACCAGCTTCGATCTGTTGTAGAGAATCCAGCAGCGATAGATCTGGTGGAATGGTTCATTCATTGTATATTGTGCATTGCATTGTGTTGCAGCGAGGGTGAAGAGGTTACTTACAAGAAACCCGTCTCCGGTAAGACTTTGTACCACAACGCAAATAGACTGTTGAACGAGGAGTTGGTTCGGGATTCTACTGGAAAAGATATATTCTACTCACCTTAGTTATAGTCTGATAACCAGAAGAATGCTCGAAAACATGGGTAGGACCACCAGGACCGGTGTACAGTATGAACGCTTGCATGAGAGTAATCGTAGCCATAGTAAGATCCAGCGTGGTATTGACGAACAAAAGAACGGACACCGCGACGAGGACCCAGCGGATTTCGGACGCACGCCTCCAACGCCCGGATTCGGCGGTGAGCAAGATGCGTCCGGCCATGCCTAGGGTGACCAGGTATATCCCGTAGAGAACGCAGGAGAACACCTCCTGGATCAGCTCAGCGGCGGGGAGGGAGAGCGGTGCGGGGGCCATCGTCGGAGGTGAACTTGGATGGGGCTGCCAGTGGATGGAAGGTTGAAGCTGTGGGGTTCGCTAGCTTGCTTGCTTGCAGCAGAGAGCGAGTGGGGAGCGAGTCCCTGCTGCTTTTAACGCGTGGCAGTCGTCGTGGGTGATGAGGAAGCGACAAAAAAAAGCGGTGGGAGCAATCTGCCGTGTGCCAAGTCCCCGGGAAGATCGCCCTCGCTTGACGATGAGGAAGGGATCACCTGCAGTCGCGACCTATCAGACAGTTGACATGGTAAGCATCTAAGGCGCCGTAATCGCGGTTGAGCATGAGGTTATCGGAGAGCTTGGAGGCAGACTCGGTGGATGTGAAGGGTCGAGAGCTGTGAGAACCAAGGCAAAATCAAAATTGGGAGAATCAAGCTACGAGAGAAATGAAAGCCAAGATGGATTATCAGGATAGCTAGAGACTGTTGAACAGATTTGAATCTTCTCATTCAGTGGCGGCGGCGTCAGTGGAGTGAGTTTGAGACTCATCTTGAAGAGGGTATTCGGATGAAAGGCGGTCATCGCCCGTTAACAGATCGAAGATCCCTCAGCCAGCGCCATCTGAGCGCCAAAGTTCTTGTTATACTAACTTCAAGTATAGCTTCAGATTTGGTGGCCCATACCGGACAAAATCCAGGAAATCATTTCCATCACCGGTCATCATCGCCCATCCCCATCAATCCCTAACCATCCTCAGCTGTCACCAGCCATCCTTGTCAATCCTTCCCTTTCCCAACACATCCCTCTCCAGTCCTCACTCGTCCTCGCTTGTCCTAGCATGTCATCATGATATCCTAATGATATCCCGGTCAATCCCCAATTTCCTTGTCATCGTCCGTCCTCAGGCATCCTAAGACATCCCAACACATCCCAAATTCGAGTGCTTTCTGTTTGCAAAGCCCATCCTTGACCATTCTCGTCCATCCTAGCCTAGCCATCGAATCAAACAGGGTTTATCCCGACTTCGATCTCCGGCACAACTCCGGCACCAATGTTTCTGATCTACGGAACTCGGCCATGCCGATTTGATTTCATCATTCGCTTTGCTCCGGCAGGTACTGGAGCAAATGCTCAAAGAGTTCAGTGTTTTTGCAGCCCCTGTGCAAAAATTCGCAGGAAAAAATCTGCTTTAATCGGTTGCCTCGAAAAAGAGATTAAGGCTCAAGAAAACACTTAACGGCGGCGTTTCGAGAGCTTGAAATTTGGAATTATTTTTGAACGCTCGAATACAGGGCCCATTCAGAACAAAGCGCGTTGTGTGCTGGAAAACGCACTGGAAAACGCAAGAACAAAGTTGAAGGTAGTATTTGCCACATTCCTATGGATTCAAACACTGATTTATTCTCTTGAAGCGTTGACTTTTGAAGAATGACTGTCACTGGAACGTTAACGAGTAATATTCGGGTAGCAAGTGATATGCTGCCGAGGGTGAGAGCAAGCACATCCTGGCCCAGCAAAGAAAAGTATTCCACGCGGCTTAATTTGATGCAAGTCCTAAAGGCCGAGCCGGTGTTTTGAGGTAGCATTGAAGGCGTATGAATGAATTTAAGCAGAAACAAACAGGCTTCCAGGATTCGTAAATGCAACACGGCAAACGGAGAGCCTGGCAGTGAGGAACAGGGTGAAGCGGGGAGGAAGATGAAACAGATCCGACACAGACTTGTCTCGAATTCCCAAGTTTTGGATTGAAGTAACTTGGAGTAGGTATGCATCAGACCATCTTACGCACCTTACTTGACCTTGCTTCAGATTATATATTCTAGTGGTGGTTTGACATAAACCTTGATTCGAAGCTCCCTCTTCCAATTAGCTTGTATCAATGTCCATGGTCTTCCCTCAATTTTCAATTTTGTTTTCTTGCGTCATGGAAGTTGAACCGTGGTTAATTCATATCATCGCATCAACGTGCACTCGTCGACTTTCGAAACTCAACAAGAAACCCTGCTGCGCTGAAATAGCGGCAGATTCTTTCCGTGCACCCGTGACAATTGATTTCAGAAATCAATCTACTATAGTTAGAGAGGAACCCGGAGTTTCCATCAAACAGACAGAAATTGCGGGGTCCCCCACTTGAAGAGGATGTTCAGCCAGCGGTTTACATAACATAATATTGAATATGCATTGAGAGCTTGGAACTATTATATCTCTCTCAGAAGTTGAAGGAGTAGATATTTTGGAGAATCAAGAGGAGCTGGACAGAACCGTCAGTGGCAGTGTACGTCGAGTTCGGAAATAGGTTCGAATTATAACTGAACCAAACTAAACAGATGTGAGTGAGCCTTTAGGCTTTGACAGACAATGAGATTTGGCTGGATGTTCTGAAGGGGCTGTTAGCGTAAAGTGTTCTGTGACCCAGATCTACAGTGTTTACATGAAAATCACCCCAAACTCGCATACCAACCCTCCACTTTTATTCTCTTAGTATTCTCTCTTGCGTCACCGGCACAATCGACGCGGACAATTTGAACCGTGGAAAGGTTTGATTGATCGCATCACTTGACCCAACCTCGACTCTCAAATATTCGTTCGCGGTTCCTCTCGCAAGATCGATATCCAAGTAGCCCTTCGAATCCTTCCATACGGTTCTAATCACCTCGATCACAAATCTCAGCCAATTCCAGCCACCGCACGCGGAGAAATTAATTCACATTCCACGCCGACACGACTTTATTGATTGATGTCCGTCAGGCCGCCCCAAATGGGGGGCAGGGATTTGGTACTTTAGTACTACTCTATCTCAGGATTCTCAACCTCCGAATTTGCTCCTACATGCCAGCCATTCAGCTCTGATTTTCATCCCTCCTGATTGAACATAAGTAAGGGAAATCCCGGACTGTGTGACTTAGTCTGGGTCTATACTATTCGTAGTTGGTTTCACGAAATTGGTTCTGAATCTGCTTCAAGCCGAATTGTCAAACTGACGCTTGGCAGGAATTTTCCCTAAGCAGAGTAACATTCGAAGAAGGCTACGCCGCTCGTCGCGGTCTTGCGACTCTTCGCGGCATGATGGGAATCTCGCCGAGAGGCAGCCACCGAAGTAATAATTCGCTCGTGCGAACGTAACTTGAAGCACGTAAAAGTTCTGTTCATGGTTAATGGATGCTGATAATCTAGGTCCAAATCAGACAGATGAACACAGCATGTTCAGCAATCAAGTAAGCGGTACCAACGTAGTTGGAATCGACTCCAATTGAGTGAAGGAACAAATAAGAACCCAGAAGGACAGAAGGAACACAATACGCTCACCCATTATCATGTGAAGTTTCAAATTATCAACCCGATCGAAACTTGAATCACTGAAAGTCGAGGTGGCCTAGGGCTTCAGCGAAAAGTTTGGTTCGTTAGCGCAGTCACCCGTCAAAAACAACGCATGAACAATGGAACGCAGCTGAGTGAACAAGGCATTCGAGTCGACAGCAAACACACATTGTGCATGCAAGGCTATCATGGCCGGCACTTCATTCAAGCTGAGTCAGTCAGGTCGTGGAGCTGAATCAATGAATCAACCGAAAAGAACAGACCATAATCTTGGGTAAGTCCGGTTCGAGTTTATATGATACCTCTTCATCTCGATGTTTGCCAATTTATTCAAAAGTTGTTGACCGTTGTAGCCGCCCTGTGGAAGAAAAGAAAGGATGAAGGTCGAGGTAACATCAGGTCAGACTTGGCTCACATGTGCGTTAGACTGCATCGGCACGGCCACGGGACTGAGACAAGGACAGGTTCAGTCTTAGAGGTCAGTCAGTTGGTCAAGAATCGAAGCGGCTAGCTCAAGGCGTACTGCTAAACTGGATTCATGTGAACACCTTAGTATGGGGGAAGGATATATCACCCACCTCTCGAAGAGAGTCAATCTTGATATATTGTGGCCTCTGGGCGACAGCCGATTTTGATATATCGAATGAAGGTCGGTCCACAGCCCATATTGAGTAGAATCCGTTGCAAGCTGCCAACCTGGTATCACAGTTCCTGATGGTTACTGAAACGGCGGGGATCGATATGTTGATCAGGGCTTCAGGACGTCGCGATCAAAAGCGATCAACGATGCTCGTCGTCGTCGCCGACGACGTTGGGAAACTGAATTCAAAAAAATCCAGAAAATCTCGACAAAATTTGTGAGGGTGGGCAACCAGAGTGATATTTCAGACGAGTAGGCAAATCGTATACGCGAGGGACAAGAGGGATATAAATGGCTTATTATCCCGCACACTTAAAAGTATAATGATTCGAACGGCGCCGAATCCGCAGACCATGAGCAATAGCTGTGTTGGCTGCATTAGCATACGATGCTCTGCGATCGGCCCCTTCGAACCACACGTCCAGCAGCACGGCGGTGAGTCGAGAGCAAAGCTCCACCTTCACGCTCACGCGGCCCCGATTCGCGCTCCCGCTCCCCGGGGCGAAGAGCACCGGGAACACAAGTAGATATGGGTGCTGGTAGTTCCGGCTCTTTGCAGCAGGGAACTTATCGCACAGCGCAGCGGCAGAAATAGCGGTTAGTCGATGTAGGTGCCATCATAATAGCGGCGCGCACCTGTAGCTACCGCCAAACGCGCAACTTCATTGAGCAACAAGGCTGTGCCGTTGTTGTATCCGAAAGAATCATGGCGCTCCCAGTAGTAGCTTGAGATTCGTCATTATGTGAGAATCATAGAAAAGAATTGCTTACTGAACATCAGAGTGAGTGTATCAAGGGCTCAGGAGTGTTGAGGCATAGGTAGGAGTAGAGACCAGTCCTGCGCAAACCAAATTCTGGGCAGATGAACCGAGCAAAGAAGCAGTTGTGAGGGAGACCCAAAAAATCCGGCTACTGCAGTTGCTAGGCAGATGTTGATCCAGTAGAAATGGTCCAAAGTAAGCAGTATGTTGCCTTGAGTAATGTAGAGGCCAGAAATTCAGAGAAAGTGAGCCAAGGAGGACCAGGACAATGTGTCGACGCCGACGATGGTGGTGGTTACCAGAAGAAGAGTCACTGAAGGTCACTGATGTCACGCCGGGTCACCTCGCCGACGATGCCGGTTTGGCGTCACTGTCAGCAAAATGTTCTCCGGGTTGGACAGCAGTATTATCTACGACTGTTCTGAGCCAGCAGAATTCACAGACGTGTGGCTCCGAATGTAATTGACAAAATCCGGCGCAAATTTCGTGCAACCTTGGCACGGACCGAGTGAAAAAGCTCTTGACCGGCGCTTAACGGGCGCTAAATGGCGTCACTGTCGAGAAAAACGGCGTCGATAGCGACGCTCGTTCAATTTTTTGTAGATCTGAGCTTTCGGACAGAGTCTGGGGACCTCACCGAATGGCAATATGTCATTACTTCAGGAAACGGGGCACAGATCACGATATTGTAACAGAAAAACAGCGGCAAGTGAACACCGAGTTAAGCACTCACTGAGATTTACTGCACTTTCTGGTGACTTTCGTGCAACTTCTTTAAATTCTTTATCTGAGCGTGTTTTTCCGTAGATTCTCACCCCAAAGTAACTAGTTGCCTTGTTAGAGTATATTACATGCAAAGCAACCGCCTTCCTCTTTTCAGCGGCCATTCTTTTGCTGAATCGGTGAACAAGCGCCCATGAAGCGCTCAGTCGGACTCCTCGGTGTACGTCGGGATATTCGGGCCACTCAGTCTGGAGCATTCTAGACTCAGAGGCAGCGAATCGGATGCTTCCCGGAGCGGTCTATGATTGTTGATTTGTTTCGTTTGTTCTTGCTGCTGTGAATGGGAGGTAGAGAGTGGTATTCAAGACATGACGATAGGCATTCAAGGACGGGGATTCAAGCCCCATAGAATTGAAGGATTGGCAGCCTACATTAGCAAAGTAGCAGGTAAATTACAGGTATACTGGTATGGCCCACTGCCGAAAACTGAGTATAAAATAGAAGAAAGAAGCAAATAGCGGAGGGAATGCAATGGAGAAAACCCGCGCACAGAGAACGAACATGTATAAGAAGGGGGCTGACGTTGCCCGACCGACGACACCCGACGGACGCGCAAGGGGAACCGGAAAGGGTGAAATCGAGCGCGCTGAACCGAGTAGGCGCGAACGAGACGGGGAAGGCCGGTGGAGTACCAGAGAAGAATAAATGACAGAGAAAGATAACTGGGTAAGGCGTGGTATGAGGATGGGAGGTAGGGAAGGGGCCGATGAGCGGCGAGGTGGCGGCGGGGTGGCAAATCAAAAAATCCCAGGATTGACGGCATCTTGGGGGGCACCGTGAAGGGACGGCCTGTAGGGGGTATATGAGCAGCACCCCCTGCGCTGTTGAGACCGGGAGAACAAATTTCAGGCCAATGCATCGCCGGATTGGCGCAGGAATGAGGAGGGTACGGCGGATTTTTGACGCGTATTGAAGCGATTCGGGGACCGTTAGCCGTTGACATAAGGTATATGCACATCCACACGAAGTTTCAGGAGGCTGGAGGGCCAGGGGAAGCGGCGGCAGCGAAAGGGAGCGGCGGTGGGAAGAGGCAAGAAGCAAAATGATGGGATGTGATGGGGGCAGGTAATCATAATAGCTGTCAACAATGATCGGCAAATGAAGCGCGCTTCCCGAGGCTACCCGTCATTGTGCGCCAACCGACCAGCGGCGGGGATTCGCGCCCGCAAGGAGCGCAAACCCAGGTGCGCAACCATCATTTCAGCCGATTTGGCAGCTACTGATGCCATCATTCTGACTCTCGCCCATAGGCCACAATATATCAAAATTTACTCTCATTGAGGTTCGTTTGATATATAAAAACCCCATATACGCCTGATGTGAAAGCCTTCAATCGAGTCAATCAGCAGCGCCTATTTTCTAATTGAGCGATTGAGCCTTCGCATCAGCGAAGCTCGGATGCGCATCTTCCTGACTCACCGTTGAATTCGAGGTCGAGTTGGAGTTTGAAATTCTCACACTGAAATAAAGTGCCGATAAGACTGAGCACCTCATGGACCCAACATGCACCGTCTCAACGGTACCTCGGGGTATTTATATACGACGTCACAGTTCCACAATCAACCTAAAGGTGAAGCAGGAGAGCTTTTTTGGTACATATGTTGCCCAAATGGTCGAAGGCCCAGGATATTGAGTGGTAGCCGCTGCGTCGAAGAGATGAGTATTCTGTGAGCTTCAATTTTTGTCCCGCACATCCAAGGTAATCAAACCATCACCTCGATGAAGCTGCTTACTGGCTCAATAAGGGTATCCGAGGGCTATTCAACCTACCTTGTGACACTGGGATGCACACAACCATAGCGAAGGCATCTGGTGAAAGCACGGCATAGAATGCCGAACGGTTGCCGGTGTCGATTGAGCTCCGGTTCCGGCGATCAGCATGCGAACAGATGAGCACGCCGCGTATCAATGACAGCTCATGAGGATGATCTGGGATGCGTTGGGACATGTTGGGACAGGTACTGACCTCAAATTCACCCCATTTGACTTGTTTTGAGTTTCCCTGGGTTGTCATCAGGACAGGTCCCAATGTGGTCCCAAGTCATCCCAAGGATGAGCAGGGATTGGTGAGGATTTCATCGTGTTCGATGAGGATCGGTTGGGATGGACGAGGATTGATGAGGATGAATTGGGATGATGGATGACGAGCTGGGACAGGCGGTGAAAGCCAAAACCGTTTATTTTTGTCCGATGGCGGCCTTCATATTCAGATTCGACAGAGATGTGTTGCAATTTGCAGGCTGGTATTCAAACCACTGAGAGCATAATAAGTAAAAACACGGAGACCGGGAGGACGAGGAATAAACAAAGAATGGACGTCCATGAACGGCCATGGTTGTCAGAAGCAAGCCGTGGAAATGTGACATGTCATCGGATCTTCCCGAGTGACTGTCACACCACTTGTCCTCTACCACCGCCGCCAACTCCTCCTGGTTCCTCGAACAAATGCTTGCGCGTGATTCTTGGGGACTCTCATAAAAAGCTACACTGTCACCGTCAACCCCATTTGAGCCTTCATTTCATCTGGTCGGTATGGCCCTCCATGGATCTGCCATCAAAGTCGAGCCTTCAAGACTCCGAAACTCGAGTCTTCGAAGAGTCGTCGCCGTGACCAAGTCGGACGACCCAAATGAAAGACAGGAGACTTGAAAGCCATATCTTTGACCCAATAATCCTTCTTCCTGACGCGATAATCAGACAGCACACACGTCACTCGAAAATAACTCGACCGCTGTATACCATTTATCCGCCCACGTCCTCCCCGCCAAGAGTGTGTCGAGAATAGGTTTGAATTCTCTCATAATCTGTGTGAATAATCTAGACACTCATCGCAAACCAATCATACAGGGAGCTTATCCTGGAGAGATGCTCGCCGTCACACGATTCAGTTGAGGGTTTCGAAGCGAAAGCTTTACCTTGATTGCAGCATTGATCCCTCAAAGGTCAGCCTCTCTATCGTATGCGTATCCTCTCACGCAAGGCTACGACGTCCTCTCCCTCTTCCGGATCGTATCCGCATGCACAGTGGTTTTTCTCCATCATTTTACCCTCGGTACAGCTGTTCCGCATAAAGCCAAACGCCATCCTATTATACGGGCTTCTAAGTCACGGATAACGGTGGGGAATCCTCCATTCATTTGAAAAGTTTGCAACTGAAGAGTTGCGTCGTGCGTATCAATCTACATATTACTTTTACTGTTTCTGATTCGAGATTCAGGCACTGCATGCACCATGCACAGACCCACATAGAACGGCTAACATACAAAATGGTATGTCAACGCTCACTTTGCCCCTCCATTTCTCTGTTGGAATATTAATATTTTCAGTTTTGGATCCGGCGATTGTGGCACCCGACGCTCGTCGTCAAATCCTCTATTTTGTCGAAGTCTCGCATTGTGAGTACCCGCCCTGTTGGTTCTATGCTCGGAGACTCTGCGATTCCTACCATCCTTAAAGCCCTCTGCCCTGCCATCCAAGCTGAAGGTGCGCTTGATGAAAAGCATGACTCGGATATCATCATTCTGACTGGGACATACAGCTCACCATCGCATCATGTCTGCGCGACTTCGACACTCCATTCTCTGACAAGTTGATCCACAACATAATATATGCGTTCAATCTTTCTGTAATGTCTGCATTCCGTGCTCGTCTCACTCCAGGCATAAATACGACGCAGAAAATATCCCTCCGCACAATGATCTTCATCTTCCCCCAACTCCTCCGTCTTGGGCTCTTATTCGAATTCTTCCCTTCCCTCGTCGCAGCAGCGACAATTTACTCATTGAACCACCTTCTAAACAGTTAATATCAGTTGGAGAACTAAACTTGACCCCATAGTGGCCGACTCCAGTCACTCCACATATGCAAAAATGGAAGAAAAGATTATTCGCCGCGCTGGGAGGTATGCACGGCGGACCGCAGTTTCATGTTCAATGTCTCAAGCCGTCCTGACGAGTATCAGGTACCAACTCAATGGGTCGAGGTGTAAGCACGTTGCGTTATGTCTGAGACGCCAAGACGCAGGCACAAATATATACGAAACACAGTTTGTCTTCTGCTTTAGTGCGCAGCCTAAACCGGTCGTCAGCTAAACTCTTCCTCCACTTCGAGGTTCGATGAATGGGTCTGATGCCCTCGTGTTGGCGGACGAAGTCTGGTGCTAGTCACGGAACGCCCTCAGTACGTTACAATAGACTTCTGAAATACAAGAAGATTGTGCTTACCTCCCGCAGCTTCGCAAGGTATATCTTCAGCACCTCGGCGTAATTGTCGAATCCGAGACTGTTCATTGCGTACAGGATGTCTTCCCCTCCAATCGTCTTGCGTTTCTCCACCAACGAGCGCTCAGCGGCCTCCGACGTGATGAAAGAGATGAACTCGGATACGCATTCTTGAACACACTCTTTGGCGTCTTTGCCGATCTTAGTGCTGGGTGGTACTGCAGCCTTCATTATACGGGAAACGTTCGCGATCTGGTGTTCGGTCAGTGGATGCGGACCGTGAAAAGACTCTGACTCTAGCGAGAGCACACTCACAGGGAGGAATCGGTCCTGCTCGCGGTATTCACCGATGTCGAGCTCGCTTATTGGCGACTGATCCACCGCGGATGACTGGCTCGCCTGCTGGTTGCTTGCTCGCTGTTGGGGAAGGATTTGCATGCGCTGAGGCTCCGTCATTGGTCGTCGTATCCTATCCAGAAAGGGTTTGGCGAGGATTGGGAAGTTTGTGTGGAGGGTGGCACAGAATCCCGGGGACCAGCGTAGGAAGGAGTACGATGAAGACTCTATTCGAGATGGGAAACGATGATGAAGGTGCTTCAGTGTGTGAGCATCAGGTGGGAATCAAGCGAGTCACGCCGCGGCTGCGAACCTTAACAAAGGAAGCTCGACGGAAGGGAGATTTAGGTTATATTTCAGTACGAAAGCTCTTTGTGGTTAGGGTGGTTCACTGACTGGTAAGAGAACGAATATTGTCCGAACTATAGCTATAACGAACCTAAATCAGTTTTTGCAGAGCGATTTATGCAAAGTTCGATCCGAGATGCTGCATGTCGTAGTTGCTAGGCCAATCACATGGCCCCCTTGGTCCGACAATACGCACTGCATTAACGCTCACCGGATAGGTTGAAGGATGGCGGAGCCGGTGGTTCTCTCCCATGGACCGTCTTGTAATCTGCGCCGCGGCCACAAGACATTCCAGCGAAGTGGGAGGTTTGTCGGCAGTTGGGATATGGGCAATATGTGATAGAATCTCGGCTGCTCGTGTAATGACGGGTCGCAGAATTTGTGGAGGCGATGGTCGTATGAGCTGCAAGTCCTCCGCGCTGTAGTGGAGGCGCTGTCATTCAGCGAATTGCAGGAGAAATGTGGGTTACATCTCACGGGAAGCTGCCGAGTAAGTAAGTATTCCAAGACGGTGTCACGAGTTGCCGGTGAATAGAAATGGCGGCGTATGAGACTTTTGTGTTAAATCCGTAGTTATTTGAAAACGAGTCAGACTTGTGCTTGTCCCCGCAGGTTGAATGAAAAAAAAAATCGAACTTCGTCGGGGTTCGGAACAATAATATGCAGAAGGCCGAAAAACCCGACAATCCGATTTGCTGACCGGAATAATCCGAACCAGATAAGATAACACAATGTGAGTGGATGTTTTGGTTGGATATTTATTCTTCGATAGTGGTGATTCTCCCCGAAGAAGGTGGTACATACAGCGAGCAAGAGATTCCATAGTGAATTATTCTACAAAACAGTTCGACGACCCAAAAGTTAGCCGTGCATTTTCAGGTTAGAATCGCACTCTACGTCGCCGCATGGTCCTTTGGCTCCCCACCCTATAAACATTGAGCGCATATTGTAGTGGAAGCAGTCCGACACGCCGACAAATAAACTTCAGCTCCTTCGCTACCTCCGCATCTGAGTGTTGTGTAAATCCGTCCCTAGACATCGATACAACCGCCTCCTCATCATCGGCCGCGTGGATGTTTCGCATAGTCGTAGTCTCGGGGGAATAACCCAGACTTGATACAATATTGACATCGGATGAGTATTTCTATCGCCCTCCCACAATTTGGAATCGTGCGTTCAATACGGCGAGCAACAAGCCTGGTAGTACATGAGGTAGAAGAGAAAAGAATATAATCACGACATGAGCCATCACAAAGTAGAAAATGGCGGGTGCTCCTTCTTCCACAGCATCCGAGACCAGAACCGTCTCGGCCACGTCAATGATCGCTGGGTATCGTCGGAAATTCCCCTCCCGTCATTCCTTTCCTCCGCATTTGTGGGGGCCGATTCGAAGTGGAACCGCAACAATCCTCTCGCCTCCAAAATCGGCAGTCGTTCTTTCATCAGGAAAACCGCGTGTTCCCCAGCAGTCAACAGCTTATTGAACGAGGAGCGACCATCCGCAATGCCCGACATGAGGAACTCCACCGCCTTGAGCGCGGAAAAGGCGATGACGACGTTTTCGATTGCCTCCCAGAGCGTGTCGCGGTATCCCGCGTCGAGGTGAATGTCGAAGGACACGGTGCGCAGCAACGATGGAGAGGCGATGTCCAGCAGCGTGTGGATTATCCCGTGGCCTCGGTCGTATGAGCTGCGTTCGCTGAAAGTCAAGGTTGATAGAACGACGCAGGGTTTGATCGAAAGCGCCACTTCTACAATCGTACAAACGCGGTGGGGTTAGTTTCGGCTCTCGAGTGGCATAAGAAAGAGAGACAAACACGCACGTTGACCACGACCTCGAGAAGTCAGCTCGGGAAGCTCGAGATGCTTTAATTGCCCGCCGATCTTGCGGAGCAACGCGTTAAGCGCCGAGGCATCTGTTCCGACTGAGAGAATGCGAAGACGGTCTACCCTGAGTTCCGCGGGCTCCTGCGACATCCAATCGACGAGCGGGGTATGCGGAAATTCGCCCAACGCCAGGTGTTTGAGATGCCAATCAGGCAGGACGATACGTTGCTGCAGAGCTCCGGGCCGGGCGTTCGAAGCAAGGACCTCGATACGACACTGAGTGACCTCCAGATTCTCGAGGCGGGGGAACAGCGCGATGAAGGTGAGCATCGTTTCGTTTGTCGTAAATTTCGAGAACCGGATTTGGAGTTTGGAGATGAAGCTCCACTGGATGCCGGATTCAATCGCAACGTCGCCGGGAGCGAGGTTTACATGAGACAAATCGAGAGCATGGAGGCTAGGAAGGGATGTACTAGTAGCGAGGCTGATGGAGTCGAGTATACACAGTTTAGGCTCGTTCCAAAGCCGCCAGCCGCTAACGTGTAAGCAGAGAACAGAGCGCCCGAGGTGATCCCTGGTCGACAGAAGGGCTAGGAAGCGTTCGTAGTTGTCGTGCCGGAGGCTAACCGCTCGGAACAAGAGCAACTGTGCGTGAGAAGCCCATGCCCGACAGATAAGACAGAGTCGTCGCAATCGAAGGATATCCCCCTCGAAATGATCGATGATTGAGAATTGGATTTCGGTAGGCAGGCAGACGGAGAACGACAGCTGATGAGGCTTCCTTCTGAGTGCGAGTAGCGTCAATGCAGATCTGTGAGCAGTAGTGAAGCTTACTGGTTTCGACGTAGAGAGCGAAATAAGATGGACATGGGGGAGGAAGTAACGAGTGGGGAGAACAGGAGTCATGTCGAAAGTGACACTGCCTCAAGGTCCGCAGAGCTGTAGCACAGTCAATCAATGTTCGTGAATTGACAGGATGCCAAATTGAACGCGTCAAATATGTCAAGGCGCTTTGAAAGAGACCATCAATATAATTCAGAATACATACTACAACAAGCCCAAGCGAAAGACGGACATATATCGAACCCATCGGCATCCATCCCGTTCGCAACAAAGTCGATAATCGCGTAGCCTGTTGAAACATTTCCGCCTGAGCGCTAGTCAACGAAAATAACCAGAAAAAGCGGACACATACCTGCCCTCGCAGTTCATATCGGGCTGCTCCGCATCCCCCTCCAGATCATCCGCGCACGAAGACACTGAAACGCGCGAGATGAGTGCGTGAGTGAAGTGGGAAATCCATCCACAAATCAAACAACACAACCCAAACAAAGGTGATGCGCGCGCAAGTACGGGGCTCCATGCAAAGTATATGCATGTGGCAATCAAGACCATCGTCGGGAGGGAAAGAATAATATAAATATGGCGGAAAAAGGGAAAAGAAGGATGATAATGCTGTGCACTCGCCAGCGAGCGCGTAGTCGTCTCGTCCAAAGGAATCCCTTCCCACCACCGTATGAATCGACTCAAATCCAAACTCGTCAACCTCGACACAACCTCCTCCAAACCAAACCAAAGCCGTAACCAAAATCCAACCAAAATATCTTCATCAACCGACCACGAGACCAAACCAGATAGAACCAGAAAGACCAAGATAATACTGAACAGATAGGACGCTCCTGCTTCGGATTTGCGCGCAACGGCGGCTAAATGATCCATAGTTGAAATAGGGCCCACAAGTCCAGCAAAACGGTCGACGTTCAAATAGAGCGAATCAGAAAATTAAGAAAGCAAGATTTTCAAAGCGTAAAGCAGATAGATTAGGTGGGGGTACATTCTGGGTGGGTATCTTCTTCTCTCTAGCGTACGGTCCAGTCGTTCTTTTATACTACAGTATTTGTACGTGTTGTCTTTCTATAAAACCATTGTTCTACGTTTCATTTCCGTCTGTATAGCCTTGGGCCCTGGATTCTGATTTCTGTTGCTAGTGTTACAAGCTCCAGACACGTTTCAAACACAGCCAGTCGCCTCTGCGACGCGTTCGAGACAAAGTTGAACTTCTGAGACGCGGTCACATGATTTGAAACGCGCTCATTTCCCTGCGGCATCCAATCTCCACGCGTCTCAGTTTCATCAGGTTTTAATTTAATCTCTGATCTCCGTTTCACTGTGCTCCAATGCACTGCTCAGCGGCGTACAATGAATCCTCATTGTTCAACCAGCACCTCAACCTCCGCGGCGATCACACCGAAAGAGCAGAATGATGAAATCACGCAAATATCCGTGATTTGATTGTTTTCAGGCGCAAAACAAATGCCGGCTCATCATCTCCCTTTTTGACAAATACTGACTGTCCCCAGTCAGCTCGGCTCTGTGCTCTTCTCTTTAAATTTCTCTCGCCCCTCTGTTCAACAATGTCCTGGTTGAATCGGCACGGCTCAATGTTCCGTGTGAGTGATCTCGGCTCTCGATGCCGTCTTCAGCGCATTCTTCTCATGTCAATCCAACATCTTCCCACTCTCTCGCTCTTTCTTTCTGACTCCCATGTTCGCAACGACGATACCCCTCGAGGAATCAAGACAAACCAGGCTCGGGCACATCTGGTTTTGCTACAATTGTGTCCGCAAACCCAACGTTTCACGCGCGTCCAATACATCTTTCCGTGACTTCGGCCTGTTCTCGAAATTTTCGTACTCCACCTGCCGATCTCCTCTCGCGAGTTCGCTTATCTCTGCATGTTCATCGTCCTCTGAGTATTCACTCTCATTATTCCTGCAACTTGTCCATTCCTGAAACGAGTTATTGTTATTTGGGAATTCAAATCTCTCGGCGTAGTTCTCTTCAGAATTCTTTTCAGCGGCGACTTCATCAACATTTTCAACCTCGGCTTCTCTTTCGACATTCTTTCTCGACTTTCTGGTTCTGGTGCGTGCCAACCCAGCGCGCTCTAATGCTCTCTTCTGTTTCTTCGACAATAGCGGCTCAAAGGCACGTTTATCCCGTTGTGGTACGTGATTCTCTTTTATTTCCAACCTCGTCTCCTCTTTCATCCGATTCATTAAGAAAACCTCGCTTGTATCAAACGGAATTGGTACAGTCTCCCACATCCTTGCTTGATGCAATCTTGTCTGAATGGTGCGTATTTCATCGCGAACCAAATCCGATTCATTCATCATCTCCTTATGTAGCGCATCCAAATCGATCCTTTGACGTTCAAATCCCTCCTGCAAATTGCTCAATGATTCTCCAATAAATCCTACTTCGTCGAAAACCCTTGTGAGCCCGTTCTCCACTTTTACAATCTCCTTCTGCTCAAACTGCACATTATGCAGTCGTACTTGGATGGTACGAACTTCATCCCGAAGCACATTGAAGCCGCTGAATATTTCCTCGCGCAGCAAATCCATCTCGAGTTCGCACTGTCCAACACCATGCTGTGATCCTCTGGGTTGCTTGTGAGTTGAATCCAATTCCCTCTCATCGAGTCCCTTTTTGACAACTTTAATCGTATCCCAGAGAACTCCGATTTCATCTCGACACCAGGTGAATGTCTCATTTAGACTATCCCGCCGTGCGCTGTCCAAAGCGTGGATCTTTTCCATAAGTCGCTGAACCTCCGTCCTGAGTTGATCAATTTCATATTCTTTTCGTCTCTCTTCCTCCAGGCTCTGAATCATAGACCCTGCTTCCTGCGCAAAGACGTCCAAAGAATCTCTCATCATCGGCCGACGTAAATCTCGCCACCCAATCTCGCGTTGCCCGCTTTTCTTCAACGTCTCGATCGGCGCCAACGTTTCAACGTCTCGGGCCCTTATTTCTTCATCCGAACTTGCAGTGATTTCTCCAACCAAGTAGGTCACATTCGTTCTTGATATCGCTTCTGTCAGTTGAACAAGATCTCGCAAGTCTATCACATCCTCTTTTCGCTGAATCTGCACCTTGTCTTCATCAACTCCAGCTCCAAACTGCCGCAGCAATACTGTCGCAACGCTCCGTTCTTCAACAAATTGCTGTACCCGTCGCGCGAAGCCGCTATCCAGCGTTCTCAAATACATCACGCAGGCATCTCGATTGGTGATCAGCGCGACTGGCGCCTGTAGTCTCTTCACTGATCCGCAAAACATGACTCCAAATCTGCATAAGTGTCCTTCTTCATCCCGTTCAACTCCTTTGAATTCCTGACATAGCTGCACCAGGCCCGCAAATGATCCTCTCCGACGTTCATCAACCTCAGGGTATAGGTGCAAGATTTCGAACCGGAAATTCGCATAAGAATGCTCGACGTCGTACGTCCTCAGCTCGCGCCATAATTTTCGAATGCTCGGCGGTAAATAGCTCGTCAGCAACGCCTTTCGCGTCTGCTCGTCAACAACCCTGCCGAGTTCGATAATGTCGTCCACATTCTCAAGAAATTCGACAATCTCGTCAATATGCTCCTTCACCAATCTCGGTGCTTCACGGTCCCAAGGCCGTGGAATAGAAAACGGTGCGGTCCGACGATCTCGTCTCGTCGCCGCCCGGGTATTCTTGTCTTCGTTGTCATGTATCTCTTTCAAACCAATAAATATGTGTTGTTCATCGTCGAGACTGCCAGCAGAATCGTCCGGTAAGGGTATAATGTGTGGCGCCAGCGCCGGCTTTCCTCCGTAGATCGTCTTGATGAGCCCCTCGCGGTGGGCTCCATATGAAACGCGCGAGATGAGTGCGTGAGTGAAGTGGGAAATCCATCCACAAATCAAACAACACAACCCAAACAAAGGTGATGCGCGCGCAAGTACGGGGCTCCATGCAAAGTATATGCATGTGGCAATCAAGACCATCGTCGGGAGGGAAAGAATAATATAAATATGGCGGAAAAAGGGAAAAGAAGGATGATAATGCTGTGCACTCGCCAGCGAGCGCGTAGTCGTCTCGTCCAAAGGAATCCCTTCCCACCACCGTATGAATCGACTCAAATCCAAACTCGTCAACCTCGACACAACCTCCTCCAAACCAAACCAAAGCCGTAACCAAAATCCAACCAAAATATCTTCATCAACCGACCACGAGACCAAACCAGATAGAACCAGAAAGACCAAGATAATACTGAACAGATAGGACGCTCCTGCTTCGGATTTGCGCGCAACGGCGGCTAAATGATCCATAGTTGAAATAGGGCCCACAAGTCCAGCAAAACGGTCGACGTTCAAATAGAGCGAATCAGAAAATTAAGAAAGCAAGATTTTCAAAGCGTAAAGCAGATAGATTAGGTGGGGGTACATTCTGGGTGGGTATCTTCTTCTCTCTAGCGTACGGTCCAGTCGTTCTTTTATACTACAGTATTTGTACGTGTTGTCTTTCTATAAAACCATTGTTCTACGTTTCATTTCCGTCTGTATAGCCTTGGGCCCTGGATTCTGATTTCTGTTGCTAGTGTTACAAGCTCCAGACACGTTTCAAACACAGCCAGTCGCCTCTGCGACGCGTTCGAGACAAAGTTGAACTTCTGAGACGCGGTCACATGATTTGAAACGCGCTCATTTCCCTGCGGCATCCAATCTCCACGCGTCTCAGTTTCATCAGGTTTTAATTTAATCTCTGATCTCCGTTTCACTGTGCTCCAATGCACTGCTCAGCGGCGTACAATGAATCCTCATTGTTCAACCAGCACCTCAACCTCCGCGGCGATCACACCGAAAGAGCAGAATGATGAAATCACGCAAATATCCGTGATTTGATTGTTTTCAGGCGCAAAACAAATGCCGGCTCATCAACACTTGCCTCGCAATCGACACCATCTACGTCAACTACTCATTCCCGTTGTTTCTCGTTCAAGTCCGAATTGAGCTACCCCTCCTTGCTCTTCGTCGAGTTCATGCCTGGCCTTCCGAGAATGGAGAGGGTCCAAAAATACGCCTTTTGGATTCTCGGAATCTCATGACTACAGAGTCCCGGAGTATTCAATCCACTCAATCCATTCAGGCTACAAACATACACAGATGTCACGCTCATGTTGATAGCTCGAACCTCCAACTGTACACCAATGCATACGATTGTTGATATCTGAAGATAAGGTATCAATTGCTGAACGCGATGAAGATAAACGAGGTGCGAACCTCAATAGCCGACAATCAAGCGAGTTGGATCAGTGCTCTGAAAACCGTGACGGACGTCTATGAGAGCACAAGCGTCGGGAGGCGAGGCAAAAGGGCTAGGCAGAGGGACACAGAACTCAGTCAAAGGTCGTATTACAGGAGGAGAAAAAACACGTAACGATAACGAGAAATCCACTGATTCAAATCGCCCCTGTTTCCACGACGGCTTTGATACTTGATTGGGCGGCGCGCGGGAGATGATAACAGACGGAGGAGAGCGCAAGATAGATGGGCTTGAACATTAGCTTGTTGACAATCGAAGACTGGGTCATTCAGCATTGGTTGGGTGGGGGATCAGCGGAAAACAACAGTCTTGACTCTTGTGCGCTGATCTTGGCGTTGACAGGATGCGGACAGGCGTGGCTTTAGCATCTTGCTAACCTAGTAACTTTGTTGACTTTGAATCTTGGGACAGGCATCTTGAGACAGGCATTGAAGCGGTCTTGAAGTCGGAACAGATACTCCGGGAAGCGAGGACGGGAGAACCGGGATTCAAGGGCTTGATCATTTCAGCAAGGGTGAGGTTAACGCGCGCCAGAGACCAGAGGTTATCGGTTGAAGAGGGAAAAGGCGAGAGAGGAGAGGAGAGGAAGGTGGGAGATGGGGGGAAAGGAAGAGAAGGAGCGACGTGGACGGTGGCAATGAATTGACAGATCATCAAACAACATTGCGCAATCGGCACGTGGTGTCGGAGTTTGAATTGACTTAGAGAAATTTGCGTGAGCGACTCAGTGCCACGATCTACAGGCTGAGAAAAGTTCAGCACTTGTACGACAGTATCTGACTTCCAGTAACGCAATTTACTTCCTGCAACTTGAATGACGGTCATATCATCAAATATCTGGAAGCTCGGCTATCAAGCGCTACCGGCTGTAAGCAGAGAGGGGCAAATAACATGGATTACAAAAAAAAAAAAAGCGCTACCGGCCCGGGAGTGATCGGCTCCTTAGCGCTACTGATCATCAATGCTCTCAAAGCTCTCCGCTGCTCAACCGCTGCTACCGATCTTTGCCCAACCCCCACCACGGCTACCAGTCGCTCATAGCTCTGGCCTGCAGCTACCCAGCAAAAAGCTGTTTGCTGATGTACTTGGATGAACGAGTCGAGCGAAGTCTCAAGCGTCGATAGCGGCCAAATAGCGGCACTTATCTCTACGTCGAAGCCCACCGCCTTGCCGCCGTATTTAGAGCATCTGCTGTGTCGAGTTCCAGTCTACAGCTTGTCTACAGCCTTTGCTTGTGGTAATTTTGTTTTGGACGCAGATTTTAATTTTGGCTGAGATACGCGCCAGTTACTTCACTTGCGCAGCTTCACAACCAGCGGCTGCACACACGTGAAGTATTTTTGGATGATTGTCGCCCATCCACTTCTCTTCCTCACAGCGTCTAGGACAAGTCTAGAACGCCCCAGCAGTGCCGGGACATGCATATGCCGCCTTCCTTGATCAAGTATTGATCACAACTGCCATCGTGCTCTCCGACAGTTACGGCGAAAGAACTGATGATATTTTAGTCAAGCGCGCAGGTCCGTTTAAATATGTGTCTGGAAAGCATCCTCAGATCAGCATCTTCTCCTACCACCATCTCCTACCGTGTTCCCTCAAAAAGCATGGAATCCAAGATTCAACGAGCTGAAAAGGCTTTGAGCGAGGCTCGGGCGCTCATCAAACAGGCAGCCGAACGTTCGTTTATTCGTTCAAATAATTTCACATATTCTATATCCGATTTCATCATCGAGACTCCTCGGACTCTAAAAAGGCAAGGAAACAGAAATTCCGAAAGGTTTTGGAATCTCTTCAACAAGTCATGTACGTTTTCGGGGGATTTGCGGAAATAGACTCTACTAGTATAACGAAGGTAGGCCATTACTGGATACATACTCGGGTAATCTCGAAATTGACACTTCTCGAAGACGGTGGTTGGCGTATTTTCTGTACGTGATTTACCACACAGTTTTCACTCAACAGTTGCCTCGTTTATCGTCTTGCGGAACAGGGTGTCCTTCAAGTCGAAATCACCAATCAAGATAATGACGAGGAAATTGTCGCCGTTTGTTATGCAATGGTATGATCAATGAAAATCCCACCTGCCGGTAGTGAATTCAGACACAGGGCTCCATGATCTTCGTGCTTCGTTATCTGAACCAGGGTGCTCTTACCGAGGGCGACCTGATAGCAGAGCTCGATACTGAACTCAGTCGAATGGCAAAAGCCATGGAAAATTTCGGTACGTACTTTGAATAATGGTTAGGCCAATGTGTCGAGTAATCGTGGTCACGTAGGCGCTTTTGCCGCAGTTTACCATGGCAAATGCAAGTCCTGGGTCGGTACGTTTCAACATTTTCTATAACGCCTTGAATGCCTACGATGACACTTACCAGTCCGATTCGCACACGCTGCGGATTTCAAAGCCAAGATCAAAGAGTTTTCGGAGGAATTCGCTGAGGCGGAACAACGTCTTAAATACCTTCTTATCGTGCGCATGGCTGTTGGCCAAGGTGCCATCGCTCAGGACGTGGCAGAAGTCAAAGATAGCATCTCGACGCTGATTGATCGCATTGGGACCCCTACCAGCGATAACGAGAAACAAGCAATGGCGTTGATCCAAGCGGATGAGCATATTCTTGAGGCCAGTTCGTTTTTGAGTATGATCAATACTATCTACTCACGCATAACGAGTAGACCCTGGAGGGAGTTAAGCAGCTGGCTCGGACGCTAAACGAAGCCAAACTGGTTTCGACGATACGGGAGGCGCTTAGCGTTTCGGTCGATGAACTTGTCGAGAGGAACAGGTATGCAAGCAGCACCTTCTGGCTGCACAGGAATTGATCCGTGTTTTAGCGCCGTGTTCGATTTTAAATTGAGGGGCGCGACGATGGTGATTGGTGAGGCTATCGACAAATCGACGAACACTATTTTGTTCAAGGTATGTGTCCGCAACTCGACTCGAGTTGCTCATTCAACTGTATATGTCAATGTAGATGGACGAGGGACCGCATGACCTGATTGAAGAGGCGGATATAAAGAAGCTGTGGAAAGGTACCATCTATTGATGTTTTGTCTGGTTGCACTGCCCTCACCCGTCGCCTAGATAGCAATTGGAAATTTAGCGTCAAGTGTAGAATTTTTGCCGATGGCAAGTCAAAGTTCTGTAATCTGTAAATGTAACACTTACCGTTTCAACCAGCGCTCTATAGTCACTACGCCGACAAATTCTCCAAGGCGCAAAGCGAAGACGCGTGGACACTGAAAATTCTCAGTCAAGTAATCAGTACGTCGCGTCTGAGTCTAATTTGTGATTAATATAATTATGGCAGACTATCCTTCCATTGGGGAGGCTATAGACGAGGATGCGAGTGGTTACATTTCGGTATATGAGATTGTTCGTTTTCTGAAAAAGAAGACCGATGTCTCTACACCTGTTTGGTTTGCTTTGTGAGTGATAAGGGACCCTTCGCCGACGTCCACTCATCCAATTTCGAAGCTGGGCCGTGGGGACGCAATATCTTGATTACGAGTGAGTAACAGACCTTCTTACCGTATGATCTTGCCCATCGTCTCAGGTACACCAACGATACGAATTCCATCCTTCGACAGCTCAAGAAGCTCGCTAAGAAAGCGCAAACAGCGGCAGACGAGAATGTCAAGCCCTGGATTGAAGACTATCTCGAAGTGCTTGAGCTTATCAAATGCTTGACTGCATGGACACAGTGGGATTCGGAGGATAGCGGATTGAATGAGTTGGATGAACAAACGCAGGCGGAGCTCGAAGAAGTCGCGCACGCTATGGGCGAGAAAAACAAGGCACTCGTGGAAGGCAATTTGAAAGGGCTCAATTATTGCATTCCCGATGAGTCTAGTCTTCCAAGTATCACGGGTCAGTCCGCATTCCGGATCGAACAGGTCTGCATCTCTTTTTGAAACCCGAATGATTCAGCGCAATACTAATACAAAATCTCTTTATCAGAGCATTTCGGTGTTGTTGTACGTGATACTGGCCAAGCACAGAGACGTTATCAAGGACGGGATGAGGGAGATGAATTCCGAGCAATTGGCCTTGGAGTGGGAAAAGATGTGGGACACGCTGGACACGCTGATCACCGAATTCCACGAGCGGTTCAAGACGCTTCGACGAAACTGGCGCTCGCAGAAGATGGATATTGAACTCCAAGTAGAATGTTACGCAGGGGGGCTGTTCTTCAACTGGTATAACGAGGTGGGTCGCCGTCTTGCTTGCTCATATGAGACTGAATCACACGGGAACCAGTTCAATAAAGATGAGAATATTATTGCGAAATATTTTGAAGACGACGAGGAAGACTCCGATGAGGAAACAGATGACTCGGATGCAGGGGACGGCGAGGACGGAGTGGATGCGGAGCCATCAGACAAAAGCGATCGCCCCTCAGTTCCTGCAGCTGATTCCGATGCCGTGGATATCAAGGTAATAATTGCATAACTTGCTGAGGCTCCGTTTCACAATTGCCCTGAGCAGATGATATCCCGCAGAGTGGAAGCCCTGGATCAGCGACTGGATACTGTCGAGTCGCTTCTCAGGCAAATTCTCAGCATGGGACTCACACAGGCGCCTCAGAAGGAATCCTCCGGTCCGGATCCCCAATCGCGGGGGTCTAATACCGCCGCGTATTCGGGTGAAGCCCAGTCTCCTCAGCGCACGCGCGATTCAGATGAGGGATCTCAGGGAAATAGTGAGTCCGATGGCGAAATGAACCCAGCGGCCGATTCGGGCAATGATTCGGGGGAGGAAAATGACGAGTCTGATTAAGTAACCGGGAAATTCAATACTGGATAATCCTGATAAGTCTGTACCGTTGATAAAATTACCAAATCTTGATTGCTTTGCATGGCTCACTGTGAACTTCAGCACTTGAAAGTCTTGAACAGTTCGAATTTCACCTTGATTAATCATTCGGTGATTGCCGAGCACGAGTGATCGAATGCCACGTTCACAACATATTCCCACCGTCCCGTGCCTGCTTTCCCTTTGTCTTCGCCTTCTTCCCTCTGTGCTGTCAAGGACGACCGCTCACTCGCTGTCAAGTCTCGGACTCAACCCACGCAATATCCTAGCTCATTGCACCGCAAATCGGCCATGCATCCAAGTCTGCAAACAAGCAACATCACGGATCTCCCAATATCGTGCAGGGTGAGTAATCTGCGCATTCGGGGAGTCTCGTCCCTCAATCTCAAGTAGAAATATGCATTGAATGCTGCAGCTGGATCTGTGAAAGATATGGAGATGCTCTTCTCGCTCATTGACGCGCAGAGAATACCGACGACAAAGCTCGGCTTACTCCTTCCCGTTTTCTACCAGAATCTCGATGTCTGTGGCTGCCCTACCCCAGAATCCATCGATATTGGGGGGCCAAAACTTTCTTCCTCAATCATGGGAGCCATCGGATCGATGCAGGGTCTGGTTCCCTTGTACCAAAAGCGCCAGATTACGAACAAAGTCGCAGAAGAACTCTGGCCACGTTTGTGGACCTGGATACAAACTCTCGATCTATATCGTGACGTGGTTGAGCAAATCATCCCAAGGCGACAGCACGCTACCTACGGTCTCTTTATCCACATGTTCTACCTAGCCCGACCCGATCCAGGCACAGTGCTATCGGCCGATATCCCAGGCATGCGTGCTATTCTGGCACGCTGCTGGATGTACCTCGTTCAGGATGATGTAAATGAAGCCGGCTTCCGGACTCTTGCTTTATTCTTCTATTCGGACGCTGCCCCCGCTCGTTCCGACCATCTGTTGGAGTACATTGACGGTGCTGGTGGGACAATCGATACCTTGGCAACTCTAATCATGGATCATCTCGCTCTGAATTCCCCTTCAAGTCACTCTAGACGGAAGGCTCTCTCGCCGCATGCGAATTACCACTTCTATGTTGGTCTCGTCCGCCTCTTGACCGAGGGCGATGAGGCCGATGATCCTCTCAGCACCGCCCTGCTCAATCGAGGCTTTATTCGTCGATTAACGGCACTCACTTGTCATTACGGTCGTGATCCAAAGGACGAGCGCGAGAAGGCCGTATTGCAGCTCTGCCTCAGTCTTTTAATCAATAAGCTCACTGCGTTTGCGGGGTACAAGGCGGTGGGTGATGCTCTACAGTCTCATCGACTCATCGAGGTAATAGGATGGTGCGTTCACCACGACCATCCTGACGTTAAGGACGTGATCCGGTTTCTCCTCAATACTGTCCTCCCTCGGTGCATGGTGTCTTACTCGATCCTGTCAACGATTTCCCGCCACAGGAACGAGGATAAGCTGTTCTCCCTTCCGAAACCTCTCCCCAACGCACCATGGTTCGAGAAATGGATGTTGTTCTACAATGTGGCGAAGAAGAATATGGAGGTTTTCGAGTCTTATAGAAATGGTCAATACATACCTATCAGGGGCTGCGATAACATGAAGGTAAGCCATGACACTTGGTTTTTGAGTGCGCTCATATAGTAAATAGTGTGGTGAGTTGCGCCGTTCGCAAGACATAAAGCGCTGCGGCTCTTGCCATGAGATGAATTATTGTTCAACGGAATGTCAGCGTGTGGATTGGGAAGAGGGCCACAGGAATATGTGCGATCGTCTCCGCCCACTCCACCTTGGTCGGTGTTTATTGTATGCGTAAATCTCCTCACCTCACGTTTATCTATCAGAATCCGATCACTTGACCCTCCGCGAACGGTCTTTCATCACGGCTCTGGGTCATCATGACCACGAAGCGTCCATACTGGATCTCTGCTTGAAGAAGATTTCCTTCATGCATTCTCATCAGGATGAAGCATTCTACACCCTATTCGATTACACATCGACTCATTTTAGTCCCCTCATACGTTCGGTGCAACGGCCACCTCGACTTCGTACTTCCACCAGCAATGCCATGCTTGCCCAGTGGGAAGATCAGGTCAGCCGGGCAGCGCGTAGCGAAGGACGTATGGAACTCCTCGTAGTGCTTTTTGGGGATGGAAAAAGCACCTACCGCCGTATGGTACCTCTTCGCAGTCAAACCGCGGTCCTGCACACTGGGCTGAGACGAATCGCTGGTAGTTTTGAAGCGGACATGCAGCTTTCAGAAGTGGATATTCGACAAGAAGTCGAGAATCTTCTGGCAAGAAGACGAGAACTTGGCGAACATGCCTTGCAATGGGAAGGTGTCCAAACTGACTAGGCAGCTGGTATTTCTATGTTCTTTCCTTCTTCATTGCAAGGTGCTCTGTAAAAGATGAAGCATGTATTCCATCTCCGTTGACGATTTTGCTACTTATTAAGTTGCCGTTCGGAACTTTGTAGAATTCTGTATATATACCGTTTGGATTCTCAATACGGTCACCGTCCAATCCTCTACCCCGCTCAAACTCACTGGCACCCTCTACACCCGTGCCGCTGAGCCGGTGGTTGCGATCGCCGCATACGGGACGAAGAATCGATATTGGGTGGGCGGGGAGGTGGGCCGAGTGCGCCGTTCCAAGTCATGTTTTGGATGCCAGTCTTGAGAGTATTTTTGCGTTATCAAATATCAGACAATGGACTGAATTTGTGTACTCACAATGTTCCATTCGTCGGCAGAATAAGATCCAATTGCCCGCTGACAATGAGCGTCTTCTTCAGCCGTTCAATTACCCGAAAAAGAACCTCGATATTTGGAGGCGCAGAACTATCGAGATTGTTATCGAAAACGCCCAAGCTGCAGACCCCCCAGTTCGTAGGAGGAGTGTTGATAGCGGCCTGAACGTCAGAACGGTTGAAATTGGCGCGATGGGGGGACTATCAAAATATCAGTTTGAACGAGAAAGCTCGGAGTGTTCAGGAAGTTTCAAGCGTACTTTGTTAAGCAACGTTCATGTTGCTACTTAGAGGATCAATCATGAACGCACCATCGACGTTGAAGAACTCCGGATCCTCCTCATCGAGCACCGCCTTCGCGATATACGAGCCGTACGTATAACACCCAGCATACGACTCCCCCGTAATGAAGAGCCTCCTCCCACGCTCTCAACCCAAACAACCGCACGAAATTCTGAATCCAAAATCCATGAAACTCCCTCGCCGCCTCGAGCGCGGGTCGGTTCTGTGAGGATTGACGCGATAAATATTCCTGGGCAATGTGAAGGAGTCCGGCGTAGGATTCGTCGATGGCCATGGTAGAGCCTGAGTGGGATGCTGGTTCCGCTGAGCGAAAGTGCTATGAAGAATTAAAATTACATTTGGTTTCAGAAGGGTATAAATAGATGAATGAATGAATGAAGATACTGACGGGAAGTTTTGTTGTTGAGGTATAACGGTATTCGGGTTCTCCAATGAGACTTTGAGGACTGCGGTGACACTTAGCAGGGAAATGAAGCCCATCGGCTGAAGATCTTGGGGAAACAAGCGCAATAGGTGCTAGAAGGATTCGCATGGGAGCTCTTTACCTTTGAGCCTTTATAGAGATGTACGAGCTAAAGGGCGTCCAAAGATTATACGTCGGAATTACCAATACGTGAATGGGATGAGCGCGCTGACTGCCGAAACGGTCAGCCAGTCGAATGAATTGAATACGTTGCAATTGGAACCCGGTACGCCCTGAGGTCAATGCCGGATAACAAGAAATTGCATGATACTTACAGCGTCAGGGCTAAAAGGAGCGTGTAACATCGAGGTCAGTTAGCTTCGGCTTCCACTGGAGACCGGATACGGAGAGCATTTCGGGAGAGTGAGGCTGGATTCATCGCGAGGAAAGTAGTCCAAGTGCAAGTTTATGGATGAGCGGCCGGGGTAACAAGAGAATGCATCAAGCAGAGGAGGATGTGCTAGTCAGTAGAACACGCCAGTCGATACGAATTCGCCGAGATTAAAGGGAGGAGAGATTTCGACGAGAGGAAAAGACAAACTGTAAATAGATAGAAGCGGATCCGTTGTATATAGTGACAAGTCCAAGGCAACGAATCCGAGTCGAAAACAGAGACAGAGCGAAGTAGGCGCATTCGCGGGAGACAATTCAGAATGCTGAAATACTTGTGTTGATGGCGAGGAGTCCATGTCCTGCAATCTTTGTATGAATTTTGCCGCTTTGCGCACTTCAAGACTCAAGTGTGCGAATCGCGATTTCCAGATTTCCTAGCGTCAAATAGCAAAACCAAGTGTCGTTCAACGTTGGTGACCGGAAGATACACAACAGGGCATGCGCCGTGTTGAGGGTGCTTCAACCGTCAACTGAAGACGGCGCCGAGGTGGATGATCGTGGCGGAAAGCAAGAGCGAGTTGTTTGGCGCAGTTTACATGATGCGGCGTCTGTCTATCTGATGCAATCAATTCGCTTCTAAATTCCACACCCATGTCGTTTCTTGGATCCCGCCTTCCAACAAGTCGATAGCAACAATAGTCGGTGTTTGGGACTCTAAATCGTGCCTCTATCCGAGTGCTCGGGTCTCCATCGACTCTGCGCCGACTTTCTGATCCCTAGCGACGCGGTGTCTGTCCTCAGCGACTCAGGCTCCGAGTCGAACGCCTCTTGAGACTCGAAACTCTATTGCTTCCACTTGGATTCAGTCAACAGCTCCACTTTTTTTGCGACTGTATCGACTCATTCTCACCGTCGTCTTGCTCTCCAACCTACTTTATTTATGCCGCCATTTCCTATATCAATAAATAAAGTTCTCTGCTCTCGATGCCTCTAACTCCTTCGTTCCCTCGGTATTTCATCTTACCTCTTGGCAATTTTCGATGCCCTCACCGTTGACGTGCAATGTCAATCTCATCCAAGCTTTCTGATGTCATCAACTTGCTTCTTTTGCTTGTCGTTTCTTGAATCCCGCCTTCCTGCCAGTCAATAGCAACAATAGTCGGCGCCTGGGATTATAAATCATGCTCATACTCGAGAGCTAGGGTTTCCATCGACTCTCTTCCAGTCCCAGCAACGAAATTCTGTCCTGAATCATCTCGTCTCCTTCTGCTACCAGATATGTTTTGGTCGTATCCTCAGTGATTTAGGCTCGAACGTCTCTTTCGACTCGATACTCTATCCCTTCCTCTTCCGCTTACACTCATTTGTCAACCAAAACGATATTGACATACATACCTCCACTTTCTGCGACTGCATCGCTTCGCTCTTGGGCTTGATGAAACCAAACTCCTTCCAAGATCTCCAACCTACTTAATCCGTTCCCATTCTGGACTTCGTCCCCTTATTCACCTCTTCCCAATCTCCGCTTGCGTTTACCTTTCTCTGCGGATTCTTTGAATAGCTCGGCGGTGATCCATCCTCCACATGCATCATATCACTTGATCACACCCTCAGGCTCATTAGGATTCCGAATACCGATGTCCATCGGCAACTCGAAGGCGGGTAGCTTGTCTCAAACCCGAGTTTGACTCTCGGCGACCCATGGTTCGTGCTTGCTTCTGGAGTTTTTTTTGTTTTTCTTAGCCGCATATTGATCCCTCGGGGTGAACTCTTCTTGACTGGTTCGATTGACGCGGTTCACATGAAGACTTGAATATGTCGGTGAGATTACGATCACGGTCGATTCAGAGAATAGGTGCGATTGCATCGATGTCTACCTACACGCAAATATGCCTCACAGGGGCCGGGTGATCTCGCAGACAATATAGTTATTTGCCTGGAAGCGTTATATCGTTTCGGCGAATTCCACACCGTAGGACAGGAACAGTCGGCCGTAGAAGCAATAGGTTTCAGGTACGAGGATCCAGATGCAAAGAAATAAATAATTCCCGCATCATTTTTGCGAACAGGTTCGTCTAGGATTCAACGCGGTCCGAACCCATAGGCTCATGTACTACTGAGTGGAGGCGCTCGCTCTCAGAGGGTAGCGACACGAGGCTAGTTCAACTGTATCGAGAATTGGTCGTTCAACGAGATGACAAACGACGACAAATTTCAAGCAAAAGCGATCGTCTTCGACACCCACGAGGGAGCTGGGAATCGAACCCAGTTAGAGTTCCGTCGCCGCGACATCCCTCCCCTTTGAGAGTATGCTTGTGCGTATCAGCAGGGTTTCAAGTTGAATGCCGTGGCGTACGTCAGCACACACCGAGCTATAGCTAAGCGTAGACATGGTTCAATTCGCGGAATTTATTTGGGTCAGTATAAGATAACATTTGAAGTGAGTCCCTGGTTTTTCTCATACAGATATTCAGTTGTATGAACAGTGGAAAGTCCGAGCAAGAGCGCTGTGACGCAAATCGGAGGGGTATCAAAAAAATGTTGAATTGAAGCTTGAAGAGGTTGCCGAGCGTCGAACTCGGGACGGATACAATCGAGTTGCAAAGGTTCTGAATACTTGAGGATTGTATTCGGGATAGGTATTACCGACCTCTGTTTGGGAGGTGGTAATTTTCGATACGGGAGATGCTGTAAACAGCGAGGCGCGTTGATTGGTGTCGTTTGGACGACTCGGAAGAGATAGCCGACCTAGAAGAAGGGTGTTATTTGAATGTTCACGAAAACAAAACAACCCCGCATACCGACCAGAAAGACCCCGAGATTCAAACTCGGAACGCGAATCTTCTGATGGGAAGTAGAAAGGGCCAGCACTTGTTGGTTTAGTTTTTTGAATATGATAGTCTTGGCAAAGTACGTTTTGGAGTTTTTTGGGGAGGTTTGAGTTTGAGCGAGGACGAGCAGGAGTCGGAGTCGGAACCGGATGCGCGAAGGCATATCCAAACGCCAAGTGTCGACTGGAGGTTTGAATTTGAGAGATGTAGCAGGCATAGTTAAATCCGTAGGTAGGTAGGTGAAAGACCTGATAGGTTGAGGAGTACGGCCGCTATCTTCGACCGAGGAGGTTGAATGCCGTCACTGTTGTCGCGGCTCGTGAGTCGTCAGTGGATCGGTACTATTGAAATGCTCCATTCGTTCGCTGAGCCTGGTTTTTGCGGACCCGAAGCCTGTATTTGTAGTCGCAGTAGTCCTATTTGTAGCCTCGATGGTTGAGTTTTCGCCCGCAGATCGGACGTTTCGAGATTGCGGAGAGAACATGGTGGTACGGAACCAAGAGGTGTTTGATCGCATCAGACGTTCCAGCTCATCACGACCAAGCAATCACTCTTGTCCTTCGCCATCATCGTCGCTCTGCGGGCTCACCGTCGTCGCGCAACCTCGCGGCTTCCAGCTGTCTAAGATGTCTCTCTTGCCGCTGGGTAAACTTCACTCTCGGGCCACAGATGACTCAGACGGCCCCACCGCTTTGAATTTCCTCGTCGACTCGACCAAGACTCGACTGTACTCAAATCCGACTAATTTTCCCCACAAACGGCTCGGATTCCCGCTCACGCTCTCCCTACGTTGGTGATAACACGAATCAACGGTGAAATATCCTTTCCGGTACCAACGCTATTCTTCCTCTTCGCCAGTTGTCTCGGTTTGTCTTCTGTCCCTAGAGGAATGGTGGAATCTGAATGGTGGACTGGTATGTGGACTTTGGCAAGCAGTGTAACGCGATGAAAGCCCCTGAAACTCGTTATGGGTCTTTCCTTCACTGTTTCCTTTCTTTTCCTTCCCCTTTCTTTGGCCTGCGACGAAGTGGCTACCGGGTAACCGAAAGCTCGGAGAGGAGCAAAGCGTTTTGCGCAGTGGGCTTGCTCAATTTCGGCGGATACATTTGCGCTTCAATATCGGTGCGTGATGCTCGCGGTGCGATCTTCACGTTTTCCTTTTTGTTGTGTTCTCTTCCCTGTTTCTGCTCCCCATCTTTTTGCCTTTCGCTTTCGTGGGTGGCCGGAGGGGAGTATGGAATTGTGGAAGTGGATGACTCATACGACGGGGAACCTCAATGCTTTCGTCTTCAGTGGACGACGTGTTTTGCGGTGGGAACATAGTCCGTCCCTATTCGCGTCACGCTCGATTCCGATCTCCCCGCTTTGTTTCTATTCTCCTCTTCATCCCCGAATGGGATGCACATAGTCGGGACGATGCTCTGATGGTGGGTTAATGGTGTAAATGCACGCGATGATGCGGAGAAGGAGACGGCGAATTTGAACGTGACGGCGCAGGGTGAGAGGGAGAGGATGCGGATGCGGATGGAGATGGAGATGGAGATCTCTGTGCGTACCTTGCCCTTTGGTTTTCGCATAAGCGAGTGGTAATGGTAATAACCTTCCCTAGAAAGAATGATTCTCCTTCGTTCTCTCGAACTTGTACCAGCTTCCGTCGATCGTTCATTTATCTGACTTGAAAATGATCCTGCGCGCCATTTTCGTCTGTCATTCGCTTGTCGCTCCAACTTGAACTCGCTCGTCCATCTGGATTCTGTCAGTCCTACGGGGGTTTTCTCTCATTCGGCGTCTCTTTCAGATAATGAAGTACAGAACGAACATCATATCTGTATCCCGACGAAACCTTACTTGCGGAATCGAATCTATCCGAATCTTGACCTTTGCGACTTTGCCCGCCATTATGGAGACTGCATACTCTCAAGGAAACCATTATCCATTCTTGACCTGATTCATGCTTTCTCCCAGCCGATGCTTTATTACATCTCATCCACGACGTATTGCCGACAAAAACAACTATCTAAGAAATTCTTCATTGAAGTGGCGAGTCGTGCAAGAGTCGCGACTCTGATTCGTCCTGAATCCTGATTCGTCTAGGGTCTAGTAATCTGCCTCAATTTTCTCTGCAAATTATCTCATAAACTGTATGGTTTTGTTCATTCTCAGACTGCCTGATTATCTCAACGTGGTTCGAGCGCCTTCATAAAGAACAACAGCTGTTTACGCGTATTGATTTCAGACGTTCACGCCGCTAATCACAGCCTGATTCCGGGTACTCGGCAACACACTCCCGGTGTGGGTCCGTCTCGCTCTCACCACGACGACACTCATGCATAGGTGCTGGAAAGTCGCGGAACTCACCCAGATGATCTTCGAAGAACTCGTCGAGGAACCCTCAGTCAATCCGCGACATCCAGATTCCGCTGTCGCACAGATTCGTGTCGACGAGAAAGGTGGACCGGTAAATGCCAAATCTGTCCTCCAGCTCGCCACAACCTGCAAGAACTTCTCCACTGTCGCGCTGGACATACTCTGGAGGCGGAGCAATGGTGTCATAAAACTTTTGAAGTGTTTACCTCCCAGCACTTGGTGTATCTGCGAGGATGGGTACTTTGTATGTGTCTGAGGCGTTCGCTGGCCGACGCTAAACTGATTAATGCATTCCAGAGAATTGTTGCACCCCTAGCAGCCGAGGATTGGAACTTGGTTCTGAATTATTCTAGGCGGATACGAACGTTCTCTGACCACGAAGAGGACATCTATGTGGACGCATCGGTCCTCGAGTCCATCATCCACATCCCTTGCGGCGTGTTGTTGCCCAACGTGCGCAAGTTATCTTGTCACTCCGCCTCTTCTCTTTTCCCCTACATCGATCTGTTGCTTGGTTCTCGCCTCCGAAACCTCACTATCTTATTTGACGGTCCTTCGTTTCGGATCCCGTTTATCCGCTCCCTTCAACCCTATTTTCCTCAGATGGAACACGCATATCTACAATGCGATTCAGCTCAGGATCAGGATTCTGCATCCCTGGTAGCGGAAACTGTATCTTCAGTGGTGACGGAAATGCCGGCTCTCCGCACGCTCTGTGTTGATTCTTTGGACGCTCCCGCTTGCAATTATATTGCAAACCTTTCCAGTTTGAAAGATCTGACTGTCTGGCACCTCGCATCTTCACCATCCCCTCATCCGCTGTCAAATCCTGTGTTTATTGCTTTACGCAAGCTCGTGTTGACGGCAATGGAACTGGAATGCATCACCGACTTTGTGACTACGACGGTCGCCTCCCCCCTTCGTTCATTGTGGATTGATGCTCACCAACCCCCGAATGCTGGGCCGCTTCTATGTGCACTTTACTCTGCCTGCAATCCTCGTCACCTCACCTCAATTCAAGTCGACTTGTACGGCAACGATACCGTGTTTGCCGACTTGAACGCGTACATCATTCCAGTCGACTTCTTGCAACCGTTGTTGGTATTCTCCAACTTACGTCGTGTGAGGTTGATGTGCACGCTTGGAGTTATTTTGGACGATAAATTCTTGGATGCCATGGCACGAGCATGGCCGCAGATTGAAGAGCTGTGGCTTCAGGCAATCTTCTGCTACAGATATTCCCCTGACTCATACCCCACCGTCAACTCGCTTCATTCGTTGGCTCAGCATTGCCTCTCTTTGAGAGAACTTCGTCTGGCTGTCGACATCACCACACTGAAAGTACCGGAAATTACTCACAGGACCCTTGAGTTCTGGCATCCTCTCGACTCTCCCATCCATTCACCTCGCCGTGCAGCTGATCTACTCACGTCGTGTTTTCCTTCCGTCTCCATCGTCCCATTTACGCTTCCGACCTTTCAACCCAAAAGCGACGAGATGATCAGACGGACAAGGTTGTGGGGGAAGACTAGGAAGTTGATGTCTAAGCCGGAAACGTAGAGGGTACCTATTGTCGTTGTCTTGAATCTAATATTCCTGATATACTATTCATCAAAATAGTTGATGAGGCCGATGTGGCTTGAATTCCGTTGCATAGTTCATACATCATGTTTCATGCATTCATAGAGCATAGAGGCATAGAGGGTTACAAGTTAAAGTGCATATTGAGTTCAACATAAACTGGAGATTCACGGCTCAGGCGACATATAAGAGCGATAGGTGCGAGACAATTAAATATACCTGAATGACAAAACGGAAAGAGAGAACGAGAACCGGTGTGAGGAGTATGTTATGTCATACAGATCGTGAAATTTGAAATGTACAGGTTCACTTGCGGTAAGTGGGTCTCAGACTCCGTCGACGCTTAATTAGCTACGCATGAATTTATACTTAAATCGACTCACTTAGATCGCGGCAACCCAGGCGGCATAAACGCTGCGACGGTCGCAGATACGGGAGGGACTGGAAGCAGGTTATCCCTGGAAGTAAAGGAACAAGTAGTGATCAGCACACACCAGGTTTAGTTCCACTCGGGAATTCGTAAGACTGCTGGACTCGCATTGGTGCCGGCAAGGCTCTCGGATGATACCTCGGAGAAGACGATGGACTACGCGGAGGAGCAACAAACGGCGAAAATGGAAGGGGGGTGACGCTGGAAAAGTCGTACTCAATATCATTGTAACGCCTCGACGTAGAAGTGACATGCGGCCCAGGCAAGTTAGGACGGGTGTCCGGCAGCACACGAGACACAGAGGAAGATCTTCCCCTTCGAGTCAAACTCGTAGCTGAAGAGGACGCAGGAACCCGAGCTGAGGACGTTGGGCGCGGAGCTGATGATTGGACGGAGATGGAGGAAGATCTTCCCCTCGGCGGATGTATAGCTGATGACGAGGGAGCATGGGTGCTCGGAACGTGGTCCAGAAGAGAGGATCTAACCGCGGAAGACGATCTTCGTGTTCCATGCCTCATGGATTGGACGGATGGATTGTCATGTGGTACATGGATGGGGTATTTGTTGAAGGGGGAAACATACGTTGAAGTTGACGTGGACGGGGGATGGTTTGTTGACAAGGAACGATGGATGGAGCGTTCTGGTGAGAGGTAATCTGGCTGCTGCATTGAAATGGATCTTCCCCTTGCTTGAGCGTGTGAGAGCTCACTCCGTCCGGAATTGGGTGTCACGGGAGCCGAAATGCGAGGTATAGAAGAGGACATGGCCCGCGACTGCCAGGTGCTGGTGTTCAATGACGAGGAAGGTTGAGTCGCTTGAACAGGGAGATGTGACTCGTACGCGCGCCTGGTCGATGGAGCAAGCGGACCCGGAGCGTATGTAGTTGTCGGCAAACCGTACGCAGCTGTATACGTAGCGAATGGAACTTGGGGAGCAGAGTATGAAGAATTGTATACTGTGGCACGGGAAGTGGAGAGTTCGTTGCTGCAGGAGGCGAAACCGCAGTGGCGTGATGTGCAGTGTTTGAAGAGTCGTACCGCGGCGGTGGAGCAAGTGGCTGCGACGGGTAATTCCCGCCAGAGGTTCCTGATTGGCGCGAATCTCGCAGGTACGAGGACCATTGTGTTGTAGCGTCTGTTTACAAGAGACTAGCGCGAATCCGCATATCGTGGATCGAGGCCATATTTACATTTCAGACCCTTCAGTTTGCAACGAACACAATCCTCTCGGGCCTTATTGGGGCACTGTGAATTGCAAATCAATGAGTAAGGAATATAATGAGGATAAATTATCACCTTAAGATTCAACCTGAGGCACTCATCACATGTAATTCTTCGGTGGTCATTCTTCTTCAACTCCTGCAGGTTTCTGCGAGGCCCTCGTTCTTCATGCGTTGTGCGGGTGCTCATTGTTGGTGAAAGAAATGAAGACGCGAACGACCTTCCTTTATTTATATATCTCGCTACGCCCACAATAAGGTGTCGCATGGATACCTTATCCTCCCACACTTTGTTTTGCTCAGGGCTGTGGGAGCATTGAACAATAACCCTAGGAAGACCGTTTGTGCTAGGGCGACGAAGCTTGACAAGAAATGAGTACAATGAGTTTTTGATCGTGATCTACCCTCCCATGAGCTGATGAACTGCTGTACATTTGCTTTAACTCGCTGCGGGAAACGTTTCGAACCATTCACCTAACAAGAACTCACCAATTATAATGCTACGAGATCGCATTCTATGCCCCAGCGCTAGCGATGCGTGAATCAGAAATCAAAATTCGCTATCAGGCAAGAAGCTTGTCTATGGACCCACAATCGGAATCCGGATAAAGCTGCGAGGTGAGAACAACAAGAGGCTTTCACACCTTGTTTTCTGAAGCCTCGATAACTACGGGTAACAAAGACGAGGCCATATACAACAGGGATTTGCTCGTTGCTAAACAACAGTTTTCACCTTGTCTTTCACAGAAAAAGAAATAGCGATCGATAGGGCGGGTCGAGACATTTCTAGATGGAAGTCTAATGAGCCACATAACCACATCCATCAGAGATGGGCTTTTCTCACTGATTCTCATGAAAGCGAAACCGAGTACGATGACCGTTGTGAGTTGACGCGGGGCAGCGGAACTTTTGAAGCGCAGAATAAGTACGCGCCGTCCCCGTGTTCAGCAACAAGCATCGTTCGTTTTTGTATTATACCCGGAGGCCGTAGACTCGTCGTATACCGCGAAGCCGGGACGTCCGCATCATGGCGGGAGGAAGGAAAGGTGCGGCGCACGTGCTTCATCTGATGTTGCCGATGGCGGAGTTCGCCGCTGGCGGAGTTTGAATCTTGCAAATGCGCTTTCTTGTCTTCAAAATTTTGAAATTGACCTCTATGCTCTCTACGAAGGGGGTCTGTTCGTCGGAGATTAAACGCCGTCCGAGCTGGCGGAATAATATACTCCTGCGTAGTGGGGGCTTTGACTCGGAGAGCGTAACTTGAGTCTTGAAGTAGTGACGCGGCGGCGACACGAGCTTCCACGACGGTTGAAGTATAAGTATAGCGAAATACTCGTGGCTCAACAGAATGCTAAAAACACAACAAATTTGAAGGAAAAATCGGAGGGATCGAGAGCACGAGGGAGCTGGGAATCGAACCCAAATAAATCGAACACGATGAATTTTCCAACAAACCGAGGCATAGATGGTGTTCCGTCGCCTCGACGACTCCCTGTTGTCCCTGGGATTCATACTACCAAGTGGAAGACCATAGCCGGACACCGACTTGCTCATGAATCGATTGAACGAGATTCGTTGTTCGAGTTTGGTCTATGACTTCAATATGAGGGAGAGCTGAGATGCGGGAATTGGGACTAAGGGTTGTCGATTCGACGAGCAGGTGTAGAGCCGGATGATTGTAGACATCGGAGTTTTCACCAGAACGAAAATCCCGCCACAGTGACCCAGTCAGCCTGCGGATCCTTGTTTCTTGAACGTGGTAGTGGTGGGAGGAAGCTGAATGAGAATTAAACGGGTGAATGCGGCGGGAGGACATGGAATATAACAAAGTAAGGGGCGTGGTGAGCTGCTGAGAACTCGGGAAAGAGTACTGCTTCTAGCTCGCCATGAGAGGGATTAAATCAGGATAGGCCTATTTGATTCATTTCGGAACCTTCAGGTCTAGTACTAGGACCGATTAGTCGATGGCGACGGAGTCGCGTGTAGTTTTCAAGTGGGTGTACCACCGACCTCTGGTTGCGAGCGGGAGCGCGTGTCGAGACGGGGAAGAATTCAGATGTCGATATGAAAACAAGAAACTTCGGAGTGGGATGAGAATATCAAGACGAGTGCATCGGTTTCGATGTAATGCGAAAGAGGAGACCGAGAGGGATGGCAGAATTCCGACTCAAAAACATATTTCGCCAGATCACAGGGCCCTCGAGAGTCGAACTCGGTACGAGCGCAAATGTAGATTGTCGAGACCTAAGTCAGAACTGACCGGCGCTCGTTATTCGGTGGACCCTGTGTATGATACGCAGGTGGTGGTGACTGCGAGCCAGAGCTATTGCGATGTTGGGACTGAATTTGGGTGCAAGCATGAACGTTCACTGGGAGAGTCGAGACAACGGTCGTCGTTTGAGAGGACTGAAGCAGAGGAGTATCGGTTCGAGGAATACTGCTGGGGTATTTGAGTGAGTAAATTGAGAGACATTAGTGTTCGTCGCGGCTCGCCAGAGTGAAGTAAGATGTCAATTTCGTTGTTTTCACGCTCTCCGAGTCCGAGACTGAAGTGAGAGAACTCGCGGGGTAAGTAGTTGTTTTCTCGGGCCCAAGGCAGCAGTAGAGAATGATAGTAGACGTTTGTGGTTCCTCGTTAGATATAAACGTCGCCAGAAGTCCCAAGGTCTTGGAATTGCGGAGAGACCATCGTGGTACTGAAGCAAGAGGAGTTTGATCGTATCACACGGGCTAACCAATCAGAAGCAAACAGCCTGCTTTTGTCCTCCCCTGTCATCGTCCGTCTGTGAACTTACCGTCGCGGCGTCGCCGCGCAGTCTCCCGACTTCCAACTCTTCTCAATGCTTCTAGCTGCCTGGTTGACCTCGCTCTCGATAGCACCGACAACTCTGACGCCGCTGCCGCTCTGTCTAAGGTCTTGACTCTAACCTCTCCGACTGCTGAGTTCGCCGACAATTGACTTGGGGGTCGTCGAGGACAGTGCGTCCTCGTCCCGTTTTGCTTCTCTCCCTCCTCGTTCCGCCACGCTCTCCGTGCTTACCACACACTCCCACCTCCCGCCCTTCCTTTTCCTTCCTTTCACCCGTCCCGAATCCTTCTTCCTCCGCGCCAGCATTTGCCTACGCTCGCGGCTCGAAATCTAGATTGTCGTAACCATTGGTATTAGATGCGTTAGAAATGCCGCCCCTCAATAGGGTCTCCCGATGTACTTGACTCGACGAAGACTGCCAGCCCGAATCGAGTGAGGTGGGAAACGAGCTCAGCCAGCGCCGCGGGGGAGGTTGGCGGGTACGGGACGAGGAGGAGGTATTGAATGAGAGGGGGGTCGCGGGTGGGTGTAGGCGGCATTCGCCAGTTACGTCGCCACCCTCTTCCCGTTCTCCTCTTTTCCCTTATCATACGCGCCACCACGTTCATTCGCTGCTCATACCGACGCCCCCCAACCCCGCCTTGCTGGACCCCATAACCGGACCTCATTTTGGCCGTCGACAGCGTTATGGACGCCTTCTCGAATCCCTTTTCGTCGTCAGTCGCTCGCGGGAGCAATCTTGCCTGTTCGTGGTGGTGTTTCTATATATCGTGTGCGTCGGTAATCCAACTCAATGCATGTGATGTGGTTTGGACTTAATTCATTATTGTCGAACTTCCACCACGCGCAAAAATTGGAATGCTAACTATCTAGTCTCGCTGAACTGTCTTCCAGGGTAAACGAATCAAGGAGAAAAGTAACAACAAGAAACGCGACCTTGCTACAAGGATTCTGGGAGGAACGAATCCAAATGTAATGACGTAAGGAAGGTGCGAAAGAGAGTCCACTTTGACTCGAGTGTATCAAGAAATATTCCTGGCCAAAAGAGCGACAAATATAAAGGAAAAAGACAGAATTGCAAGACTTACGGGGGAGCTGGGAATTGAACCCAGTTAATTTGAACGTGGAGACATTAGCAAATTTATGGCTGTAATAGTGTAACATTATTATTTGTTGCACTGCTACAGGGATTTTGGCACCCAAATACACACCTAATGGAGGTTTTCCACAAATTGTGCACAGGTCGGCAAAAAAATACACAACCTGTATCCCAGAGGCAAAAAATACACTGCAACACACGGTTCGTCAGAAAAATACACAGGTCTTCGGGATACCAGGATCTCGGCCCGTCAATGGTCATCAGTTGCCATCTGATCGAAAATCACGGAGAGGTTTTCCCTGTTTTGTACCTGTACCTATAGCGCCCTTGTAGCAAGCCCATTGTGTCCATGAATTCCGAAATTTAACTTCGTAAAATGTATTTCAGATTGCCAGAGCTCGCTGACTTCCTTGGGTGGTTCAATCGAATACATTACTGGAACTGCATTTCTTCAATTTTCTTGTATCCGGTCTGATATTTTTGGAAAAAGGAAGATGGCCGAAGGTAGAAAGATCATATAATTATACTGCAGGTACCCTATGTACCATTGTCTCAGGCACTGAACATTGCCGTGCAGAGAAAGGAAAAACAGTTTGAAAGTGCACTCGAAAAGCCAATGCTTGGACCTTTGATCCGTTGCCGAGATCGTTGATCATGATGATCAATCCGGGGCTGGCTGCCGATGGCTCGGAAAATGCTGTACCTGTGCGTTTTTTCTTCTTCTGAAGACGAACCTGTGTAGATTTGGGAGGGTGTGCATTTTTTATAAGTTCAAGGTGTGTGTGTTTGCCTAATAATGTTACAGTATTACCCCCATACAAATTGAATCATGGATCGTGTTCCGTCACCCCGACGACTCCTTCTTTTGCCTGTGATCACTATGATTGCTTGGGTCAAGTGCAGTAAAACAGCGACGCAGCGTAAGGATGTTTACTGACTCATGCTCGATCGAACGAAATTCTTTGATTACGTTGACTAGGACTGGGAAGGAAGGAAGGAAGGAAGGAAGATTACACGGCACGGTCCCCTGAGGAACGCCGGGGCCCAGGGAGTAACTGAGTGTACAGGCACTAATGTACACTACGGTCCCTGGACTTCTCCATCATCCCATAGCCGAGCTCACGGTCGCAGTACTCAACTCGCCGCGGTAGAACTAAAGAATAAATAGAGAAGTAAGTTTCGGAAAACAGGCGTTGAACAACTTCTAGAGAAACTAAGGTCGTATTAACGGGACGGCGTAGAAAATTTCAAGGACATCAAATGCGAGTTTGGCCAGTAGCCCAATATTTGGTCGTGAGTAGAGAATTGCTTTGAAGAAATCTGTAGGAGATAATCTTCGTTGTAGAGTTTGCAGTTGAGGAGATCGTTGAAACAATACTTCAAAGAAAGTATCTCTAGTCCGAGTGAGTTCGACGGACGAAACACAAATCAAAAGAGCGTGCTCGGGAGATTCAACCTCAGTTCTGCAAAATCTGCAAGTTCGTTGCGACCGTTGGACAGGCTGATTCGCATGATTCGCGTAGCGCAAGACCTCGAGGGCGAGCTGGTGCGTAGAAAGTAATAGAGAAGTCAGTGCTTCCCGATGTTTCTGTGTCGTCACCATGGACAGATAATGCCGCAGTTGTAGCGCTACTTGCGTAGGTGGTTTGTCCTTTTGTGGTTCGAGTCGTCCGTGTAATAAATAGAGTTTCTCGTTTGAGTTGATGCAGTCCATCAGCCAGCCCTTCATCAAATTCTCCACCTGATTTATATAAGTATTGACATCTTGAATCGACGTCGAGGTCGTTAAACTCAGAGGTGGACATGTGAAAGGGAGTCTCGAAGCAGAAGTTATCAGATCTTTTGCCCAGGATTTTTTGTTTCGTGCCGAGAGCTCAAACGAGCTGTCGAGGGCAGCACGAGCAAGTTCACCCTTGTGAAGGCCGAGAAAATAGATCAGATGCTTCAAGATGAGGATCAGGCGTCGGACGCGGAGAGGAGCTAGACCCGTTTCCGTGAATAGCGGCGCAACGGCGGAGCGTGAGTGTAGATTGAGTATTCGCCGAATAAACTGTATTTGAACCTTGCAGAGCTTATTGACATGCACATCCTCGCTGTCGGGTGAAACTTCGCACCCGTGGATGAGATGGCAGTCCAATCGGCGCCGGCGGCGCTGGAAAGATAAGTAGGTTTGACTTCCTACAAAAGATTAAGGGCGGGATCAAGTAGATTAAAGAACACTAGGAACGAATACATGAGAACCCAGATTTAACACCATCGGTTGAACACTGGAAAACGGATATATGTGGTGACATCTTTCGGTTTGACTCTGGGTGTATTCAAAGTAGAGTCTCAAGCGCAGATGGGTGCTATAAGACGCGTGGTTGAATTTTTGAAGACATCAGAATTGATCTAGGTCAATATACTCCAAATGATATTTGAAGGGCCGTCGACTCCCCTGGTTTTGTTCGTACACAGAGAAATCCATGAGGGAAACCTCGCCGCGCCCGCGATGAAGACAAGATGCCGATGATGATATGTTCGACTTTGCAGCTCGAGGATGAAGAGGTCGCCGAGGGTCGGACACAATCGACGATTCGTAGAATTCGCAGTACTGAAGATTCAGAGCCAACCCTTTGTTTGAGAGGCGGCAAGTCTTGAATCGATAGGAGGCAGATTTAAAAGACGAGAGCCCGTGAGGAGCGAGGCACGTGCATTGCTGTCAGGTTTTGCGAAGAGATTTAGAGTCTAGAGCTGGATATGCAGTTACCCTTCGGTTTGACTCTGAGTGTATTCGGATTGGGGTAGGTTAGCGATATCGGATCTGTGGTTGAATTTGTGGAGACATCAGAATTTATTTGGGTCAAACTAAGCAGCTACTTTGAATTGAAGGGACTCGCCTAATTATGCCCATTCGTATGTCAAGCTCTTCGGATGGAGGATGGGAAAGTCGGCGCCTTGGTGAAATCATCACAATGACTCTGAAGCCAACCTTAAAAAGGTCATGTTAGTCTCGCGTCGGACTCGGGGTGAACACCCATACAGATGGTATTCGAGAGGTGGGTGACCGACCTTTGTCGAAGCCATGAGGAGCGAGCTGTATCGAAATACACCGCTTGCTGTTGATTTCACGAGGAGATTCGGAGTCCAGAGCTGGATAATCCCAGGTGGCAATGAAATGTTGATCACAAGAAAAAAAAAATACCAGAGCAAACGCCCAGAAGAAGGTCCCCGAGAGTCGAACTCGGAACGACCGCAAAAGCAAGAAGATTTGGCGATGGTCGGCGTTTGTTGGTCTGTGGACCCTTGTTCTAGTTTGATATGGTACTGTTGAGAGGAAGGGGCCGAAGAGAGTTGACTGTGAGTCGGCGCGAATCGGAGGCGGCGCTGGATGCGCCAGCCGAGCGTTGACCTGAAGTTTGAGCTTGAGATAAATGAAGCCGGTGGCTGGAAAATTGATCGAACGTGCTGAGGTCTAAGAAGTACGGCTGCGAGGAGGTATGGATGCCGCCAGTGAAGTAAAAAGCAAGCAAAATGAAAGTAAAATGCTTCGTTCGTTCGTTGAGCCTGCTTTTTTCGTTCCCAGAGCCAGTATTTGTAGTCGTTTCAGTTGCATTTGTATCGTCGAGGCTTCAATACCTCCGGCTCCGGCAGATTGGACGTTCTGAGATTGCGGATTGAACATGGCGGTACGGAAGCAAGAGGTGTTTGATTGTATCAGAGGTCCAACCAATTATGACCAAACAACTTCCTCTTTCCCTCCGCCGTCATCGTCTGTCACGGTCGTTGAGCTCGCCCTCGACGCTCAATCTCACGACTTTCAACTGGAAGTGATGGATTTAGCCGCTGGACAGACTTCGCTCTTGATTAGACCGACACCTACGACGCCGACGCTTTGAATTTTCTCGTCTGTCCTCTGCGACTGATTTGGCTTGGATTTGGCCGACAAGCGACTCTAGGGGTCGTTGAGGACAGTACCAAGTAGGTGCGTCGTCGTTCCATCACGTTTTACGTCTCTTTCTGCGCACTCTTACACGCTCTCCGAGCATACCACACTCATCCCACCTTCCGCGCTTCCCTTCTCCTTCATTTTCCCTCCTTTCGCCCTCGCGGCCTTGTTTACCCCGCTCACGAGTTGAATATAGATTGTCGGCAGCCTCGGCCCTTCGATGCGTTGGCAATACTACCTCTCAACGCGTTTTTCGATGGCCTTGACTCGACGACGACCGCAGTCCGAATCGAGTGGGGTGGGAAACGAGCTCAGCCGGCGCCGTGGGTGACGTTGCTTGGTACGGGACCGAAGCGGAGGGGTTGCTTCGAAGGAAAGGGCTGGGCGGAACGTCTCGGGAAGGTACGTCGCCATTCTCTTCCCTTCTTCCTCATTCCCCTTATCGTACGCACCACCACGTTCATTCGCTACTCATAACACCGCTCCCCATCCCAGCCTTCACCAAACCGGACATTCTCCTTTTCTTCTGCCCCCATAGTGACGCTCCCTTCCCTTCCCTCCTCTCTCCCTGCGCCGGCGTCTTCGTCTTCCGTTTCGCTCCCTTCCAACCCCATCGCTAGTGCCCACAACACGTACACCCATGCCGCCCGCCATCGCGCGACGCCCACGCAACTCTCGCCTCCGTCTTCCACGCATCCTTTCCTCTTCTCTATCCCCGGCGCCACCCTGCCTTCATCCACTCGGCAATACCCAGCTACGCTGTCCGGCGGCTCTCACACCCACGTTGTATCCCCTCTCAAACATACGCATTCAATGTGGCTACGTTAAACTCGAGCGAGTGATTCGAGCTACAGTAATTCCATCCTCCTACACGTCTTGTGCACCTAATCCTCTGAGACGTCGTTCTTTCTTTTCCCTTGCGTTCGGGATTTTCACTGTTCTCTTGTTCTTGCTCCTTCTCCCCGGCGCGTCTTTCTTTCCACGATTTGTAGAGACGCATATTGTAAACCACAGTACAGTGCGTCCACAGTCACATATGACTTCAATATATTGATGTTTGATTCTATTTCATGCCCGGGCAAAAGGAAGTTCAACTTAGGCTGGGAACCCGAAGCGAATCGGCTATCGATCTTGTTTTGATTTTTTCGCATTCGATGGGGAAGGCGCTGTGAACGAAATTCGCGAATCGTGAGATCGGTGATGAGATGCATGAAATTCAGCTTGATTTCTAGCCAGTGTCAATCTTTCACAAACTGTGGCTAACCCTGCGACTCGAAGACCGGTGTGTTGGATCGTGCCCGCAGGAGGAAATTCAAACCGTCTGGTCCAATGCGCCAATGCTAGCCTTCAATCATATCACCTAATCTCATGCTCAGGGGCATTAGGATTTCGAATACCGTCGTCCATCGCCAAGGCGGGCAGCTTCTCTTCGGACCGAGTTCGACTCTCGGCTGGCCCATGGGTCGACGCTTGTGAGCTTTTTTGTTCTTCTTCTTGGTCTTCTAACAGCATAGTTCGTTGAGATACGGATACATTCCGCTCATCAGGGTTGCGGCCTTGTATATTTGGTTATTTATTTGGTGTGCGGGATTACTCGACGTGATAGATAAATGCATTAATAAATATCATTCAAGATTGTCAAAAATTAGGGAATCGTCAGAGCGCGTTATGTGTCGGTGACATCCGAGTGCGGTCGATTCAGATTCGAGCGACTCGATCGACGTGAAGTTAAGGCACTATGCCTCGTATGGGTTGGGAGTGGCACAACAGGCCGTTGAAAAACGACAGATTTGAAGACGAAAAAGGCTGATATTGCAAACTCACGGGGGAGCTGGGAATCGAACCCAGTTATGAAGAATGAATACAAATCATTTCCCAAGAAACCGAGGGATGGCTGGTGGTCAGTCGCCCCGAAGACTCCCTGTGTTCAGAATGATTTCAGCTAGATAAGTTCAAGACAGCGACACACGGATACCTATACATCGGTCTGACTTGCACCCAATCGCCGGTTCTCGACGCTGCAGGAAATCTAAGTAGGTTTCATTTCACTTCCGGCAGGTGAATTAGATTCTAGAATTCGATTTGATCGGTCGGGGAGGAAGGGAATCTGCCGAAAGAAAAAGGTATTCTGTTCAAGAAGGCGCAGTGAGGGAGTTGGGAGTCGAGCCCAGATTGAACACCATCAGTAGCATCACCTCGATCCTCGCATATGCAGTGTTCTGTCGCCGCGACACCCCCTCGGTTTGAGTCGGTGTGTATCCGGGGCAGAGTAGATTAGCGTATACCGGGGGTTGGATCTTTTGAGACATCAGAGATAACAACGATAATATTTGAGCTGAATCTTTGGTTTTGCTGATATGTACTAGTCTGAGTTATGAAGGGTGAGTCGCAGGGGAGATGAGGTGAATGACCCCAATTCCCCTCAACGCAAAAATCTTCTCACTGCTGGACTGGAGGTCAGTCGTGCTGCGAACGGAACGGAGTAAATTTTGTAACTTGCCGCAAGAGACGTTGAGACGCGCCTTTGGGAGCGACGAGCGTGAACTTGTCGAAGAAGCCACAAAAAAAGTATGTATCCATTTCGGCACAGAGGCTCCCCGAGAGCCGAACTCGGATTGAGCGTTGAACGAACGCCGTTTGTTGACCGGTGGGCCCTCGTCTCAGAAGTGAATGAGAACGGCTAATGCTGGATGCATGGAGAAGGAACGTGTACAAAGCACAGACAGAATAGAGAGATAGAGGCGAGTTTCTCGCTCACATGGTTACGGAGAGTGTGCATATATACATCCCGGAGTCAAATTTCGGAAGGCATTTGAGGACAGGAGGGTGGAGAGTCCGGTGGATATGAATTTGAAGATGGAGAGGCAAAGGGTAGCGCCGAGCTAAATAAAAACTTTCTTGAAAGCCGCACAGAGAGCCCCCGAGAGTCGAACTCGGAACGAACGCACGTGTAATGACGAAGGAAGCACCACGGTAGGCGTTCGTTGGCCTGTGGACCCTTGATGTTTCTGTATGATAGTGGTAAGTGGAAGGATCTGGAGGGAGTTGAGCTTGAGTTTGAGTCGGCGCGAGGAGTCAGAAACGAATGCACGAGGACATATCCAAAGACTGGGCGTTGGTTCAAAGTTCGAGTTTGAGGAAAGTGAAGCCCGTAGCTACGGAATGAATCGAGCGACTCGGAGTTGAGGACTACGGTCACGGATTTTGAGCGAGGGGGTTGAATGTCGACATTTGTTGTCGCACCGGCTGGCCAGCGGAGTGAAAAGTGCCGTTCGTTCGTTAAGCCTAGTTTGTGCTGACCGAAAGCCGGTATTTGTGGTTAAAATAGTCGCGCTGGCATATCCAATCTAGACGGGCAAATTCCAGCCAGCAGAGCGGACGTGTTGAGATTGCAGAGCGTAAGTACGTGGTGGTTAGAAGCAAGAGGTGTTTGATCGAATCAGGGGGTTCAACCAATCACGACCAAACAACTCCCACTTGTTCTCCGCCGTCAGGGTCTGTCGGCAAGCTCGCCCTCGTCGCTCACTCTCACGACTTTCAACTCGAATCGATGTCTCCAGCCGCTGGGTTGACTTTACTTTCGGTTAGACCGACACCGCCGACGCCCCCCGCCGCTTGGACTGACCCTGCGGAGACTACTGATAAAGTCACTGATTTGCACGACAAACAACTCTTAGAGGACAGTGTGCCTTTGTTCCGCTCTGCTTTGCTTCCTCCTCGTTTCTTCACGCTGTCTGTGGATACCACACACGCCCCGTCTCTTGCGCTTTCCTTTTCCTTCCGCGAGGCTCAATTTCCTTCGCTCGCCGCCTGAAATATAGATCGTCTACAGCCTCGGTATTCAATGCGTTGCCAATCCCACCCCTCCACGCGTCTTCCAATGTACTTCACTGGCCGCAGCCCAAATTGAGTTACGTGGAAACGAGCCGACGCCGCGGGGGAAGTAACTGAGGATGAGGACGGGACAAAGAGGAGAAGACTCTCTTGAATGAGAGAGGGTGTCGCGCGTGAGCGTCTTGACAAGGTATCTCGCAACTCTCTTCTCTCTTTACTTCCTCTGAGTCTGTACGTCTGCTCGCTCCCAGGTCCGTTCGTTAGCGATACGTCCGTTCGTCAATTCTCATTCTTCTTCCCCCGGTTCAGGTGCCGCCCTCCGCCCTCCATCATCCCCCTCTTGACTGTGCTGCTGAAATCGCCTCGTCGCCTCACGCCCACCTCGCACCCTCTCCCAAACATACGCATCCATCCAATGTGTTTGCGTTAGAATCGCGCACGCGACTTGCTTCCATTCTATCCAACGTTAGTCTTGTTCATCCGGCTCTGTGAACCTTTTTTTCTTTCTTTCTTTCTCCCCGTGTTTGCTTTTCTCTTGTCACTACTCCTTCTCCCGTTACCCGATGCTTTGGAGACTCCGCTTAGTGCGCGCAAAGTTACTTACGGTCTGAATATATTGATGCTTGATATCATTTCAGTCCCGGGCAAACAGGAGGGTTGCTTATCTGTTCCAAGATAGGTCAGGTGGACTTCGGTATGTCTTCTTCCCTGGCTATTAATATTTTTCCCACTTCTTTCCTTCTCTTTCTTTTGCCTACGACGAAGACTCGAATCGAGCACTCGACTCCATTCGATTCGATTGTCGCCGTCTTGTTTTGCTGCTGCTTTTGTTTCGCTTCCTCTCTTTCTCTCGTGCTTTCAGTCTTCTTCTCGTTTTCTTTCTGTCTTCTGCTTTCTCGCCGACACGTCTTGTTGGAAGGATGTGAGGGGCCGGAGTCAGAACGGTGGATGGTGGACGGGAACTCGACGATGCGATGGGGATGGATTGATGCGGCGCGCGCGCCCTCGCTGTCGGTAGACGACGTAGTGGTGGAGTCGTGTAGGTGCTGGCCTACGAGGGGTAGGGAAGGGCGACCACTGAGATTCTAGATTCGATTGGAAGGACGAGATAGTACAAATACATTTCCATATCGCGTTGAGAATGCACAAATTCAAGATCATCCGCTGTTTACTTTCGCTTATGTATGCATGAAAATGATACGACCAGAGTCTGACTCTCGCATACCTTATCATACCTGGTAGTCTCTGAATTTCCTCGCTAGATGAGCAGAGGCGGAGAATAAAAAGAGGTAGACACCACTTTCTGCACATCACGAAGGAGCAGGGAGTCGATGACTCATGAGAACAAAGAAAACATAGACCTTGTTCAGTCGCCGCGACACCTCCTCCTTCGGATTTTGGAAGGTAAGCAACCGATTTCTTAGCTAGTCAATCGCGGAGGTATGACTTATGGTTGCAAGTTCGCGAGATAAGGTTGGAGATTGAGGCAATTCGTAGCTCCAGTGGAAAAGTGACTTCACCGTGCTTGTCTTCCGGGCGTGAACTAGTCTCTTATAAACAGACAATAAAAACAAAAATGTCCTCGTGCCTGCGGTTGTTATATATTAGGCGTGAACTTAACGACTCTCCGGTTAGACAATCAAATCGAAGGCAAGGAGCTCTGCCTTGTAGGGGCCTGTGGAGAACGTAGAAAAGGATAAAGGGAGATGAGGATTAGATAGAAGTTGTCGTGGAATGAGTTGAATGGAGGGAAAGATCGTTTGACCGTTGAGAGTTTGAGGACGATAAAGGTGCCAAGAACGAGACCAGGCGCCATGTGAAGCGTACAACTGCGGCGACCGGTTTGAAGAAAATCGTGTGCCGTCGCGCGCCGGCGGCAGAAGAGAGAGCCAGAAATGCAGGGGCCAGCGCATAAACATGGAACATCGTGCTGGCAGAGGAATTGAAGCAGAACTGTTCGAAAATATCTCTGAGTTTGTGCGAGACAAAAACGGACACGAAGACGCCAAGCCGGCGGGCAGTTTCGGCAGAGAGAAGCACCATATGGACGACGATATTTGAGGTTTTGCCTTCGTGATGAGTGTTCCCGGGAGCGGGAAAGGTGCGTTCCGCAGAGATTACCAGGGTTCCTATTGAGGTGAGAAATTCGAGAGAAGCACGGTGTTACCAGGCTTTCGGAAGCGACTCACGGGCGGATCTTTGAGTTTTTGAGTTCGAACAGCACATATCCTTGGCAGTCTAACGGTGTTGAGAGCTGCAGACCCTCGCTGCAAACCAGGATGTGGTGGTTGGTGCCAATAAAAATTGTTATAATACAATATTGTTAGATACAGATACGATACGCCTCCAGAATCCATGATATGATACTGGTATAATACGATACGGCAAAAATCGTATTATTATCGTAATATGGACAGCACTAGAACTTGGTGGTAAAGAGCGTGATGCAAGCTGAGAAATCACTGATCGTGACACCGTGACCGAGTCACGGAAGTGCCTTGAGTAGCAAGTTCTCCCGACAACTCTCCTGTTCCCCGCTTCGGACCGTCACCAGTCTCATCGTCTTAGTGTTTCGTATCATTCGCCCTTAAAACCAGGCCCGTCCTTATAGCTTTTCCTTGTGAGTTGTTGAAATTCAACGCGCTGATGGCCGGCATGGGAGATGATGTCATCAATCTTCCTTGTCTCCAACCTCCACCGCTGGCGGCCTGAACTGTCTTTTCGTGCTGTTGCAACCGTTCGAACCACGGGCAAGTGCGTCAATCAGTCTAGTATACCCAACTCATTGGAATCTACGCGTTTCTTTATACCTTCGCCCGATGCATCCTGGACTAGCCCGCTTTACAGACCTTCCTGACGAATTGATCATCTCGATCTTTGAAGACCCAGAATTTTCTGTAGAAAGCCTCTATTTCATGGCTTTGCTCAGCCGGCGGCTTCATAGGATCGCTCTGGCTATCTACTTCTCTCGTCACAAAATCGACTTGAGCACAAAAAAGCTGACGGTATACCTCAAAGGGGATGACTCTCTTGATACTCTATCCTTCCTCCGTCTCAGTCTCCACATCGACTCATTGGAATACCTGTCCTGCACGATTCCACACCCGAGCTGCACCGTCATCCATCCCGTTGTCAACCAGATGAATCGTCTCCGAAGCCTCATCTCTCGCCTCTCTTCCATTGAGGAAGTCATTCTCATTTTCGCCGACGGTCACGCCTCCGAGACCTATCGCTGCCTAGCTTTCGGCGACGACGCCAGGCTAAAGGCATGGGCACATATGCTCGGCGAGCTTCTTCACGACATCGTCCAGGCAGGATGTAAACATCTCACCGTTGTAAATGGCAGCTACCTCACAGGCACATACGAAATTTTGCCCGTCTCATCCCGTCCCCTGTTCATCAAGCGAATAATCTATTCCCACTCCTCCACAGTGCCTGGATTTCGACGCAGTTGGCCCCAGGGAACAGAAGATACCAGAGTACCCGTCCTCGAGCCCTCTCCCAAAGAACCCTTCCTCCTCAGCTCTCTCTGCATCGAATCTCCCATCTTCCTCATCCCACCCGCCCTCGACTGGACCCTCTCCGCCCTTCGTCACGCTCCGATCACATCACTCACCATCGCCGTTCCCTCGGCCCGTTTGCGAGACAGCACGGAGCTCTGGACGCATATATTGCCATCCATTGCGTTCGCAGCGGGTCCCCACCTGACGAACCTCAAACTCACAGAAGTCAAGGCGCAGCACGCGGATCTCGTCCTCTCGGTTCTGGTCGTGAATCTCCCCCACCTTACCAACCTCGATATCGACTTCCTCCATTGGTTCTGGCACCTGGAATTATCTACCCCACCGAAAACTTCGCGTCGATCACTCAAACGGCTTACATTCCTCCGAACGATTCCTATTCTCGCGGAACACCTTCTCTCCAGGTGGTCACTTCCTGCGCTCCGCGACCTCACCCTCATCTGGTGGATACCTGACGGCCAGGCCTCAGAATTCCACTTCGTTCGCCCGCTGCTTTCCGTTATGCGCACGCTCTCCAAATCTTCCTCTTTGATTGCGTTGCGGCGGCGTCCCTCTTCAGTCCACATCTCCCTGTCCATCACTGCACGCCACAGCATCCAGAGCTTCGCCGACCGCGTGCTCTCATACCACTTACTCCCTCAATCAGCTTCGCTACCAAACTTCTTTCGACTGGTCGAACGAATCGAGATGACGGGCCTGTACGTCAGTTATATATCGCCCCTCAAACACGGCGACCCACTTCTAAAGTTTGTCGACCTGTTTTCGCAGGTTGAGGAGTTGGAGCTGCAGACGAGTGGGTCGGTTGGGGAGGTGAAGGATCTGGTGAACGGATTACAGGTGCATGCTACGCTGAGAAGGATCGTCGTGGATGGCGACGTATATTCGCTGAGCGCTGGACCTGTATAAGATGACGCTGAAGGGTACGATGTTTTTTCGAATGTGCGTTGAGAGGAATGCATATTTATTTATTTCTACCCCATCTTCTAAATCACACGAAGTACGTATTGTGGACGTGCCGCCTTTGCAGCTTCATGTCCACTGGATGATTTTCGTCATTTTATGTACTTGAGTTGAACAGGATCGAATTCGGAGCGTTCGTTTTACTTATGCTAAATTGTACCTTGCCTTATACTTATTCCCACCATTGCACCAAAGCGCTGTGAGAGTCAATTCGTTTTCCGTTGCGAGAAAGCTATAAATTCTTTTTTCGCAGAATAATACCGTGGTTGGTGGTCGAAGAATGTGCTTGCGGCACGTACTTGTCGTGGTCTAGGTTTGTTCATTTTTTTAACTTTGTGCGCCATGTTCCTGCTCAAATCCGTAGTTTGTGGTCGTGCTCCGTGGCTTGTGAACTGCGAGTTCATTGGACGCACCCAGAATTGCGCCGATTGCGGATCATCACTGTTGAACAAGTGGATCAATACACGGCATTGTCATAATCAAATGAGCCGGGTACAAAGATCGCAGTACCTCTTGTCAAAATACCCAAGCACACGAGCCTGCAAAATACTCCTAGACAAATTTAACGATCTCTAGGGCTCGAGCTCAGGGAAATACGCCCAATCGCAAAATTCCTGGCAATTAGAGAATTTAGATTTAAGAATGAGCTTTCTTTGGGCCCCACGATATTTTGAAGAGATAGACTCGGAGACAGTCTCTGGCCCGATATTGCTGAGGAACTCGGCTCAGAATTCCATCCCCCGTTGGACTCGTGTTCTAAGTCCTTGGCTGATTTTTTATAGCGTGCTTGCTGCAGCGGTACTTCTATGCTTTCTTGTGAATCTCGTCCACCTATTTCTTCCGGCGCAGATTCTCTGCCAGTGGCGCAGAAAGCCTTGCGACTCTGCCGAGTCTGCGATGTCACTCACCAAAGGGTGCAAATTCTTTTGGTGATGCGCGGCGGGCTGAACTGTTCACATGAACTACCGAATATTTTCTCATTGCCCTACTAAACTTGAAGCCCGTATGAAAGGAAGCACTGGTACTTATTAAGTATTTTTGAGTTTCTCTTCAGATCCCCAGTCTCCTCCGAGTAAAGGACATCAGGGCTACCGCTATCAATCAACGATCGGCCAAGACACGCGTTTGACTTCATTCTCTGAAGCTTCAATTGCTGCCCTCATCGATGCTATCCCAAGAAATGGAATCTCGAGGAAGTTCCAGCAACTCAAAATCAATATTGCCTTCAGATTCTCACCGTTCTCCAAGGCCGGGACAGCATTACTCGGACATATATCCCGTCCCGCGTGTCGAGCTGGTTCAATCTGGAATGAAGGTAACGAGTGGTAGAAGACCGCTACAACTTGAATCTTCGCAGGGAAGCTCTGGAGTAAAACTCGTCGCTGGAATATATGAATATCTTTCTTCATCCGAGTAAGAAGTCGCACTGTCGCACTGTGTAGCGAGTTTATTTTGACTCAAGAAACTTTGGTAGAAAGAATACATCTGGACTAGACGAATTGATTATCTTCGCTCGACATGACGGGTAGCGAAATTCTCTTCGAGTCAGCCGGACTCGAAGTTTTGATCTCAATGCACGAACTTCGGACGGAGCAGAAAATTCGCAAGCCGCCAACTTTCGGTTCGCTGAGTTGTGCCGATTTGGTTTTTTTCTTACATAATTCCTTCAACTTTTCCGACTGATGCATCAATCAAACTCCCTCAGAACAAGTATAAATTTACAGATACCACCGAACAGGGTAACGGTTCTGAATGTAATCTAGACTCCCCCATCTCGTCAGCTTCTTTGCAAGACATCAGTCGAATAAATGCAGCTCTTTTCTACGGCTGTCCTTTACAATGGCAACATTGAATGGGTGTTTCATTCGTATTCTAGAATGCCGGACACGGTTCAATCATCCCTTGCATTTTCCTGTCTGTGTTCCAAATACAAAGCTTTGCGTCCAATGATTTTTTGGTTGAATTTTCTGCGGCACATACGGCAGAGCGTCGGCAATTTTGTCGCCGAAGTTTGAGCTCCCTGATCGCTTGGTTGAAAATGCCGACGCGGCATCAAAACTCAACCAGAAACCAATTTCAGGCTCAGCATCTCAAACATACCACGGCGATCGATCTATAGCAGTAGAGGTTTGCCGCCGCTGTACAAATAGCTTTCAAAAACTGCAGATCTAGGCATATTTCACAACCAAGAAGTGGAGACCAAGTGGTACGTTATTTTTGCGTGATAAATACCGTCATAGAAAGCATCCAAGTATCGCTGGATTAGTTTCTGCCTGAACGAGATTTGCGATTTCAGCTGTAGTCACCAGTCCGCGGGGGATCTCGGTCCGGGAACCGGCCCGTCCCCGCCGTGTTTTGTTTATTTATTTTCAGAGGGATTCAATGAACTCATAGAACGACTCAGTTAATATTCGTGTGCATGATATCTGCACGGGCACCCAGCAGTATTCTTACCTGATCCATACGGCTCAACAGAGTCACTCGTCCACCGTTCAAATCTGCTCTTGTAACCTTTTGTTGCAAAATATTTCCACATGATAAGACAATAGGTAATACGGTAGTTAATCGAAGGGCCGAAGCCTCGCAAGCATAACTGGACTAAACTGTGGTTTTCGTTAATGAATTTCAACGAGATCTCCCCTGTTTGCGAGGGTTTCTTCAACTCCCTCATCAACCCCAATCGCCCCCGCAGTCGGGATTCTCGCGAACGATGTCCAAACACCACTGCAGATCCTCCTCAATAAAATTGCTGCTCGATCGCAACGGGATCACCCACAATCGCTTCCGCAGCCCCTCAACGACGCGAATCACATGCAGCCGCATGCGTCCCCTGCTCGCGCGCGCGCGTTCAGCAAGATATTCCCATTGCGCAAAATGCACCTGATTCGTGCAGAATTTCCAGAATAGACGAATCCCTCTACGGACTCCACGCTGACTTCCTGCGGGGTGCATGTGAAATCGAAGAGGATGAACGGCTGCTGGTCTTCTGCCATGAGCATGAGCTGCTCCACGCAGATGAAGTTGATATCTTCGTCATAAGCCTCTTGCACCAGCGCGCGCAGAAACTGACGCTCGCGAAATCCCAATTGACAAGACTGGGATTCATCTATTGAGTTTGGTTAGACAGTTGAGATTCAACATACAGTGAGGGACACGGACTGAGGGTCAATGCGGTGAACGATTCACAAATCTTGGAATGGCCTCCGTCTCGCCAATCCGCAATCTGACATTCGCGAGTGCAGTAATACGAGGAGCGGCATCTTGAGCACCTCCGGAGACGAGATCTTTCATGAATCTCTCCGCACTGGTATTACCGGTAATGGTGAGAACACATTTGATCGGGGAGACTGAACATTCGGCTTACAGCGAGATTATCGCAAGCCCTGAGAACTGTTTCGTCGGAGTCAATTTCGTTCAATAATTGAGCCGTTTTGCGCCGGCAGCGATGCAAAGCGTAAAATCTTCGGATATCGACCGACTCTGCAGCTCTGGGGATTGCACTAACTCGAAGAGATCGTTGATAACTTCCGACATAGCGACAGCGACATGGTAGTACACCATGTTCGGCGGCAAAAGGATTCGGACAAAGAAGCGGATCTCTTCGTCTAGTCCCGAGCCGAATTGAATGGGACATCTCAGCCAATGTCGACAAGAATCCCGCACGGATGGCTCGTGGGAGCAATAGGACACCCCCTGCGGTCCGGTGAGGAGATTCTGCAACACCATCAGTGCACCGCGGCCCATTGCCACGCCCCTATGTACAGTATCGTCCAGCAGCGAGGCGCATGGCGCCGATGAACGCCAGCACCAACCCGTGTGCGGCGAGCACGTCGATAAAATTTTTGTATGGTATATGGTCCGGCGCGGCTTTGCGCGCCGTGAACACCATGATCAGGCGGAGAACGCAGGAGAAATGGTAGCCCGGCGCCTGTGTCAGTGCCGTCGAGTGCCGCGCGGCGATGTGCGCGAGATAGTGCACAATGAAGGGGGCTAGATCGTGCGGCGCGCCGCCCGCGCCGGATATGAGCTCCGCGATGTGTGCGGTATCGGAGAAGGTGAGGCTGCCGAGGAAGCGGGCGAGGGATGGTGAGGAAGGGCTCGTATGCTTTCGTCTCTTGGAATGTCGGTGCGAGACGCCATGCTCGCGCGAGAACGCTGCGGAATCCGGGGGTGCTTGAGAGCAGGGTGGTTTGCTCTTCGTGGAGTCGGCGGCGGCGAAGACGACGAACCAGGCGTAAACAGTAAGATATGGCGGTTCATCGTTGTCGGGGGATTCAATGGTCGAGGCTAGGTGGTCGTGGTATTGGTGCAGGAAATGGGTCCATGGCACAGACGATCCCAGCATGCGAGGCAAAGATTTCGAGAGGAGCCGATATCGGTCAAAATGCGTAGTGTGCCCCGCAAGGCGTAAACGATACGCGCGATGAGAGGGAGGGAGCCGTTCGGATTGGGGCGATTCCCAGTCAAGGGGGCCAGGAATTTTTGACGGGTCCAGAAAGTGGTAGAACGCAGGAAGGTATCGTATCCTATGTTTTTCGTTAGCAGATCTCACTAGCTTCTGTAGGTTACGGAGATCTTCCAGAGTCCCCTCCGCGCCCGGGAAGCGGTTAAAGCGATGGCCTGGTTATGTCATCACAGAGTGCAGACAGCTTGGAAGCCTGGACTGACTTTATGCTCAGCCGGGGAGTTTACTCAGCGTGCGTATATCCAGCGCGGGGTGGCATGATGGCGCCTTGGAAAGGTGGAAAAGATGAAACTGTGATTTGTCGTTGGATCATTGATGTGACTGATCCGTCACCGAGGAACACGTAATTCACTTGCGGGCACATGCAATATCAGGTGATCGTGTTCATTGATCGACACCATACTGGTAAGTAACAACAAACTTGAAACAGCGTCCCTTGCGTCTTGTTCGATGTTCTGATTTTCCGTTCCGGGTGGACGACTTTATGTTGGAATTTATTAGGTCCTATACATCAACACTCACAACTTGAGGCTTCCTCAAATTCTCCTCACGGCGAACTCCGTGATGATCACGTACTACCCATCAGCTTACGTCTGATTTTCCCAAGAGTTTTCTGTTCTCTTGCCTTTCTCTTCCACCATGGCCGCCGAACGCTTCATCCGCACCACCCTCCTCCCGTCCCCGCTCAAAAGTCTCAAATACGCGATGCTACCAGGTCCTACGCTCCGCCTCCTCGAGAAATCCCGGACATCTTGTCGTCCATTCGACCAGAACTCGCACGCTACGACGCCGAAATCTTACGGCTCAAAACCGAGCTATATACGCTAGAACAGGAGCGAATGCAGCTGCAGATGTACTACGACGAAGCCAACGCACTCTCCTCACCTGTACGACTCGTCCCACCCGAAATCTTGGCCGCCATATTCGCTCTACAACAGCCCCCCACGCTTGAAACGGACCCGGAAACCGGCTCCACCGAGAACGCCATAGCGATTCTAGCACAAAATCATCTTCTGGTGCTATCGCGGGTATGTGCTCGCTGGCACGACATCGTTCTTGGAACACCCGCGCTATGGAGCAATGTCGAGCTACACTTCCCTTTGTGGGACGAAACGCCGTACGAACCTACCGACTTTGAAACGCTGATGCGCGTGCTTGAGACTGTCCTCGAGCGAGGGCGCAGCATCCCTCTATCTGTGTTCGTAAACACGGGTGGGATAACTTCCTATACCCCCGATGCTCGAACTTCTCACTGCACATTCCCCGCGTTGGGAGTCGCCTCAGGGTTTCATGGCCCCCGACTCGATCTGCTGGAGCTTCTTGCAGTCAGAGACAGGTTACCTTCGCTGAAGGCTATCGATATATCCGGTGCAGTTGCCCCCGGATCGTTCTCGATTTTCCGGGACGCTCCCCTGCTCAAATCCGCAAAGCTCGACTGCAGTTACGACGATTGGGGCGAAGTCCCTCAAATCCCGTTGGCGCAGCTGCGTTCCCTTCAACTTACCGATTCATATAGCGATGACCCTGAATCACCCTTCCCTTCGTTCTCCATCTTCCCCCACCTCCCCCCGACTATCCATCTCACCCTGCAAATTACTCCCCAGATGGATCATGAATTCAACGACCGCCCGACCATCCGCGCGACGTCGTGCGATGTTGCCTCCCTCACAATTGAGCTCCTGGATCGGACCTCCTCCGCACACGATTATTCTACCCTATACAAAGCCCTCGACAGCCTCACTCTCCCTGCACTAACCTCTCTCCGACTATATTCCGACCCGCATCCCGCCCCCATCTGGTGGCTGCCATCCGACTTCCTCGCCCTCTCGAGACGCTCCTCGTTCAGCACACACCTCCAGCATCTCGACTTATGGCACGTCGACATTCACGAGTCGGAGCTGCTCGAGGCTCTTGCGGGGTTACCTGCTCTTGAACCGCTGGCGATAGCAGATTGGGTGCCGGACATTTTATTTGGTGACAGCCTTCTTGAGGCGCTGACTTGCGTTACGGAAGACGAGCGCCAGAGGCTGGTTCCATATCTCACAGCTCTGAAGGTTAGGACGGTGATGAAGTTCAGTGACATGGTCTTACTTGACTTCCTTTGTGCGCGATTGAAGTGCGGTGGGCCATTCAATATTGAGCTGCTTTGGTTGGAGGGGTATGGTAGGGAACTGGAGGCGAGTTTTCTTCCCGGGTTAGATGAACTGGATAACTTCGAATTCTCTTTGGATCCAGCCGAGTATTTATAATACCTGTGAGTGAAGTTTTGTGATAACACATTAACGTGCGATTCAACGCTGATGAATATTTGTACCCTTAGGATATGAGATCGAAGCCGATAAATATTTCAAAAGCTTTCCCAAATTCAATTGAGTTCACACCAAAACTTTCTCCATGGTCTTCTCTGGGTCGCATTTCGTGCTGTGTTTAAAAGTTTTGACGAGTCACGGTGCGTGATCTATTGTGACATCTCACTTCCTTCTCTTGCCACCTCTTGCCACCATGACGAACGAAGACTTCATACGAACCCACCTGCTTCCCTCGGCGTCTGACATCGCCAGAATACGCAGGATTATTCGGTCAAACTTTGAACCACCTCCCGATATCGCTCAAGCTTTGATCAGCCTCGATTCGGAAATCGCTCGCTACAACGCAGAGATTGCACGGGGCCTCGGTGATCTACCCAGCTTGAAGCAGGGTCGCGAAAGTCTTCAGAGTTACCACGACGACTGCCTGTCCCTTTTGTCCCCCGTACGCCGGTTGCCCCTCGAAATCTTGACCGAAATATTCGCTTTGCTCGAGACTGAACCTAGAGCCGGGCCGCTGGGGTATCTTCTCGACGTCACAACCTCCTCAGCGATCTCCATGCTCGCAAACAGTCCTCTTCGTTTGCTGGCGAGGGTATGTAGTCGGTGGCATACTGCCATCATGACGACATCCACTTTGTGGAACAGAGTCACGCTCGTCGCTGTCCTTTGGACTCGGGGGAGCTTACTCATCGACAGGATGATGGTGGGACTGCGAGATATTCTGGAGCGAGGGGGACAGGCGGGGCTCTGTGTGGTTATCGAGACGGGTAACTACCCGCCATATGCACCTGCCCTTCGTCTGCTGGCCGAGCATTCTCATCGCTGGACGCGGTTTTGGTTTAGGGGGATATCAGTAGATCTCAGGGCACTCGCATCGATCCAGGGCAAGCTGCCCCGACTGAGAACTTATTCCTCAAATGTTCGAAGGAAATGACCGAGATTCATAATGTGTCGACTATCTCCAGGGCCCTGGATAGTCTGACACTCCCGTCTCTAACGAGTCTCCACTTGAAGACGGCAGGAGCGGATTCTGTTCCACTACTTTGGGCTCATGAATCCTTTTTTTGTAATCCATGTTATTTGCCCCTGACTGCTTACAGTATGTTAGGCATACTTCTACACTGATACGTGCTATGCGGTGATTGTGAATGTCCAAAAAACGAGTACTTCCATCATGTCCACAAAGCCAACGTTAGGCTATAGCAGACGGGCGCGCCATTGAGGAGCACCTATTAAAAGATGATTTGTTGTGACCTGGAGAAAGGATGAAAAGGTCAGAGCAAAGTAAGATATGGAGCTAGGCGCCCCGCAAGAGCGGGTGGGCACTGGTGTGTACAGTAGACAAAAGATGAGATGAGAGCATAGAATCATGGGGATTGGGCAGGTGAAGGACTGCGAAGTTTTGGTCGGTAATGAGAGACTCGACAAGCTGCGCCAAACATGTAACCGCCATGCTGAACGAGACGTTCCGCATCTGCCTGGGAAGAGAAGGACAGGCGTAGGACAAGTGTTTTGCGGGATTTAATATCCGCTGGCCGTGACAGGATGGAAAATTCCCGTAATTTGCCCTGCGAGGAAGCTGAGGTAACCCAGCTGTCGACACGGTCATGCGTGATATATTCGTTCAAATCTGTGCGGGGGAATGGGACGCCGTGAAAAACAACCGAGTGCCATTTCTCGTCCGTGTCGAACATTGGGGGCGGGCGGTCATCAGATAGACCCAGAAGTGGGCAGATGGCTGCCCATATGGTCTCGAAATGGCTGGCAAGAACTTCAGGAGTGCATGTATCGAGATCCGGATGTAGAGAGATGTTGTCGCCCTTGGTCCACCCAATTCCCGCCAAGAGACGGTTGGGTGAGGCTGAGGAAAGAGCAGCACTGGCTGCTTCGTACAAAGCTGCTGGGCTGCGTTTCACGGGCCGCGGGAGGTGTGCAGGTTCCCGGTCGAAGCGGATAACGACACAGGAAGGTCGCTCCCGAGCCCGAGGACGAGCAGCGTGGAGAGGGGGGTCGTGCTGCAGCTGTGGCTGCGGAGCGGATTTGGCATTGTTTGGTTCTGTTGTCGATGGGTTTGTAACGGTCGCATACGTGGCAGGCGGCAGCGAAAGAGACTCCCCAGCTGGGGGCGCAGGGGTTGTTTCTCTGCATGGAGGGGTGATCTGGGATGATATCTTCCTGGTGATGAGGTGAAACACCGCGACTGAGTGTGGGGAATATGGAGGTGCGCTATTGGTCTCAGTTTCCGAGGTTTGTATCAACGTCAAAGTGGCTAGAACAGAGTCCAGCAGAGATTCGAGGTGTTTGTGGTGTGTCAGGAGGTGGCTTTGTGCATCAATAGGTGAGTTGGAGGCGTCAAAGAGTGCAGGTGAGGTGGGGACGTGCTCCCGCGCCCGTTGATGGTGGTGGTCAGGTCGTGAGAACATCCCCTCATGAATCCTTTCTCCGCCTCTCCTCCCGATCTACGTTCGGAAGTCATCTCCAGACCCTTGACATATGGCAGGTCGAGATTGCAGAATCACAATTACTGGAATGTCTAGCCATTCTTCCGGCTCTTAATACCCTGAGCTTTGCAGACTACCCCCGGGAAAACACAGATGACTCTAAGCAACTTTTATTGATTACCGACTCCCTCCTTTGTGCGTTGACTTTAAAGCCGGATCCTCAGAATCTAGTTCCGCTCCTCCGAAGACTCCACCTTCGAAGCGCGATGAAGTTCAACGAGCCTGTGCTGCTTGATCTATTGCTTTCGCGCTTGAGGTCTGATGATGACCTCTATCTTGAGCTGGCGTACTTGCCTGGCTGCGGCCGCGAGTTGGGATGCATTGCGAGAGCACAGAAACAGACAGAAGTCACAGAACGTCTGAAACTCTACTATCATGCAGCCAGAGTAATGTAATCCTGTCAGTCGATCTTGCATCATTTGAACGCGATTAAGGAACTAATCCAAATCATAGCGATGATTTATATGAATGCAATGTTGTCCCGCAAGAAATATCCTCACGAGAAGTTAGGTATGGTGGGACGAAATCAGAGGTTGCGCTTTATGTATTGTAGATTACAACCGACGAGTGTAAATTTAAAATTTCATTTGAAAAGTAACGTTGATAAATATAGATAGGTAGACGGACGCTCTATGTACTTGAGCTCTTTGTGCATTGCGCTCCAGCACCATGATGAAGATGACTTGGATGGAGGCGGGAGAAAGCCCCAAGAGCTCAATGTTGAATGCCCTCGAAGTTCCGCGAGGGTTCGCAAAATTTTGTTTTATTTATTTTTAGATTTTTTGATGGAGACCGTGACGTGCCGGGGACGGCTGGGAGGGTGGGACAGTGGTGCGGAACGATGAGAGCGCACTGATGAAAAGATGTGCGTTGCTTGGTAACCGAAGGGCATTGTTCTTGTTGGTTTCTTCCTCCTGCCACCATCCCTCTCAGGCTCTCCCAGCCGTTCACGGCGCACGCTCTCTGCTTATGAGCTCAACGATCCTACGGTCTGGGTCTTCTGCTTCGTTGAATCTCACTCTCTTCCAAAGTCCAAATTTGATAAATATGCGACTGTCACAAGGAGGCAAAGCTGTGAAAATTCAGGATAACAGTATCAGCCTCACTATAATATAAAACAACCGCGGTACCGCAGGCACGAGGACCTTTCGTTTGTATTGTTTGTCTATAAGAGCCTACTATATCACGGTCCATGTCAACCGCCGGAGTCAATCAAGATGCATTCCCGTCGCGTTATATATGCTGAATCGCATACATGCTAGACACCCACACACACGCATCCCTTTCACCAATCATGAAAAACTTTCAGCTGCCAGTGGGATATAATCCATTACCACAAAAACGTGAGTGGATGCAGGCCCACTGCAAACCCGATTCTCGTTCGTTAATTGTTTTTCCATAAGCATATCCAGGCCGCTGGACCTCACCAACTATCGTGTTGCTTTTCACGCTTTTGACGGGATGGATCGTGTGCATTAACAGTACGTTGCTCTTTATCTTGCTGTCCCTTCACATCATAGCCAGAATCTTAGTACCGTTATCTGCCTACGAATCTGTTCAGGAGTCAACGTATCGCCCCAACGACACACTCAAAGCACCCCTTTTCAGTGCCTGGCTCCCTGGTAACTGGCACACACCTTCAATGCCCTTCAATCCACAAATTTTCACTATCGGCGATACACTCACCGTTAATCGATCTATGTTCAACTTTACCATCATTGAGGCGTTTGACCGCGCTGAGGAAGACGTGTCAGTTTCCACGTTCTTGTATTATAACAACCCACTTTCCGATGGATGCGACGTGGTATGTGGGTAATATTCACGTGCACCCGATCAGCCAAATTGAGATAAGATCGGAACCAGCAATCCATGTCCTTGGATTCATCTCTCTGGACAAATTCAAACAAAAGCGATTCAACTACTCTACCAGCTCAACTAAAGGTGCGCTACAGAACATTTTTTTTGTTATTTGCGTATACGACGTCAGGAAAAACGGATCTGATCCATAGATGTCAACTATTATGATATCATCAATATCACTGATAGCTCCACGATTAGATCTGGTAGCACTCAGTAGACCGTGTAGCGTTGGGCTTACAATTTGGTAGTCTCCAGAGACGGGTGAGCAGACAATTACTTTGGTAGTTGATGTAGGCAAGAGTAGAACCTTGCTTTTGAATATCACTATGTTTGAGTACATTTTGACTTGACAGATGATCGCCGCCTTGCTTCTGTGAATCCGATGACGCGAATGCATTTTGACCACCAACCGTCGAAATCCATTGACATCATTGACAGTACATACTATCTACCTGCCCGACCTAAGACCCGCATCCGAACCCGCCTCGCCTCTTCTTCCTTTCGAGCCACATAAACTGCATACTGAAATCGAAACAGGTGAAAATCATGGTGACGGAGGTATGGATTAAGGTAAAATTCCTTCGCCTCGTCTAGGACCGTGCCCGAGGTCCAGGATTTATTAGCAGCCCTTCCAAAGCGAGGAATAAGATGACAAGAACGAAGAATTTGGCTTAACGGGATCACTGATGAATTCTGCAGGTGATTCCGTGAAGAAAGTGAGAGTTTGTGCATGCCTATACCATCGGCAGGTAGCGGTTGCAGAGGCCTGAACCAGTCGACATAGGCGCAGGAAGGGGATTGGGAAATTATATGAGACGGTATATTGAAAATGACGCGGACACGAGCCACTGAGAGACCTGAATTCAGGAAATTCGTATTAAACACTGAACAGAATCATCGTTAAAAAATGCTTACCATCCGTTGGAGGCGCACCGTTGGCTCGAGGTCTAGTGCGCACCAAGACTGTGTCGAAAGTGCCTCCCTTTTCGGGTCTATAACCTTTCGAGGTGGTTTTAGCCGGAACAGCCTTTGACGCGCGAACCGTGTCTCGCAGATCCCCGGATGCAACCTCCGCAAGAAAAGGAAGCTGTAGTTTGACCCGTTTGAATACAGCAAACTTTGTCGATTCGTCGATTGGCGCTTGAATGCGAAATGTATCATGAAGAAAGTCGGCCACTTTGTCTACAAATCGCGGTGCACAAAAGTCTCGAGCGATGGTTCCAGCAGACGCAGCGGGGAAAGAAGGTTTTTTGGGGAGAGAAAAGGCTGGAGACGAAGAGGGGGGACGAGGAGGAGGTACGGCAGCATCAGAGTCCGATGAGGTGTGAGATTCTTCCGAGTCGCTAGAACAGGCAGCGGAATCCGACTCGGAGTCAACCCAACAAATATAATTCTTGAACTTGCGGACCGCTTCTTGCCGTTGAAGCCAAACCGTCATTTGTTGAGTATAATCTTTCTTGTTGCTCGCTCGATAACCGAGTTTTGCGAGATCAATATGCAACCGCTCTGTTGCCTCGCTGTTGGTTCCATCTGTCGTGCCGCGGGAACGAATGCTGTCAACATAATGCTTCAGTTTGTGAATTTTGCTGATGTTGAAGTGGTTGCGAAGTCCGAGCCTGATGAAAGCATGCTTGTGAGCGTGGAAAGAAACCCAGGCAGCGTCAAGTTGAGCCAGCGACTCGTCGCAATGCGTCTCAAAATGCGCATAATAAATGAAGTCCAATATCGCACGTGCAGCGAGCAGGACTTCTGGGTCGGTTGCGTCCGCGAGGATGCCGAGGTAAACCTTCTCCATCTCTTTCCGTTCCCTCCCCGTCCACTGGCTTACACCGGATATCCCTTTTTTGAAATGCCGCAGAGACGGATGCGGCGTCATTGCACGGAAGCGCTGGTCAATCTCGGCCTCGCCGCCTGCGATCGCTTGTGTGGTCCATTTAACGGCATGGTCCCCGAAAGCGCCGTTATGAGACTCGTGAAGAAGGTCGGGGGTCATTGAACGGAAAATATTGGCGTGGGGTAAGTCTGCCCAAAATGGCTCAATAGAGCGCAGTTGTTGCTCGACAAACTCGATGGGGCATTCCCCGTTCGCTTGCGCACGCAGAATCTCCAGAGTTTCGGCGGGATCGCGCCATGGCGCCGACTCGGGATCTCCGCGGGCGTCGGGCGCACACTGACATTCTGGACAGCTGTTCTCTTTGCATCCACACACGAGGCATTGTTCTGGGTAGTCCGCGATGTATGCCGCGAGAATGGGGAAGCCGAGTCTTCTATAGCGATCCGCACACGCCATCAATTCTCCCTTGTTTCCCGCCGTCACCATTGTGGCGAGAATCTTACGCATGCAGTCGTGGTAGAGCTGGTAGGCTATTGCTGACCGCCGTTTCTTGATGAAAATCTCTAGCTTGGGGACAGGGATGTAGCCAAGAAGGATAGTCGCCCCATACGAAGGTGAACGTCGTGTTTTCTTGTCGATATTCCCGATGGTGATGTATACCGGCCAGGCCTGCTTGTCGCCACTGAATCGTGTCAATTGGGTCTTGTCGGATGCAAGAATGATAGGGATAAGAGTTGCGCCCTTGGGCAGTAGTTTCTGAGGTACCGTGTCAATGATTTCCGAGCGATTGAGAAACACACGTCACTTACCTGAACTTCCCACCAGAAATCCGCCGTCCACATCTCACTAAATTTGCGATTCTCCAGCTTCTCGTTGACGAATTTCTTGAAAAGACGACACGGCTCATATCCCTGATCCTTGAAGAGCGGATTTCCCAGCAGCTCCTTGATACATTCCACGGGATCTCGATACCACAACTCTACAACCTCTGTTTTTGGTCTCCCCTTCCCATCGACTTCATCGCCGGTCAAGCTGAATAGCTCACACTTCCAACCTGGTCCACGGGGCAATGCATCGATACGCTGGTAGAAGCTTCTGCTGTTGTGGTAGGACGGATTTATTTTCTCGCGGACCTGTGAATTATTTAGTAACAGCCTCAAAATCTTGCTCTCGGACGTACCGCCTTGAGCTTCAATAGCTCATCCATCTTTCCCTGGCTTATTCCGGAAGTCATCAACCACTGCGCCAACTCCCATTCCTCCCGCGTCTCGAATGGTGCCCACGGCGGAAGATCTTTCTCTTGCTGTTCCCGGCGAATACCCTCATATTCTGTCTCAAATGGCTGGGCGTCACGGAACGCAGCACCTGCTTGATACTCCGGATGGAACGGCTGCACAAATTCATCTTCTTCGTCGTCTACTTCTTCAACTGTCGGCCGTGGATGCTTGCGTGGATTCGTCAATGATGGCGCTGCACCAGTAGGCTCCGTGATCGACGGCATTGCAAAATCTTCTGGCGGCTCGGAATCCCTATTTTCTTCGAAGTCGAAAGGCTCAGACTCGAAGGGGCCGTCGCTGAATCCCGACACCGCAGCGTCCACACGCATGCCTTGAAAATCGGAATCATCCGAGGTCGGTGAATCAGGCTCGGACGCGGAAGAGTCTTCAGCCATATATTTATTGAAATGCGCCCGACGACAAGCTGCGGACTGAGATATGTGCGAGCGTAGTCCCTGGAGTGTCTCAGGGATGCAGCCGCAGTAGGGGCAAGACGAGTCGGACATGGTAGAGGACGACCGAGATCTTCTGATGAAGTGTGGAGTCACGTTTCAGCGGTTGGTCCGTGCGCGCGCCGACGAAACGTGATCACTTACCTTTGTTTGTTGATATCCCGTCTCTTTCTCTCTCGCTCCATCATCATGCCAACTCGTGTCCTCTCCGATTCGGATTCTGACTCCCCTTCCACCACCTCCAAACCTCCTGCCAAGAAGTCGAAGACGCGTCGCTCAGCTGACGACGTGAATCCAGCGGATGTGTTACCCACTCGGACGCGCACTAAAGCCAACCGCCATCCCTCTGAGAAGCAGGCAGAAAATGGTGAGTCTCCCATGATCACCTACATTTCTTCGTCCTCACGCTGCCTCGATATTGGCAGAAAAGGAGAATCAAGCCGCAAACGTCGCGAGCCTTAGGCGCCAGCTCAAGCAAGCCGAAAAAGAGATGAGGAAAGCAGGGCAAACTCGAGGTATGTGCTGCTCAAATGTGACTTTTAGATTGGCATGACATGCCCATGTAGCTCCTGCTGCTGCCAACGACGGACCTGAAAGCGAGGAGGTCTCCGAAGATGAAGGGAATCTTCAGTCCTCGGTATGTTTCTTTTTCATGGCACATTAGCTTCTTACATTCCTCCCTGTAGATCAAACCTCTTGGCCCATTGCCCCTTCGCAGCCCACAACGACCGGCAGCCACTATTCGTCGTAAGGCTGCACCCGGGACTGCTCTTCCCCCCAAGGTCACCAACCGCACATTCCTCACGCGTCCCGAGCAACCGCGTAGCGAAGGCTTACCTTCTCCGACATCCTCACCCTCCCCCTTCCCTGGGGGCAGCATGGACTCCGACAACGACTCCGACAACGACCTTTTCGAAGCTTCCCAAAAAGGAAATACCCCTCCCCCTCCTCCCCGTCGTCAGCGCCAATCAACCGCTCCTGCCACAAGTCCCGGCCCATCCGTTGTCGCTCCAACTGGGTCTTCGTCACCGTCTCCCCCATCTTCCGACCCCGTGAAACCTCAGCGCGCGGTCCCAAAATTTGCCGACAATTACACTTCAGGCGGCAAACCAAAGGCCGGTGATTACGAGCCTACCGTCGCCGCCATTATCAACCGTGCTGCGCACGAATATGAATTGAATATTCTTGTGAAGAACTACAACCCCGACGTCGTCCAGCAGACTACTTGGGCTAAGGACACCTTCAAGGCAGCGGGGCGCTCAGCTGGGCAACGCTTCAAGCTTACTGAGCGGATCGCTAAGATTGTGAGTGTTCGTCACATATTCCCCGCTTGTCATTCATCCTTCTTCGTAGCTCACGGCGCGTGGGTCGCATGCCCGGGGTATGATCATCACCCCTGCCCGTGCTCTGTTCCCCACCCATTACGGATTCAAGACGGGTACCAAGTCAAGCTCCGCTATCAGATTCAATCAGAAACTATCTGCGAAGCTCATCGACAAGTCAGCATTCCATTATAAAGTATGTACCAGTCGCTTATTTCGATTTGAGTATTTATTCCATTGTTCTGTCGTAGGATCCTGATGCTCCTGTCTTGGGCTTCGCTGAAAACACGATCTTTTCGGCTATACGCAAGCAATCGGTTTTCAAGAACAAGCGATCCATCGGTATTGTCTATCAGTCTCAATTTAACCCGTGGCCGAATGAGTTATTGGCACTCGAGTTTTGCGCGGTATGTGCTGTCTGTTACTCAGAATTCCGGCTCATTGTCATCTTAGCTCGAGCATTGTGCTAACGAGTGGAAGACCGGTGTCCACGTCCAGACCGACTTCGACGAATCCTCCATCACGGAATTATATTCTAAACATCTGGCATCAATCCAACAGTGGAACTCCCTCAAACCCGACGTGGTCAAGAACATACGCACCAAATTCTTCAAGCGCGCGTCGTGAGTGACTAAAAAAATAGGCATTATCGGGCTGACTCCTGATTTACAGCAACGGACTGATTATCTCTTCGGTTACCGTTGATAAGACGTCTCAGATCGATGCGGATCAAGAGATGTCTTTGCGGGCAGATTTGGCAGGGAGGAGTGGTTTAACGGATAGCGAGGAGGAACCGGAGGAGGACGAGCCCGAAGATGTCAATGCGGATGCTAACAATGGGGCGGAGGATGGGCATTAGAATAACCGATTTGTTGTTGTGGATTTGTGTAATTAAATTATTCTTTCCAGTATTTATTCATCGTAAACCGGAATCTCAAGAATATATTGGGTGTTCAGTACCACCGGGAGTTCTGGTAGCGTTCGTAGCGCGTAGATATCTTTGCTATGGACTGCTATGGGATTGCTACCAGATCCTCTGTTGACACCTGTCACAGATATGACGGCTATCAAACTTATGCGGGCTGCTATCACGCGCAATAAAATTGGGGACTTGTCTACTGTGCTACCGCGGATATATCTGCTACATCTCTTGACATAGTTTTGCCGTTTTTTCCTGACGGAACGAAGCTGAGAGGATGTAGATTTCTACCGTGGTACACTGTCCAGAGGCTTCACCCACAGCGCTATTCAGGTTGAGTTGGAGTGGGTACATGGACGACGCCAACTTCATGATTCAGAATTCATATCCTAATGCTTGGCGTTTACCGGGCGAGTTGGCGCTCTATACTGCAGCAGGAAACTTGGTCAGTGTATACTCTTGCTTTGAGCAGAGCAGCAGTTGACAGTTGTCCCAGTACTCATCTTTACGCCAATGGTAAAACATCTTCCTCTAGAGTGTCAATGCTTGAGTAATACCCAGTCCTTGCTTCCAGGGCCGCTCTCAAAGACCAGACCTGGAACAGCAATAATTCAAGTGGGCAGCTCAAACTTCAAATCACAGTTGTTCCTACATGTCGTGTGTCTGAGGGCAACTCGGTCGTCAGAGACACGACCGATTGTCTTCAAACAAGCGTCATTCATTTTGATCTACTTGCGAGCAGCCTGGTGTTCTCTCAAGCCGGATTCCCTACACGACAATCTTCATATAATTTGTCTGCTGATGCTTACGAATACGGCTTATTCCCTGAATACGACGGGGGAACGGCGCAGATTCAAGAGGGAATGTCGACACTGGTACATAACATGTTTCAGATCCTATTCCACCTGGTCCGCTTCGAGCTTGGCGTATTGCTTCCAAACCAGATTTTTGCCTCTCCAGGGATGTTCAATGAGAGCATTCTACCGGTATCACTCCCACCACAATTCAACCAAGCATATACGATTCCACCAGCTTTCGGATTGCACGACTGGGAATTGATGCTTAACTTCTTCAACCAGACGGACCGTGTCCCGGTGATGGAATACTCGCGAACAGTGCCCAAGCTAAAGCCATTGGGCTCAGCTATCACGAGTGTGTTTGTAGCTACCTTCGCAATGTTGTCGACAATTTGGACGATTTTCTCCATCGTCGCCGGAGCTGTAGCCAGAATCTATGACGGCGAGTACTCCTTACCTCTCTTGACTAGTGACTGGTTCATAGGTTTCTGACTATAATTCATAGAATCTAAAGACAAAACCCGTCTTTTGTCCGCGTCGAAAAAATACACCGTTGACGAAGGTGGTACCTTTTCTCATGATACAGGCCCAACATCTAATGAATACCAATGTATCAGACTTGGAATACTTGACCATGATTCGTGACTCACACTGCACTTGTGCCAAGCGTAACAGATTTCTGGAAGTGGAGTTACGCCGAATCAAGTTCGCTCTTTCCGAACACGGGTTGATGCCTACAGACACGGAGGATTATGACACTCAAAGCAGTCTTATAAGTGAGTTCAATAGCTGCCGTATCCGAATCTCCAATAATACGCCGTACAAGCGTTTAAAAATGCTGCATTTACGGTGTAAATACACGCGATTCGATTCGATACGATACAAGTCGTGAATAATATGATTCAACTCCCCCAACATATGACGATCTCCATCCGCAGGCGACAGCACAAGAGGTTCTGATACCATTACTACTCAACGTCATTTCACAACGACGAACATCATCACCTACAAAGCTACGCATATCTAGGCACAATCTCCTTCTCCACAAACTCCTCAACCGTTCCAAATTTCACCCCAAGCGCTACGAGATCTGGATTCGGCACCGGCGTCTCCAGGTAGAATCCCACCTTCGCTTGAAAGGCGAACTGTCACAGCAAATTCAAATCGAATTTAGATTTAAACGACCCCAAGCTGCATAGAAATCAACTCACCATCTGATCGTATTCTTCATTCCCAGCCGTCTCGGGCGAAATGAATTTCACTTCTTTCTTGATAGCTGGAAGAATACAACCAACTCAACCTTACAGCAGCCAAGACGCAACCGACGAAAACACAAACCTTTCGCGATGGCTGCGGCGAACTCCGGATACCTCACCCTCCACGAGATGACCGGATACCTCCTCCCCACCACGCCCTTGCTGGGATCTTGATAGTTAGTGATAAGCGCCACCGCCGCCTGCCCCAGATCATGTCCGACCCAAGTCATCGATTGGATATCTTCCGGTGCGAATTTCGGGACGGCGATCTGGTAGGCGTTGGTGGGCGTTTTCTTGAGGACGTTTTTGCTGTAAAGTTTTACAGTAAGTCAATTTGAATGATATTTCGAGAAGAGAGACAAAAAATTTGAGGTCGAGAGATAAGGAGAAAGACGTACGTCCACATATTCTCCGCGAAACTTCCTGCAAGAATGACTCCGAACGGAACACCAGAACCTCGGAGGTATTCCTCGATCGCGGCTTTGTCTACGAAACGGTGCGAAAATGCGCTGAATGAAGGTGAGATGCACGTACTATCAACGTGGTAAATCTTCGTGTAGACGCCGTTGGACTCTTTCGTTGCGTTCGGAAGTGAGCTAAAATCGAACGTCAGATTTGCATGTTGTTCATGGAGTAGAACATTTGCTTGTCAACAGTGGGAGCCCGTGAACGACGTACCTATAAAGGAAGAACTTGACCCCCTCCTCCTTCGCTGCGTCGACGAGATTCTTTCCTTGTATAATTTCTCCCTTTCCTTGATGGCCATTGGCAAGAACCTCCGGGTCCCAAAAGTTGGTATTCTGCAATTGCACCCCACACCTCGCATCAGTCGATATGTATAAAGTTTAAACAAATTGGCCGCACTCCGAAAACCGCATCGCTCCCCCGCATCGCGTTCTTCACAGATTCCTTGTCCCATAAATTCCCGACGACGACTTCGACGCCCCTAGCGATGAGAGCTTTGCTTTTCGGGGAGTCGAGATTGCGGGACACGGCGCGGGGTGTCCAAGTGCCGTTAGTGAGGACGGCGTCGAGAACAGATGATCCTGAGGGAAAGCCTGAGGTGAACGAGTGTACAATTCGGAAGGGGAATCACTGACCTTGAAGCCCAGTGGCGCCGAAGATGGTAATGACAGGCATGGGTTGCTTCGATAGAGAAAGAGATTGTTGATTGTACAGACCACTGGGTTGAGAGAGGCCGCTTTTATAGCGTTCTGGATGAGCATTGACAAATGACCATTCAGTCAGATCCAACGCTGATTCATCGCCGAGGTCAATTCGTGCGTCCTCTGCGCTATTTCGGGGGCGTGGTCGGCACGATGATACACGAGCGGAGAGTAAGCTCGCAGTTCTGTGAGGTAGATACCAGAAATTGGATGAAGGGAGCGGAAATCACGAGAATGAATGGCGGTGGCGAGACTATACTCTGTGTAGTGATTGGTTGATTTAAGTATTCACGATGCAGGAAACTTACTATATGATGGTTTGGACATCTTTGACTCCGTTGACATCCGAGGCCGAATCTCCGTTTGAGACTATGCGGACAGCTAGATGACCGAGTACATGCACCTGAGAACTTCACGGGTGTTAGGAAACGACATGGAATACCAGATTACAGAACTCAGCGGCTCGTGACATGGGCCAGCATCGAAATATTCCTACCTCAATTTCCATGGGGGTGCCGGTCATGTACAGCACCTTGAAAAAAGACAGTTTCGCAAGGCTTGCTGAACGACTGACAATTAGAGAATCGAAATCGGCATTCAACTGGAGTCCTGAACAAGTCCTGAAAGAAGTGACGCCGGTTTCCGAGCCAACTTCGGTCAGTTTTGCTTCAGTCATTACAGGTCTGACGAAGTGGCATTCGCAGCTGGAGACTTCAGAAGATTCGAGGGGGATTTCAACGATTTTACTGTAGAGCAAAGCTGCGAAATATCCAAGAAAAAAAGCAGATGGTTCCAGCATGGCAGCACCTGAACTCGAACGGTCGAACTTGACCCGAATGCGAACGATCGAATTTGCGTCAGAATGCGTTAAAATTGAGGCAACATCGAAGGTAGCCTCGAGAAAAGAGCCAGACCATGGGAAGCCAGACAAGAAGGTGAAGATGATGAAAGCCGAGAGCAAGAGAGATTTGTGTGTTCTTGTTTATTGTTGCCTTCGCTGGCTTCCCTCCTGCCGTCATCAACTTCGGAAGCTGAACACCGCCAGCGCAAAATCTGCTACCCTCTCGAGCTCTGTTTACCCCATTGCTCCGAATTGCAGCACAAACTTTACTTAGTGACGCCTTTGTGCTCTCTCTGGTCAGAATGGCTCGGAAAATCGCGTTCAACGTCGCTCGAAGTCGTTACGACTCGGATGTCTTCTTCAGCGCTTTCAAGCTTCAAGTTACTTCAAGCTCTTGTAAACATCGGAATCTCTCGAAAACTCAAACACTCGTCTGCTCGGCGCGCAACCAGCTTGACACACGAAAGCTAGATTTTTCGATTCGTTGGACGTTATCCAGCATTTTCAAGTTCTTGAAGGAACCATGGATTTGGGGTTCCAGGTCTGTGCATTATCTTTTCCTCCTCAGCTATACAGTCTTCTTACTAACTCCCCGCCCCTGTTCAGATCCGTCTCGCCTGTGGGAGACCTTCGCGAATGCAAAATATGCTGAAACGATGCGACTCGCTTACTCCCCCGTATCGAATAGTCTGCTTTCGAGCCCTTGATTGACGTTCGCCGGTGCGCTGTTGATACACAACGTGAGGAGGGCTATCACTTTGTCTCTGAAACTTTCAAGCTTATCGACTCGACGCACAGCCCCGCTAGCCCTCGTCTCTGCAAGCTCGCTCACTCGTCTTCACTCCCGTCAGTCGCGTTCGACACCCACCACACTCATCCATCCGTGTCCCATACACCCTTGCCATGGTATCGCGAAACCTCGAAGAAATAACTTCACGCTCTCCACGCTTATCCCCAACTTATCCCCTCGTCCCAACCGTCCCGACTGTGATTCATTTCGTTGGCATCCGATGCTCCGCCCGCTTCCCCCGTTGCGATCATCGTCGCACCAGCCCCGCACGACGCCAAGCTAGACAACGACATGCTCTCCCCTCGACGTCGACGTCGACCTCGCCCTCCAGTGCCTCCCGCCCGCCGTGATGCACCACTTGCTACCCTGCCCCCGCTCCGCACCCTCCGTCTTCGGGTCACCGATCTCCCACGTCTGCGTCTGCGTCGGCGCGCATGAACGCACACAGCCGCCTCCCTCATCCGTCGACATCGGGCCCGGATTCGATCTCGCCTCCTCTCACCTCATATCGACCTCAATCTCCCCCTCCCGGTTCATCCAGCCCCTCCCCTCGGCTGCTGGCTGTGTCACGCCGCCTCGGCGTAGTGTTACCGTCAAGCATCGTACTTCTGCGATGCATGGGGCGTGCAAGAGGGGAGATGATGGAGAGCTCGCGCCGACTTCGTTTCGTAGGCGGGGGATGAGGATGGGGCTGTCAATGCGGAGATGACGAGGGTGGTGAGGGGGAAGACTTGAAAGAAGAAGATGGGCGTGTTAATGAAGACGAAGGCAGGCACGCATGCCTTCGCACCTACCCGTCCCGCCGCAGCCTCCCGCTCCTTGTCTGCACGGGCTTTTGGCGCGCTCGTCATCGTCGCCATCATCGACGGCGTCCAGTCCTTCGCAAGCAGCGCGAACCCGTGGGTGGTGGACTTCCTGACGCCCGGGACGGAAGGCGGTGTTTCGCGAGGTCACCAGGGTACGGAAATGGCGCGTCGAAGACGAGGCGGCGCCCTCGTCATCATAATTCTTCGCAAGAGCGCTCACCCCGATCGGGCGGTGAAGTCGTCGACGCGGGGGAATGTGGGGGGTTTGCGATGGGGAGAAGGGTGACGAAATGGAGGTGGATCTTAGGGGTAGGGATGACGTGGAGATGCGCAGGTGGCGGAATGGTGTGCGAGATGTGAGACGCGGGAGAGAGCGGCGGTAGCAGGGAGCGCGTTTCAAGGACTAGGAGGATTCGAGCTATTGACGTGCCGGTCAGGCTGGCGCTGCATATAGCGATGAGCTGGCGAGTACGATGGAGCAGAGGGGCGGCGAGCAGTGCGGTCAAGTAGACGAAGGGTCGAAGAGGGCGAAGCGTGAACGACAGTGAATGCAACTGTTCGGGGATCGCGTGGGCGAGGCGTTTGGGACGAAGATGGGATCGGGATGAGCATTGGGGTCGAGTAGGAAGGTACGCCTCGATGCTCTTACTCCTCTCATCATTCTAACGGGCACGGCAGCATCACCTTCTCAGCCGGTCAAGACGGTCAGCTCACCTCCCTCGTCCACGCCCGCACCCGTGGCCCTACCTGCAATAGTCTCGTCTATGGAGGAGGCTCCTTCGCCTCCGGCTTCGTTGGGTATGGATAGTATTTCCGCCCCCTGGGTCAGTGAATCTGCGGAGCCTTCCTCACCACTCCTCTCCTCGGCTTCGCGTCCTTCTCTATCTCCTCCTCCACCTTCAGATACCCGCCTGTCACCTCTACCTCCTCCCCCACCCTCTCCCTATACTCATCCCCACCCCATGACACGGACGCGCGCGCCAGGAGCAGAGACGCACGAGATCGACGTCGCAATGCGCGTGCTGTGTCCATTCCATCCCAACTTCCTTCTCCATGCTTGCGCGTCTCGTCCTTCACGCGTCGTGGTGGCATTGACTTTTCTTCTTTCGCACGAAACTAGACCGATGCTGGGGCGGTAGATGGATGGGAGAGCGGGGCTGGTATTGGCTGCGGCGATGACGTGGCGAGCAGGGGGAGGAAGATGCAGAAGATGGTGCAGGGAGCGGGGAGACTGTGAAGTGTGTGGCGGGGAGAAGGCAGCGAGGCTGCTACAGTGCTACCTCTTCCGTTCGGCTTTCGTCGGCCGATAATCGGACCTATGCTACCAGCACTCTGAATGAACGAACTAGTCGGAACTCGGAAGTCCTGTCGAGAAATTGGATGTTTGAATAATACAAAAGCACAGTGTATGAGGCTTTTACTATCCCGCTCGCTCCGCTGCTTAATTCAACTGACGCCAGATATTTGTTCCAATTGAACATACCTATCCTCTTTTGTAATACTACCATCCTTGGGAGATCACCAGTGCAAGGGTTATGTGACTGTATACTGAATTTTCCTCCATTTTACTGCTTTATCTTGGTTTTAGACTCCGCGTCAACTTAATCTCCTTTTCGTGTCTGGCCAATGTCTGGCTTCGAATTCATCCATCCGTCTTCCTTCATGCACGGCTGTGTCGGTCGCTCCGCAGTTATTTAAAGAGCGAGTGCTGTGAAATCAGTCAAATATTTCTGTCGTCCAGCGGCATGCTTGGATACTAATCTAGAAGCTGTAGGAGTGCAGCTGTGCCAACAGCGCTGTTAAATTGCCCCAAGCTTTCCTCCTTCCATTGCCTTCGACGAGCTCCGCTCTGCACTCCCCGCCTCCAAGGTCGATGAAGAAATTTTTTCATTATCGTCGATGGCAGTCTCCTGAGCGCAGTTCCGCTGCTATCACTGTCTCACGAGAGGAGGTGCATGGTCCAGGTCGTTTGTCGCAATCGACCCAATAGCAGTGCGAATATTGACCAACACATAGGAACCTTCGACAATTATCCCGATACGCCTTCCCAACCACTCGATTATGGGGTTTCAGCTCCCAAACCGCGACCTTCCAAAGTCGCTCAATATATAAACACGCTGAAAAGTGGCTTCGTGCTTATTCTCAAAACCGCTGAACCGTTTCTGGAAGGCACGCCTTTTCAGATTCCAATAAGTGTCTTGAACACCGTGATTCATCTTATATCTGTACGTGACTTGCTTTTTGTGTAAATTTTTGAGTACCAAAACAACACGCCTCTCTTAGGTAGTTGCGGATAATAACGATGATTTTGAAGAGATACTCAACGATATTGACCGCAACTCGAAGGTTATCAATGATGCTATATCGCAAACAACCGACTCAGAGGCATCGGTCCATATCCGCAAATTCTTTGGGTATGTTATCGTCCTGCCTTGATTCCTGAGATCGACGTTAGCAACAGGAAGTTGAAATCGGAAATGGATACAGTATTCGCCCTTACTCACCGCGGGCTTGGGAGGAAGGTACTAGAAAGTGGAGACGATGTCAAAGTGATCGAATCCGCGATTAGGCGCATTGACAGCCATTTCAGAGCCTTTCAGGTTGCGTCTCATCATTGGATATACAAATTTTGCTGCTGATAGAAGGTTATACAGGTGGAAATGACCCTACTCATTCAAAGAATGCTTCACCGTGTTCAGGTACTAAATGTCACTAAACGTTTTTGTTTATGACTTACTCGTTTTCCGTATCAGATTGAAGCAGGTGGGCACGAGTTGTAAGATCTTACGATGATCCTAATGAATCAATACCCCAGGGATGCGTATACTGGATGCTGCTGCAGCTAACGAGGCGTCATATGACTCCGAAGATAGTTACTCTCATCCACCATGCCATCCTGATACCAGGAGAGATTATCTCTCTCGTCTCGATGAGTGGTCACATAATGAAACAACGAGGCTCATTTGGATGCATGGACCTGCTGGAGTCGGCAAGTCAGCCATTGCACAGTCCTTTTGCGAGTCGCTTCATGCCCAAGGTCGACTTGGTGGCAGTTTTTTCTTCAAAAAGGGACACCCAACGCGTGGCAATGCTTTCAGGCTCCTTCCTACTCTCGCATATCAGCTCGCCCAGGTCTCCCCAGAATTCAAATTTGCTGTGACGCCGCGTGTAGCAGGAGATCCTGCTTTGGTTAGAAAATCTCTAGCCGGGCAGATGTCAAAGCTCATTATCGACCCATACTGCGATGCACCTTCGTCACACAAGTTCGTCATTGTTATAGATGGTCTGGACGAATGCGATGGGGAGCAGCATCAGCAAGAAATCTTACACTGCGTCAAACAAGCATGCTCTCAAAACCTTGTTGTCTTGGTCGTGAGCAGACCAGAGCCTCACATTTGCGAAGCTTTTTTGGCCTCGAGGCTATCACAGATTCTTTATCTTAGCGTCGGCAGCTCTCTGGATGATGTTCGGTTATATCTGCTCCGTGAACTCAGACGAATTCGACAAACCCACGAATCCATGACCACAGCCCCCGACATTTGGCCGGACTGGACTACAGTCGAATACCTCGTCAAACAGTCATCAGGGCATTTTGTTTACGCCACAACTGTCATCAAGTACATTGACGATAGAGACTGGGATCCCCAGAAGCGTCTAGCCATTGTCACAGGATTTAGGCACCCCGATCTTGACTCGCAATTGCCCTTCGCCAAGCTCGACCAGCTATACATGGAGATCCTCTTGACCGTTCCGGGTCGATCCAGACTAATTAAAATTTTGTGGATTATTGCTCTCGCACTGAAGCTCTCGATTTCACACATTGCACAGTTCCTCAGCATTGATTGTACCGATGTGCGGTTATTGTTGCGCAGACTGCATTCTGTGCTCGATGTACCTGCGACGGACGATGAAGGCCACATAAAGGAACATCACAAGTCATTCTCCGATTTTCTTACTGACCCGTTGCGCTCGGGCATATTTACATTGTCGGAAACGGGGCGCGCCTTTCTCGAAAATGCTGCCCTGAAGGCATTCTGCGAGTCTCCGAGCGATGGCTCTCTGCCATCCAATAATCATGTTGCATGGTGAGTGACCAGGGTAAATTTTGTGTCTATCAACATGATGTTTACCGCTATACGCATAGGGTTCTCCCCCTTTTCAATCCTACGATACAAGGTTCGCTGTCCTCTGTAGACGTAGAGCAATGGCTTCGTCATGTCAATCCCGATTTTATGTTCGCGAGAACGGGGTTGATGTGCGCGAAGTTGCCTTTGCCCGATGTCGTAACCTGGTTGAAGGCGAGCAAATCTAATATTAATGGTAGTTGTTTCCGCCCTAATCTCTCTCGCTTTACAGGATAGATATTCGTCTGAAGAACATATCCAGCGATGGGAAGATTACGGTTGCTTAGCCTATTTCAATTTCTTTGCTAACCAAATCGTGAACCGCTGTTGTCACTCCCCTTCTGCTACTACAGCAGCCTCGATTTCTTCGGAGCTCCTTGGGATCATCCATGTCTACACGCTATTCGGGCCCTCCTCCTTGGTTGACGTTCGCCTTCTCTTGGACACTTCCTGGGAAGACCTCCGAGCGACCATCTGTCCCCTCCGTGCCACCGTTACAACCTCGGAGCAGTGGAAGAATCTCTTTCTTGCAGTGATGAAAGGGTCGCCCCCTGTACAGTCTGATGAGAGGTTGCAGATGCTGGCTGGAAGATGTATTCAGCTGATCCGTAATCCTCCTTATCCTGGGTTCATGTGAGTAATTGAGACAGCGGCAAAGCTTCTGATACTCAAATTCGCTGTAGCATGCCTCGAACATGGAGCTGCGTTTTGAGGGCTTGTTCACCGTCCGCGAATCTCTTGAATATGTTGCAGGATATTGTCGATTTTGATAACTTTCCGGCTTTGGCGGAAACGGAGCCCACATATGCAAACGTTGAACTGGTGAGTCAGCTTTAGCCTTTCAAGACTATTCGAGGTTCACAGGATAGAGTTCGATGTTAGGTTCATGCTTGTCACATTTTAAAATGGCTTCATGTGCGTTTTCTTTCGTTCGGAGAGGAAAGGGATTCCTTACATTTGGCAATAAATTTGCAGACTTTTCCGGAACACCCAACCGTGTCAATTTTGATAGCGAAATTGATGAATAGCAAAGCGCGTTCTATGCGTTCCTTTGAAGTGCATAAGATGGTGGACGGGGAATGGCTGCGCTGGAAGAGACGGACGGGGTGCGGAGATAGCCTTTGACTATGGAAAGATGGCGGGAACCCAGGTAGACGCATTTTGTCATTGCGTACCTTTTATTTAAATATTCAATGGACAATTCAACTCCCGGGGTGATTGGCAGGCCTGCGCATGGGGTCATACGCCCCGATCGAGTTTAACGCGGGGTCGTTCTTCCCTTTTGACCGCTGTGAGGTCAGAACATTTTCCATGGGTGACGAGGGATCCCCTCTTTAACCTCTACTATCATCGGAAATGATCGGCTCTATTGGCCATCCAGATCCAGCTCTCGATAATTAAAAGGGACTACATCGTCCCATGCTCAACCAAACCCGGCCTTGAACTCCCAAAGCTCCCTTGGAATCGCTCGATCTCGTTTGAAACCGAGAATTGCAATTCGATTTTCGGGAACGTACCTATTCAAGATCGAATGTCAGATATTGACAAAGATTCGGATGCAAGGAATTGAAAGTACCCAAGCGACTGGGCATGAAGATGGATTTCTTGTACGGGTGGAAAGCAGACAGAAGAACCGTTGAAAGTTGCTTACAGGATATACAGATTTTCGTATGCGACGAAACTTCAACTTGGCGACAAACGTTTGAACACGGGCGCTTGAAACGTGATATCTATGAGAAAAAAGAACGAGTGAGTTGCGTCGCACACAATACACGACTTCACTGACGACATACCCCGCTATTCTTACCTCCCTGCCCCGGCTTCCCATGGCACGCATGTAAAGTCCGTTATGTTGCCTCGATGCTGTCAGCAGGGAGGAGGGGGGGCACTCGGCGTACGGGTTGTTTCCCGCGGTACCGAGAGGCTTGTGTGTGTGATATCTTCATGGTCACAAACTTTTCGGTACTACTGCGGGGCTGCCAGCGGGAAGGCAGTCAGAAGGACGCGGCGTGTTTTGGGGACGGGGTTTTTATTTTATTTTTAACGTCGTTTCCGAGATTAACCGACAGCGAAAATTCACAAGGGCGAACTCAATGGGAAATAAGCTCGCCTTTTGCCTGTGATGCATGAAATATTTGGATTCTTTTTCTTCAAGTCCGATGTTAAGTTGGGAGTCTCTCAAGAGTATCTGGTGGTTTGTCTGATTTGTCAGGTGACGGCGAAGGAATTAGGGTCGGCGGTCAGATCGTCCTCTCAGAGGGCGAGCAAGGTCTTAAAACAATTAGCTTTTCGATTCGAGTTTCTGACGAATCGCTTCATTTTCAAAGCACTCGGAGTTCAGTGGGTTGCGATGTCAAAGCCAAGAAGATCCGTAGAGAGCGGTCAAGGGCGGGAAACAGAAGGACGGGCATCGAATGATTTTTGTTTCAAGTAAAGGAGAGTTCCAGAGGCACCAGATACAGGATGCTGGATACGCTGATGAAAGTTGAGAGGAAGAAGGAATTGTATGTGCTTGTTGATTGATTGCGTTGCTGGCTTCCCTTCTGCTGTCATCAACTTTGCGAACTCTACCCAACTCTGTCAGCTGGCGAAGTCTCTCTCGCTCTCTGGCTCCTGTGTCTTCGCAGTAAACATCAGCCTCTGATAACGGCTATATCTGCGGCTTTCTCCGGTCGAAAATGCTGTAGAAATCGCGTTTTTAAGTCGGGGGCGAAAGCTTTAGCCTTTACAGTAATTACTTCATTCCGAGTCGTGCTCTCGAGCGATTTCCAAGATGTTGCAGGCTATCGACCATCGTCAAGACATAAACCGTAGTCAACTGGACCGCTGTTAACTCGTCTCCCCGTCGGAAGATCTCAAGTACCAAATTTTTCAGCCCTCCGACGTCATCCAGCAGCTTTCTTTGAAAGTGATATGCAGTCTGGGAATCTTGGTGCGTTTCGCGTCCTTTCCTCTTTGTTATACCCTCGACTTACTTATTCCAAGACGTTCAGATCTTCCCCGACCGTTTGGGACGCTCGCCAATACTATATCGGGGCCGCATCGGGTCTGTCGTTGCCCAAGTGTCGATTCGCGCTACCCCGCTGTAAGTAACGCTCGACGTCCCGCTATAGATACCTATGTAAACTAGGGAAGGTATGTGTCACCCTCAAGTCTACCTCTCAAACTTTTATATTCACTGACTTGAAGCGCAGCTTCGACCCTCCGTGCATCCTCCGTTCTTTCCGCCCTCTTTGCCACTCGCTTTCGACGCTCGCTGAGCCATTCTAACCGCACCCATGCTCATCAAGAATCGTCTTGTCGGCGACGAAATAACTTCGGACCCCTTTTTCGTCCTCTCCCTGCGCCTCCCCAACAATTACATATGCGACATCGCCTTGCTCATCCCATCGACGAATGCTATCGTCAACGTCGGCTCTCCGCGATCTGCACCTGCCTTCACCTCATTCTCCGTGCACCGTTCTAAAACCGACGAAGCCATTCCGCCACGTCAGCCCTTATCACCTCACGGCTATCCTGCTCTTGCGGCGCTCGCTCCCTCTCTTTCCGTAACGCACGCCCGTTTGCACGTCACCTCCTGCGTCGGGCGTCGGCGCGGATAGATCTACGCCGTCCCCTCGCCACCGTGGCTCCGCCTCCCTCCGTCGTCCTCCGTCTCTTTCGGCTTTACATGCTCATGGCTCCATGAGCACCAAGTCCCGGATGTATGAGCTCAGGATGTGCGTGTTCGCCGGAAACGCGGCTGTCGAAGGGCGGGACTTGGGAATTGTGAAGGAAGGGGCTGGGATGGGTATGGGGTTATCGTCGAGGATGGAGATGAGGACGGAACGAGCCTTGGGAGTACCCCCAGGTAGTAATACGCGCGCCATGTCAGCCCCCACGCTCCGCGCTCCCACTCTTTCTCGTCCCGACCGCTCGTCCCCGTCCCAAGCATCCCTCCACCCGACAAACACTGCGGACGGTGCTGCACGACAGACCCAAGCTTGCGAACGCCGAGAAGTCGGCTCCGAGGATGAGGATGACGGGGTGGCGCGGGGAACGGATCTCAGTGGGGGATGTGCTTAAGTGGGGTGAGGCGGATGCGAGGATGCAGTGCTGACGCTGACCCTGCGCGCCTTACTCGCGTCCTTCGTACATATCAAACGCACGGCGGCTGCGTGTACGTGTACGGAGAGGGTGATGGAGATCGCTAGGTGTGCGGGAGGATGCGAAGCGTCAAGTGTCGAAGGGGGCGGGGCGGCTGTGAAGTCGGAATGAGCGGAGGAGTCGATCCACGGCGGTGAAGAAGAGTAGACAATTCGGAAAGGCACGCACCTCATACTCCTGCTCCTCTGCCTGCTCTGACCTGCATGGCGTTAGTCATCCAAGACGCGTACTATAGGCGCCTAGCTCATCTTCCTCCACTGCGCCCGCGCCGCATTCCTGCAGAGGCCGCGTGTCTCCCGCGTCTCGTCAGCGGAGGTGGGTCGAGGAGACGCGCATGCGCATGTCTCTTCCTCTTCGCGTCCACGTTCATCTTTGCCCCCTTACAGAGCTAGGGTGGACGCGGCTCTCTCACATGCGTCCCCTCCGTCTCCACCTCCACCCTCAACTGCACCCTCGCCCCGCACTCATTCCCACACCAACGACACCTCCGTGCACATGCTTCGGTCCGTCGTCATCACGCCCGAGGATAGCACGTCGGCCACCGCCACCCCTATCGCCATGCACTGTCGGCTCCTCCCCGATTCCACCGCCAGTTCGTTGCCTTGCGTGCGGCCTAGATAGACGGGAAGGTGTGAATGAATGATTAGGGGGAGGCGCAGGCGGAGGGGCTCGCTGCGTCCGAGATTGAGGAGTGAGCGGCGACAACGCTGGGATGCTGCACGGAGTGGTCGAAACGATGGATGGGTGGAAGAGGAGTACACAGCGTTCCCGCTGCTCGTGTGGATACTCATAACCCTCCGATTCTGCTTTGTGTTTCAGGCTAGCGTGACTCGGAGGAGGCAGCTGGGAAGAGGTGGGGGGACGGGATGCGCGGATGGGATGAAGATGGGGAAGAGGGGGAAGGTAGAGGGGCGGAGCGGGGCGGAGATCGTGGATAAGGGACGAGCGGAACTCGAGACGTCCATCGCGCGCATGATGACGGCTGTGGATGAAGAAGGATGATAGCCAGGGAGGCATGGATATACGCTCACCTTTGCGCTTCGCCTACCCCCTTCCTTGCCCCCGGTCGGTCCACTCCTCTCTCATCTTCCGCGGCACAGGTTTAGGCTCTCCCTCGCTCGTTGTCGACCGCGGTGCTCAGTGGGGCCTTCATCTCGCCTGTCAACGTGGGGCTCAAGGAGACGAGCGGGCGCGGATGCGTGACGGACGTCGCTCAAGTATGCGGAACTGTTGAGGATGGCGCTAGCAGTAGGAGGATGCCGGATGCTCTGCATTCGTGGTGTCAAGATGGTGGAGAAGGCGTGAGGGAGACTTCTGAAGACACTTACCCCGCGCTCGGTTCCTCCCACTAACCTTGATTCTCTCTCGCACTCGCCAGTCGTTTTTCTTCGCTTATCGTGACCTCCGCGCTACCCACCCGACGTGCCCCTGCCTGCGCTGGTTACTGTGGACGTCGGGATCGAGGTCGGCGATGGCTCGGCGTCTTGTCGGCGTCTGTTTCTCTCGCACGCTGCGGTGGATGGAGACGGGAGCGAGACGGGACTTCCCTCCTTCGTCCCCGTCCGTTGCTCGTGGCTGCGCATCTGGGGATTCTCGTTTCCGCGTACTTGAGCAAGCCGGTCATCGATCTTGCCTCGTCCTTGTCATCAGTGTCCTAATCATCTATTTCGACGCTGATGAAGTCGTCCGAGAAGAATGGGCGCGAGTGGAAGGTCGAAATGAGAAGAGCCGCAGCGGAATGACGGTATATGAAGCAGAGCCAGACGGAGACGGCGGTAAGGGAGGCGAAGGGGGAGTTGCGAGGAAGACGGGAGGGAGGTGATATCCTGGAGCCTGGGCTCCCCGCTGGTGCTCATGAGGGATCCAAAGTACTTGGTCCTCGGAGTTCGTCGGCCGATCCTTCAAAGCAGACTCCGATGTTTTCTTTTCATGTCTCCTGTGTTTCTCGTATCGATACGTTCAATCGTTTGGGTGGCCGAGTGTTCCATCAATTGGTTTGGGAGGTCTAGTCCCGAGGTATGAGTTTGGAGATTGAGTTTTTCGATCTGTACATGAACTCTTCGATCTTATGCCACTCTAGAGTTTGACATAAGTAGCGGTGGATTCATCCATTTTTCGCAGATTCACTTCAGCGACGTTCGCGGTAAGAATTCGCCCAACTCGAGGAGCAATTTCAACGATCGGAGGGGCGGAGTACATGGCGACGCCCAAGCCTTGAGTCTTACAGGGTCTTTAACGCCCAGAGAAGTGCCCTATCAAATTACAACTCAATGTGGAACCGGGGGAGTTTTGAATTGCTAGAGTTCTATTGCTTCTCAATCAATCTAGCGATACCTAACGGAGTGCCAGTGAATCTACGCCAACATATAACTCCACTCTCAGTCAATCCTTCAATACGCAGTCGTAGTCGTCACACCATCCAAATACGCAAGCCAAGAAGGGCGCGAAATGAGCTGCTTGTACCAGCTAGAGAAATTCCAGCCCATCAATACGATTCGGAAGAAAGGTCAGGCACTCACCGAGCAACGTTAGGACGACTTGCACGGTTCATGACGCTATCGCTCTCGCTTCCGGCGTAAGTGACAAATACGCCGTACGGGAGGTGAAAGATATCCGCCAAGGTAATTGTCTATTCGGATCACCGGTCAGGTAATTTTCGTTGAATTAAAATGGGGTATAACTGACCTCTCCCGCCAGGTATCGCTGCTTCGATAAGATCGCCTCGTACGCATCAAGCTTTTTCTCCAACGTCTCGAGATTGTCGGCAATTATCTTGTCGTCCGTCGGGAATGGATACCCCATTTTTCTAGACGCGAGAATGAGCTGACGACTTCCAGCAGTAATATTATTTCTCTTACCTGATCCACAGCTGCAACCCCGCCTTACTCGCACTCGGATCGAAATTGGTCAGCTCCACACTCGCCGCCTGCTCAAACAGAGCATTCGCTTTGGGCTCGGTGGGGATGAGCCCGTATTCCGGGTACTTGGCGGCGATATAGCGGCAGATGGCGCGTGTTTCATAGAGGAGGAAGCCGTCGTCGTCCTGTAGGTATATGCTTCCAGTCAATATCCGGGAAATAATAATGACAAGAAGATAATAATGGAACGGAGTCGAAGTACGCACAATGTAAGGAATCTGGCCAAAGGGCTGGATCTTCAAATACTCCGGACTCTTGTGCGCACCGTTCGCGACGTCGACCTCGATCAACTCGAAGGGGACTTGCAGCTCGTGCAACACAGTCGCGACGCGTCGGGTGCAGGTAGCTTGTTTCCCGCCGTGAAGTTTCAGGATGGCCATGGTCTATAAGCTCAAGTAACTGCTGTTGTTCGGGGAGGATAGTGAAGACTTTGGGTTCGATGAGAGACCTTTTAAACCCAATAAAATCCTTACGCTGACGCTCTGACAAAACGGCTTACTGATCCCAAGTCCTGAACAGAAGGTCTACACGAATCGGTCAGCATGTTCTATACATATGTACTGTCGTGGTTCACCTTTCGTGATAGGATTGTTCGGCGGTGTTCATATGCATGCCGTCGGGTATTCCGCCGGATCTGAGTTGAGCCGGCGGGTGGGGTTCTACCATTTTCTGTGGCCCGTGGGGATGAGTGCGGGTAAGTAAGGAGCAGCCTCAGTGTTCAGGCCTCGCGTCGTCTTCGGTTGGCGAAAGGTAATTTCATTCTAAGTGCCAATGCGCTCCAGCCTGAGTGACGTCGAAAATCGAATCGGATATAGGCACCCATCGCGATTTCGGTAAAGGATCCAGCTTTGTAGGCGGATTCATTCAGGCGAAGCTGCGCTCCCGCGGTGACACGTTTTAATATCAGCACGGAAGGCCTGTGTCGAAGCTGCAGCGCTGGTTTTGGTGGCTAAATTGACGAGATGCCAACAGCTGTTGGAACCGGGCAGAACGATGCTACCCAGACATGGATTGAACAGACTTACCTCGTATCCTATTCAAGTGATTTCGCAAATTTCCCATATCTTTCTTTCAGTGTAAGTAGTAGAATGGATGTAGAATTTCACTCCAGAATCCAGATGACTTTTGAAGCAATGGGAGGAGTACATAGTACCGTACGGCCAGCGAACGAGTCGGAAGTCGAAGAATATGACTTGGGTTCACGAAGGAGCAAATGCAAGGCAGAAAGTAGGGCCGTCGTCCAAAACCCCGTTGCCGTTTAACCATGAAGGTGAGAACTAAGGGGAATGTCACGCGTGACGCTCACAAATCAACTTCGCGCCATCACGTGCAATTCAGCCGCTTGCCTTTCGCCTCCATCTGCGTTTGCCTGTCGAACCCTCAAACGCTGTACGACCTTCTATCACCGATATTTTACTGATGCGTAGCTTCACTGATTCGTTGGTGAATCAATTCAAGAAGGTGGAGTCTGTGCGGTCTGGATTGAAACCAGTCTCGATGCATGACGGCGTCAGACACCGTCAGTGGCAGTCACGCCTCCGAGTTGGAATTGGCCGAAATCGTCCGAGCTGCGAGGTTAATTTGCGAGTTTTCAATGATTCTAGCTGGCGTTTGCATCTTCAAACACCTTTTCCATCCGCTCTAGATTCTGATTGGCTTCGCTGCATGCATTCAGTTCCGATTCGGATACAAAACGATTATCGGACGCATCAACGACAACTTCCTCGATTCTATTGCTACTGGGTCAAAACGCTCCTTTGAGGGGTTACTACTGTACGCTTCAAGTAATAACCTAAAGAACGTTCTTCATTTTACTCCAACCTGCTCCTCACTCCATCCCCCGCATTTCGGTCCCTCCTCGTCTCCTAATCGAACAAGAAGATCACTGCACCTGACATCGCTCGCTACTCGCTGAAGCAACGACTATAAACTCTCAGTGGACCTCACTCCCACTTCCCTCACCCTCGCAATGCCAGCCCTTTCCATCCTCTCCCTTCTTCAATCGACCCCAGGCATTCTGCAAACTGCGCTTGCCTCTAGCGCTGCGGAACTTGCGATCGCAACTCCGCCGAGCAAGAATGTGATCATTCAGATGTTCGAATGGAACTGGTCTGTATCGAATGTCTTTTTCCTTTATGGCCTGCATATCCGTATTCGGTATACTCAGGGACAGTATCGCGACTGAATGCACCGAATTCATCGGTCCCGCTGGTTATGCCTACGTTCAAGGTTTTTTATTTATCCATAATTCAGGTCCGCTCAGACTGATATCGTTCCATCACAGTCAGCCCGCCACAAGAACACGTCCAGGGTCCCCAATGGTGGACGGACTATCAGCCAGTGTCGTACACCCTCACGTCTAAGCGTGGAAATCAAGTTCAATTGGAAAAGTCCGTCTCTCTTTCAAGGGTAATAAAAGACTGACACGTTGGCGGCCTGTAGCATGATCAACAAATGCCACTCTGCGGGCGTGAAAGTCATTACTGGTGCGTCCTTGACGTTTTACTCCTAAAGATATTCATCGAATAGCTCAACGGTCTGTCAGACACTCTGTTTAACCACATGTCCGGCATGGAAAACGGTACTGGCGTCGCCGGCTCCCCATTCACCCATTACAATTATCCCGGGCTGTATAATTACGATGTTCGTATTGGCTTTCTCTCTTCCCCATTATTGACGCGCCTTCATTTTGTTCGCTATGAAAATGATTTATCTTGGCGATAGGACTTCCACCACTGCGGCCTCACCCCCGGCGACGAGATCCTCAATTACACCAATCGAGCGGAAGTGCAGACCTGCGAGCTGCTTAATCTCGCGGAGTACGTCTCATCTCTTCGTTCGTATACACACTATATCATGAATTGTAGTCTCGCTACCGAAAAGGAACACGTACGCGCAACTCTCGCGAAGTACGGAAACCACCTCATCTCGCTCGGTGTGAATGGATTCCGTCTCGACGCTGCGAAACGTGAGTCGCGTTTATTCAACGGTGTTCAAGTCGAAACATTGTGTCTGATGGACGAACACCGTCACTGATAACAAACAGACATTGCCGCCTCAGACCTCGCTGATATCCTCAGTCGCCTCACAAAACCGGTTTACATCTCCCAGGAGACCATTTGGGGTGCCGGGGAGCCAATTCAGCCATCTGAGTATGTTGGGAACGGTCAGTATCTAGTCTCCTGGCTCTCAGACGAAATGATACTGATCCAACCTTACTTTACCAGGTCAGGTTCAAGAGTAATTGAATCCAGGATTATTTTCAGCCTTTGCGAGGAAACTCACTGGTCTTCGCTTTGCAGGTTCCGATACACCACCCTTGTCAAGAAGGCATTCTTGGGTCAAAATACCAGTATTTCGGCGTTACACAATCTCGAGAAACTTGGTACATTATTCAACCTTGCCTGTGAATGTTGCAATAAACAAATTTGTGTAGGTTGGGTATCGGGCTCGCAAGCCAACGTTTTCGTCGCGAATCACGATACCGAGCGGGTAGAACTAATTTCCTTCTTGGTCCCCCTGTGCACCACTGATACGGTGATATTCAGAACGGCGATTCTCTGAACTACAAATCTCCGTACAACACGTACCTGAACGCCATGATCTTCTCCCTAGCGCATCCCTACGGCACGCCGACCATCCTCTCCTCTTATTCCTTCGACACCACCGACGACGGCGGACCTAACAACGGTCACGGCGCCTGTCCGAGCCCGTCATCCTCAGTCATGAAACCCGACCCAGCTTGGCTCTGCCAACATCGTCACGCTGCCGTTGCGGGAATGGTGGGGTTCCACAATGAGGTGGGGGATGCGCCGATCACGGATTGGGTATCCCCGCAGGAACAACAGATCGCATTTGGGAGAGGTGATTGGCATAAATGGTTTGTTCGCTTCGCTGATTGGACTCTCTGACCATTCGACACAGGCTCTTCGGGCTTCGTGGCGATTAACAATGCAGACACACCTTGGAAGGCGACGTTCACGACGTCCCTTCCGGATAACAAATACTGTAATGTCATTACCGACAAGCACTTTGGTGGCGGGTGCTCCACGGGCGTGTAAGTTGTTGGATTTAGGTTCTTGTATCAAAGACTCATTAATGCTTGACAGATTTACTGTGAATGGTGGGAGAGTAATCGCGATTGTGCCGCCGCGTGGCGCTATTGCCATGCACACAGGGAAGGTGAAGGAAATGTGAAGGAACCCGGAGACGGATTACTCTTAGTACTTGAAGCTATTCACGCTTTGTTTCGATTCAGTTGAGAGAAATATTGAACTTGTTGACGGTAGTCTGCAAGGAGGCGAGAAATCGTACTGTCCACTCATCTGTCCACAGATCCCTTCTGATATTGAATCAAGCTAAAAGCCCAAATGATACTCAATATCATTTCTCGTTCTTTCTCGTATATAGAAATCATTCATTTTCGAAAACCGGACATGGAACAGCAAGTTGAGACTATAGGTCACAATTAACAGGTTAAAATTGCCTCAACTTGCCGACCGACTTCTTCGGGGATGCGACGCGTTGCTCTGAGCAGTCTCAGCAGTTCAGGTGACCGCGTTTTCATCACGTTTTGCCGATTGCCGGATTGCCGATGACGTGACAGGTATGCGTAGTACGTGTCATCGCTGCCTTGCCAAACCAATGCCAAACCGCTGCTCTTTTCTCTCCGTCATCCATCTCTAGACTCTGAGTATGGCCTCAGATGATACAACGCCCTCGAACTTTAGGCTCGTGGCTGGTTTGCAGGCTCTATCCCCGGTCTCTCGGCCGGTCCTTCGTCTCCCTTGCATAGAAACGCCTTTTCCAAGACTCGCCAGGCTAGCCTCACAAAGCCAATGATCTCGTTCAAATTTCACAACGCCGGCTTTGTGCGCATAATCTTTTGTCGTGTGAGATCGAACCGTCCCGTGAGGTAGCACGTTATTCTTCTCACAGGGTCTGTATCAGACATAAGCATCAGTAAAATAACAAGTTCGTCTTTCGCGTCTTTCACGTCTTGGCCAAGACGCGAAAGACGTGAAAGACGCATTTTTGTCAAAGACGCGACGTCTTGGGACCAGTAGGGTACATTGCTGTTTCAAGACGAATCGTCTTTGGAAAGATGCAAAAGACCATCAATGTCTTTCCCAAGATGCAGTTTCAAGACATTTGAAGACGCTTTTATAGGACAGAAAGACACAAAAGAGAATCAATAAACGTTGATAAAAAGATACAAGTACATAAGTACATAACCGCCGCGCTACTATCGTCATCATAGTCCTTCCCGCATCGACAGATCCTCAGGGTCGGACAACGCAGTGCCGCGTTTGCGGTGCCTGGCGGGACACAGCGACAAATGAGTAAAGGGACGGCAGAAAAGAATAATTGGACCACGTACCCGCGACATGAAATTCTAACTATGTCCCGCAGCTCTCGCCCGTGAATTGAAGGTATACTCGAAGGCACTGAATTCTCTTGATGATGTCCTGAGAATCGGAGGCAGAGCCACGGAAGAAAGACTTGACAGCTTTGAAGAGGAGCATCGGAGAAAACTTGACGACTTGAAGCTTCGAGTACTTGAAGTAGTGCTTGACATGAAGAGGGGTAGTCACAGGCTCTTGACGGAACGGGCGACTCGAGAATACTTCAGACCATTTAGTGGGTTTGAGAACCGGAGTGAGTAGAGGGCAGATCGGGCTAGCCAATGCTTGTAGACGGTGACGCGTTGCCGAAGACTCCGCAGTGCTCTTGTAAGCTTGCATTCCGTGACTTGGGATCTTGAATGTTCTATACTAGCTTGAAAGGCGCCGTAGACTTGATGAGAGAGATGTTTTGATAGAAGAATGGGAGATTTGAGGAACGGGGGACTGGGAGGAAGGCGCGGGGAGGAGAGAAGATGGTGGGAGGAAGAGAAAAGCGACGAACCGAAATCACGCCATGTCACGTCATCTACTGCGGAAACCATCAGATCATGATGCTGTCGTCGGACTTTGAATGACTTGTAGTTTTTCAAGTTCCTGACTCGGACGCGGATAATTCTATCCAGAAACCCGGGTTTCCGAATCTTTATGTAGAAACCCAGGGTTCAAAGACCCTTCCAATTTGGGAAGGTGATTGCCCCAGTCTGCCGACTCGGCGGCGGGCGCGGCAACAATGCTGAGGGTTGGTTTGACCTTCTCAGACGCTTTTATTTGCCGCTTCAGCATTAATTCCCAGTTGCGGTAAGTCTCAGATTGCCCGAGGCCCATCCCTTCTTCGTGGTTCCGAGATTGCCGTGTGCATGCCGACCCCGTCGTTATTTCCGCACCCGACGAGCCCAACAGCCTCGCAGTTAGCATACAACCTACGGAAACATTGTGTTCACTCATCTACTGCTTTTGGATGCTTTGAATGAGGTCTCAAGTCGCCTCAAGGAAAAATATGAGTGTGCTCACTTTGACATCAAGCTGTGCCGAGCAATCGGCATCGCTTGTTTCCCCGGCATTTCTTAGAGTCGAAGGAAACTCACAGTGAAGAGCAATAGACAACGCGTCAAGAAGCCTGCAAGGCGATATGGTACCCACGATCCTCGTCTGGATGCAAAAAGAAATGAAGACGGTGTCGCCGACCTAGCCGCGTTGAATGTTCGTTGATGCCATCGAATCGACGTAAGTGGGTTTCTGTCCAGAATCTGTTAAAGTTTGTGCGGGGGGTTTCTGCAATATTGCCTTATATGGGGAGGGTTTCTACCTGCACCCCGGGTTTCTCAATAGAATTATCCCTCGGACGCTCCCGGCGCCCGCCTATCCTCCCACTCAGTCCCGCTGTCTGGCCCGTCGTCCCGCCATACTCGGGAGCTCTGAGCCTAGCCGTGATCAGCCTGGCATCTGGCAATCTTTTGGGATCACGATCAATCTCCGTATCTCTCAGGAAAAATTTGACCTTGCAAGCGCCGCTCCGCCGCGGATGCGAAATTAATTCACTGATGAACCTCCTCAAAACAATCGGCGCTCTCGAGAATATGATCATACCAGAATTCTCCAAAAGTCCCAGTGCAGTTGAAAGAACATCTATGAAAGCCCAAAGCTGTTGTACCAAGACGAAAGCGGCCTCCGCAAGCTGAAAGATGCCCTTCCCAAGACAAAAGATTCCCTTCAAAGACAAAAGATGTGAAAGACAAACCTGTTGTTTTACTGATGAGCGTGATGATCTATAGCTGGGCTAGCCACGTTTTCTCCCGCCCCACTGCGCTATCTTTCTCTGAATCGCACTAGAGCTACCCTGTGGATTCAATGGATTCAATCCAGCTCAATTCCGAGGCAAGTGAATACTTATGCCTCCCATGAGCCTTTATCACTCACTCTCTAGCAATACTTATAGGCCACAAGACAATTCATAACTGGAAATTATCGCGCAGCTGAAGAGCTGTATCGTCAGGCGATCTACGCATCGGGCGACAGCATCCCCTTGACTCCGCTGCTGTCCAATCTGTCAGCAACTCTGCTCAAACTCGGACAGTACGTGCAACGATTTCCTTGGGATTAATATTGGCTTAGATTAACTCGGAAAATCAATTCAGATTTGATGAGGCCGAACACGCTGCTCGGGACGCTCTGCGTTTTGAGCCCCGAGCCATCAAGCCACGATATCGACGAGGCGTTGCTCGACGAGAGATGGGTTTCTTCGCCTCAGCTCTGATCGATTTCGCGAGTGTTCTTGTCATTGATCCAACGCACTCTGCTGCCATTTCCGCACTCAACAAAATCCTTACTGACTTTCCGCACCGCATCCCTACCCTTTTGCCGCAAGAGATGATGCTAGTGAATTTTCCACCGGCGTACGGATCGGTTGCTGCATGCAACGAGGTCGATATCGAGTCGACTTTAGGGAGGCAGCGGTCGCCGCCGCCGCTGGAGGATCCAGGCATCGCAACCTATGTCACGCCGTCCAATCCCCATCATTTGTCTAGCTCTCCGCGGCCAGCGATGATGTGCAGTAGTTGCAAGGCAATGAAATTCAGAACAGAGCTCAAGACGTGTAAACGGGTGAGTAATTTGCGTCTTTATCTCGCATCTGAGATGGAGCACGACTTCCTCACCAGTGCAAAACAGTTTCGTATTGCAATCAGCAGTGTCAAAGAGCAAACTGGTGGGTTTCGGCTCAATCCATCCTCTTACTCTTTCATAAGCTCGCTGATTCATAGGCCTCAACACAAAGCCGACTGCCAGCCCTCAACTCGACCGGTCATAGATCGCACTCTGCGCATTGGAAGGAGCATATCAGAAGTCCCCTATATCCTGGATCTCCTCCGCATCTACGCGATGATTGCACTGGGCTTTCAACACCATTCGAAGCCGCCATGCCACACCGCCCTCATGGTCGTCGTCGGCCTCGTCCCCATGTTCAACTCACTTGGTAAAAAGACAAGACGTAAACGGATTTCTGTTTTGCAGCTGATGAACGTCCCGTTCGCCATCCTCCCCGACGACATGATCAGTGGGAACGAGGCGTTCGCACAGGCGAATTCGCACACGCGTGGACTTTTCTTGTTGATTGTCCCTGATACGACTTTGAAAGATGAATGGGCGACTCGGACGCGCGGCATCTATTGTTCGTTCAACAGGACGATGTTGGCGGACATACAACGTCCGGACTACACATTTGAGATCTATAGTTGTGCCAGGCAGGCAGATCGGATGCTTAGTTCGGGTTTGAATCTTCTTCATGCGTGAGTCAATTGTTTTTATTCTCTGTCTTGCGGTAGTTGACTGCTTGTAATAGGAGTATCGAGGACGAATTGGCCATGGATTTTGATAACTTTTATCACCTACAGCGCTGAACGACACATAAGGATTCCCATTACTCTTTGTCCGAATTTCATCCCCATCAGTACTCGGGATACGGTTGATCAATTTCGCGACACGACTTTTTGTCGACAAGTTTTCGCGCTGGAATAATGGCGTTCCGCTCTCGGCATGAATGATTTGCATCAGGATTTGATGGCGGCATTTCGATGAACCATCCGGATCTGCCCGGAGGCGCCACAGGCACGCGATGCCTTGATGTTACATCAAGGCATCATCAGTAAATGCGCGGCGTATGCTCACCCCACCTGCTGCTCACATTCTTTGTCCACCAACCCCTCCGGCATTCTTCAGTGAAGGCCATATTGGTTTGCAGACTCAAGTGAAGTACGCCATCCTAGAGAATGTACGACGCACATGCTAGGCCGCCTCACCGGAGCTCGGTTGCTTTCTTCAATGGTCTACGATAGTGCTCAGTATTGGCAGTATTTGGACAGTATATGCCATTCGGGTCTTGAGATACTTACTTACGCCATGAAAAATACCAAGGCAATCTCGTTCAACTTCGAGGCCTCGCTCACCAATTTCAATGCCGAACAATTGATCCACGCGACGATCCGCAGGAATGTCAGCGCGTCGCCATGTCGCTTCTTTTTCATATGAACTTGGGTAAGGCCGCAAGCGGCAGATGCCAAACCTTTGTGTTGTGTTCCTCCTGTGATGAGATCAACTCCGAGAATGAGAACTCCCAGGGAGACTCCCTTCTGGCCCCGGCCCCTGGGCTGGTCTGCCCAAATACGCTGCCATTTGTGCAATTTCGGGACCCAGATTTGAGAATCTCAGCCCATAGGCCCCATACATCAACACATCTGAGCAGAAAATCTGGACTTTTTGTCTGAGCTGGGATAAAGCTGGGATGCTGTGATACGCTTACATATGCTTAGCTCTGTCTCGCTTATTTGTATCGCATATATTGAATATGATTAAATGAATCCAATGGCCATGGAATTCCATTTCGAGCTACCGAATACACAAATTGTACAAGAAAAAGCCTGAGATAGCAAGTCCGGCCGGCGGGCTCAGATGAATCCACCCACACCAATCCACACCTACCCATCCGCCCGCCCCGCCTGCCCACCGCTCCAGTCCCAATCATGTACGAGGGTACAATCCAGCACCTGCTGATAGAACACTCAGTACACGTATTAGGACAGCGGCATAGAACTGACTTCAACTGGCGCGCGATGGGAACTGATATATTGATGCAGAGATTAGCCAGGCATGTGTCCCACTGGTGTAAGGCTCCAATTGTTTAGTTTATGTTTACGGCCGGCGGTAAACTAAACATAAACCCTAGAAAACGGTTTAAAAACTGTTTAAATAGTTTATAAACATTAATAAATCACCAAAATAATCTGCTGCAGCGATTGAAACCGCTAGGAAGCTGTCATGATAGGCTTGCACCGCCAAGTGCCCAGGAAGTTGTTGCCCGATAGTTTTTCCGGCCGTTTACGACCTGGTAACAAGAAAGAGGGGTCAAAGCTGTCAAACTCGGCAGCATTAATAGATATCACCGTATCATCGGCATGCTATCCGACGACCAATCACATCTCACCATCTTCAGACTTTCATCACCGGAAGCTTGCCAGGAACCGTGGCCCTGTTTCCCGACACCTTTCGCTCGGGCGAGGAGGAAATATCTGCTGGGAATATTAATGATTTAAATAGGTTTATAAACTGTTTATCAACGGTTTACGACCCCTCGCAAACTAAACGAAAATATAAAGCGTTTTAATGGTTTAAAACTGTTTTTAAACAAAATCATTGGAGCCTTACACTGGTGCAATGTGCACCTCGACCCACGACGTCCAGATTTGAGTGTTGCAGCAGATCTAGAAGACTTGATTGCACTGTGGGTGCCGGCCGTGTCGTCGGAGTCGGTGGAGAAGGCCTAACGACAACATTGAGAAAGACAATAAATAAATGAATCACGTACTCGTGTGCCGCGCAATTATCTTAGATACGACCGACTACAGAAAGGAGCAATCAGAACAGAGATAGGAATGGAGACAAAGGTAGACAGACTAGAAAGACTTGAAGAGAGGGAAGACGGCGGGCTCCCCACAGCGGGCGAAAGACTTTAGACTGCCCAAAGCACATCAGCTCCGTCCAGACAAGAAAAAAGCACTTATATCCGCCGGAAAAACTTGACGCGAGTATTAAAGAGACATTAGCACAGGTACTATCCCGCACCCAACTTGGTTGAGCCTTACTCGAGGTATGACTAGTGCGGTAGGAAGTACAGCTAGCTTGCATAAGGGGAGAAAGCGAGAAGTAGAGACTCACCTTGTCAACGACAAAATCGCCCATGAAACCCTGACTTCTTCCCAGAATGACCAGCTGAGCTTGCGTTGTAGAGGTCTATACCAACTGGGAACAACGTATGTACAACAGTGTCATCCTAGGCTCGTAACCAGCCTGCCTACGAATTGCAACGGGTTTTACATGGGGGTGGTGTTGCCTACAGCAACGGCCCCTCCCTCATGTAAATCCGTTGCAAATTGTAGGCAGGCTGGTCACGAGCCTAGTGTCATCCCACAACCTCCGACATTGCCCGTCCCGCCAACTTGAAACTCAGGATCAACCCTGAAAAGACATTCAACGCGTGCAACAATAGCCAGCGGGAAACCTTACCGCGCTCATTTGTCGCTGCATTGCTAACGAACCAAAGCAGCAGTGGAGGTTAGAGCACAATTCAAATGATAGAAATGATATTTACTTAGCGTTATTGGCAGCGATTCTTCCACACAACTCGCATGGGACATGGTGACCGACAAAATCTTGATAGAAGTAAGTTGACAATACTACAAAGTCCATTTCCTTGTATTGACAAGGTTGAAGAGCAGGGCGCGGAGGACAGCGAGGTGTATGGTGGAGGGAATTTACCTTCCCAGGAGTGAAGTTGGACGGAAACAGTGTGAAGATAGGAGGGAAATCATAAAGCCCGTTGCAAACAAAGCCTGCTGCCTGTGGAACTCCACACCGGCAGCAGTACATTGTTACACCATCCAGAAGTCTGAAGCCTCGCGTTTCCGTCCGCTCCATTGCCACGGCCAGCTACGAAAGGAAGCTGATTGGAACATTGTCAAGATTGTTGGATGGCAGCTTTCCGTAGTGGGTAGCTGAGTAGAGCAGATCCGCCAGAAGAGAAGAGAGAAGTTGGTCGATGCAGCAGCAGAGGAGAGAAACGGAGGGAAGATGGCCATACGAGACCAGATGGGATTTTCACTGGGAACGTTAACGTCAAATAGTAAGGAAAGTGAATTAACGAATCATCATCAACGTCCAAAAAAAAGAACAAAAAATTAAATTAAATTAAAATCGATTCAACGCAAGTTGCTTGTGGCTTCCCAAAAAGGAAATGCCTGAATGGCACCATTAAATTTGGTTATTTTCAATCCTTATCGTTGCTCATTCTTTCTTCTGTGATGCTCGAGGCTACTAAAACTTATCCACTACCTCGAGCAATAAGTCTATGGATTGCCTTGGGATGGTCACTGAACTTTTTCGCACTCTTTGTCACAACCATGTGCTTGTGACATGACGCGTTCAGGTTTGAACCTGAACCAAAATTGGGGGGCTGTGCCATTGGTAAGCAATGCCCAAAAAGGAAATGCGAGCCACAAGCAACTTGCGTTGAACCAAAATGGGAGGCTGTGCCATTGGTAAGCAAAGCCCAAAAGGGAAAGCTAAGCCACAAACATTTTGAAACAAATGCGTGTAAGGAGCCAAACCTAAAGGTTCGGCAATAAAAGGCGAAACACATTGAGTTTCGAACCCCAATTCTTTCTTTCTTCCCTCCCTCCCTCCACACCCAGCCCGTATCCCTAACCATGAAGTTTTCACTCTCAGCCGCTCTTTTCGCCGCCGTGACCTCCGCCTTCGGCGCCGTGATCGTCTCCCCCACCCCGGGGCAAGTTCTCCCTGCTAATACGGTACGTGAAATCTTGTGGGGATTTACATGGTAGGGTGCAGATTCTAAGAAATCCCACAGGCCTTCAACCTCACCTATGCTTCCCAACGCTATTTCAAGGAGCATAGGTCCGTACTCTATCTAGCCCATTGCCAGGCCAATCGTATCTGGATTCGACTGGCTGATGTCAATGGTCTTTGCTATCATATAGTCTCAAGATCACCGTCGTAACCGCGGGCATCGACGGCGGCTTCCCCGCCGCTACCCCAGTTCAAGATCTCGAACCTACCAGTTACGATCCCAGGGACACCAGCGCGAATTATTACGCAGAGGTGTTCCCCATTACGCTCTACAATGGCCAGGCGACGGGCAACCACACGATATATGTTATCGAAAGTTACGCTGCGTATGGAGTGCGTTTAATCATTTTTATTTTCCGCTCTTGAGTGGAAGGGTTCTCATGGATTTTGTTTTGTTGCATGCAGGGCAGCTCCGCTGTTCAGATGTTGTCGGTTCCTGTTACATTCGTCTAGGCCCCGGGACGAAGCCATATGTCAATTGTACCTGTGGGCTTTCGTCGCTCACGGAGCTTTTGATACGTTTGCATTAAATGAAAACGAACTGGTCGATGATCGAAATGAATATAGAGGGAAGGTCTGAGGACGCTACCGAGTAAGGAGGTAAAACGGGAAGGCAAAACGGGAAGGATTCATGTTCAAGGAACTCACCAATCCTCAATTCGCCACACTGTTAGCATGAAGGTCGGGATTCTTTCGGGGAAATTGCGTGCCGCGCGTTCGAAGATCATGCCCTCAAGATCCATAGGAAGTCGGGTTGAGTCACCGAAGTCGCGACCTCGGACAATGAAGCACAGTCCGGAGCCGACTACGGCGCAGGTTCGCGGCCGCGCGGTGACTGTGTCCCCAGTATCAGTGAGTAGTTGACTTATCGCAGTTCGCACTCCCATATTCCGCAGTAGTTCCAGTATGGTATAAAATATACCTCAGGTATGCAGCATATGCTTTATAATGTTGTTCACCTAACAACGCGACTGAAAACTTAACCACCCAAGGCCCAGCTTGACTTCTTATACTTACTAGCCTTGATCAGAGCTGCGGATACCCCGCCCCCGTTTCTCATTCACCAATCTCAGCATTACTGTCACCTCAGCACGCACCGTCGTACTTTCAATACCTTTCCCCGGCGGTTGTCGACTCGGAAGTCACGATCGACAAGAATCTCGCGAGCGCTGTTTCAGTTCTCTCCCACACACAGCCCGTCTGTCTGCGAAGCTTCCCGTTGACTCATGCCAGCACCCTGCCTTCCTGTCCTCGAGCTATGGGACCACATCATCGACCTCACTCCAGCAGATGCCCAAAAGGCTATGTCACTCGCCTGCCGCTCCTTCGTTCCACCCGCTCAGAGAAATCTCTTCCGCGAGATCTCTATACACGACGATGCATGGGTCTGGCAGGAGGGATCCTGCAGAATGATATCTGGTGCTCTGACTGGGCTGCAGCTTGCCACTCGCCTGGCCAGTCTGCTCTCCTCCGCACCTCATCTTCTCACGTACATACGTGAGCTCAAGCTCGACAGCAGACATGAGGAATGTTACACAATTCTCGCAGCCATTCCGTGGTCAAACTTGCGCGCTCTTTTCCTCCAAACTGTAGTTCAAATCCGAGGTCCTGCTGGGGACGCCATTAGCATCCTGATGCGCACGCCGTCATTACGCAGCCTCGAAATTCGGCCGTCGAAATATGGCTCCGGAGCACGGCAAGGAGCGGCCTCGGAGTGGATAGAGCATATTGTGCATTCCTGCTCGTCCCACATCGAGTCGCTCAAGTTATTCGGCTGCTTTCTGACAGATGCTATTACTACTAGTCGGCATATACAAGGACCAGGAACTCGTCCTCGCGCAAAGATACAGCATTTGAGTATCCAAACCTGCCAGGGCACGGCAGATTTGCTCATCCGAGCGTTGGATTTCACGTCCCTCAAGTCGTTTCAATGTGACGAATGCTGGACGCCGGACGTGCTGCAATTGTTGCAGCGTTTCGGCCAAACAGTGGAGAGTGTCGTCCTGTCTCCAAACGGTATCAATTTTATTTTCATTCTTCATTCTATTCAGTATTTTCTTAATCAAATCACACAGAACCGGCAACTCGATCGCGTTGACCTCGCTTCCCTCTTTCCTTCATTAAACGCCATTACTGCCCTCAGCCTTCCTTGCGCCGCGCGCCAAGACGTCCCGATGCCGATTGCCGTACCCACAGGTCATCCACAGCCGTACACCGCCGTCCCTCCGCCGCCGCCCGCCATGTTTAATCCCATGCTCGCGCGCTTGCCCTTGACCAACAAAATATCCCGCGTTGTTTTCAGCATACACGTTTTCGAGCTGTGTTTATGGCGTCCACCTGTGGTCCCGAAGTATTTCCCAGAATTCGAAAATGTTGTGCTGATGAGCCTGCAAGGCTTGCGAGTTGTTGAGGTCGAGGTGGATATGAAGGTGGATCCGGGCCATTCGTTGGTCAATTTTCTTGATGGCCTCAGGACGTACGATGCGATTGCCTCCCGGATCTATGATGCGTTTCCTCGACTCTACGAGGAAAAACTTCTCACTGTGAGCCTTCGGAATCAACCATAGACATCGTTTTTGTTGGTTTTACTTTTCGTTCAGTCTTGATTTGTATCTGTATTTATCGATTTTACCCAAGTCTGTTAGGTAGATTGAGAGACGATTTGGACACGATATTTGGACGATATATTTTTTTCTTCCGGCCTGATGAGCGGACAATATAGAAACTTTTCTCTAACAAATCAAACCTGATGTAAGCTGCCTCAGAGGTGAAGCAACATGAAAGGCCTATAAATTATTGTTTTAATCCAGCCACCTCCAAGATTCGCAAAATCTCAAACATCCTGTTCGGCCGAGCGGCCTTCCGTCGGCCGAACAATTCCATCAGTAACACCATGACGCGTCTCCTCATCTTCCCCACCATGGCGGACCATACTCTGTACTCTGTCATATATTTCCCGAGACTCTTGTCCGCCCATCGTCCACGTTATGACGCTTGGACTACCATCTGGCTTAATAATGAGACGTGCTGCTAGTAGCCTGCTACGATCGGATGTTAATGCTCTGGGGTTGATGCTCTGGGCGCCGTCCGCCGCAAATCCGCCGCCTTCAGCAAGGTCTTCAGCTTTCCATCAGCTTCCATCCGAAAGACCGTATTTATTTTCTGCTGCGACGAACCTTTTCTTGCTCAAATCTTTCCCCGCCAAGCTCTTTCCTGAGTCCAGTGCCTGTGGTACCTCGAATACCGTATGAAGTTAACCCACGCTAACGACGGACAGTTATGGGATACATTCAGTCACTTCTGACCACGGCAGCTTCCAGAGCATCACATGGACGTTCAGCTCGTGCACAGTGGCGCCACAATCCAAATCTACGAATAGATGAACGACCCTACAAAAGAGTCCGATCTGGAATATATCACCTGTCGCTCGACTATCGAGACTCCCACCTCCTCCTCCCACTCACCACATCATGTACAATCTCGCTCAATGGACATCATCTACGAACGGCGCTCACGGCGCTCGATATGCCGCAGTTCTCCCCGTTCTCGCGATACTCTACTTCTCATATTGCGCACTGCGCCGCAGCTGGATGATTGTAAAGATTTCCGGACCTCCTTCGTCGTCGTGGCTCTTCGGTACGCCATTATATCTCCTTCTTATCAATGCCCCAGGGCACAAATTTCTCCCAGGACATATGAGGGAACTCATCCTCACGCCGACTTACGGCGAGTATGAATTCGAATGGCTGCGCAAATACGGTGCGGTATACCGAATTAAGGCATGCTTTGGGGTGGGTGCTCAATCTCTGAGCCTCATACACTCATGATGGATTATCTTATCGCAGGAGACCCGCATAATGGTATCCGATCCCGCAGCCATGCAGTTCATCCTTATGAGTGGACATTTTGGAACTGGGCCGACCCTTGAAAACGGAGCTCGTTTGTTATATGCAGATGGAAGCGTTTTCCGGGCTAAAGGTGAGTCTCGATTTTGTTTCCAACCTAGTCATGTGTAATGAACACTTTGCCTCATAACAGAGGAAGAGCATAAACGACTGCGTGCAGTTCTGAATGCTGGATTCAGTGCAGGTGCAGTTCGGAAGTATCTCCCAATATTTGAAAGGGCTGCGCATTCGGTAAGCGTATCGAGCTTTTGAACGATAGTATCCTCGGCTCAGTTCCAATGCGAAGTTGACCGAACATTTCGAACATCTTTCTGGAGAATTGATTGATGTAGTGCCGCCCTTCGGTCGTGCAACGCTGGGTACCACCAGTGAAGGTAGCTCTTCTTGAACTCATCGTCATACTTTTCTTGATGTACACATTTCTAGCCATCTTGGGGTGTTCTGTTGATGATCTGGGGGACGACTTCATCACGAACAATCTGCAACTATTGTATGTCTGACCCAGTCAAGCTGATTCTCATCCGACATTCACAACGTGGCAGATCACTGGCTTCCAGTCAGTCTCCAAGCGGCATTATCTTCGACGGCCTGTCTCGGTGGATTCCACCCTCCATCTACGAGACGGCAATCTATCTCCCGGTTGCACCGTTCACAATTCTCAGAAGGGCGAAGAATTTGGCCTACGAGCTCGGAAAAACAGTCGTCGAGGACATAATCAACGCGATGCGACAGAAACTCGAAAATACGGGCGGGTTTTATGGGGAGCTCGGTGAGTATGAACATGATGTTCAACACGAATAAGGGATCGAATCTAATTAACAATTGCTTCGCCTTTGTAGTCGAACAATACCATGCGGCCGACGGGAAGCGCACGCTCAACAAACGTGGCATCATTGCACAGACTTCGCTGATATTGTTTGCGGGACAGGACACCACGGCAAATACTCTCGCATTTGGTCTGGTTGAACTTGCTCAGAATCCTGGGCTTCAAGAGAAACTTCGAATTGAAATCCATGATGCCATGAGCAATAGCAGTGCCAGGGACATTGCGTACGAAAATATGCCGCAGTTAAATGCGTTTATCAAGGTTTTTTGGATCATTTTTCATATTGCAGAACCGACGCTGAAGAACCCGTGGCCAGGAGGTGCTCAGGATGTATCCAGCCGAAGTCTTTTCGGATCGTGTAGCTCTGCAAGATACCGTTCTTCCCCTCTCGGACCCCATTAGGACCGCGGACGGGAAACAAATTTCGCAGCTCCCTGTTCCCAAGGGACAGATTCTTATGTTTGCAATTGCTTCGTACCAGCGGTATATCTACCGTCAGCCTCATTCGCTGTTAATTTACTCATCCATGCGCGTAGGCTCCAATCTCGATGGGGTGAAGATGCAGATACCTTCCGGCCATCCAGATGGCTCGAGGGCGGTGGGATCTTGAAGGGAGAAGCAATGGGACCGTACGCAAATCTGTAGGCTCTTTCGACTCGGATTTATGATGTGGCATGAATACTAAAAACTCCGCTAGACTCACCTTCCTTGGCGGCGCTCACACATGCCTGGGGTGATTACTTCCTCCCTTGTATACAAGGTATGCACTGACCGAACACCTTTCTGGATCAGATGGCGGTTCGCGTAAGTCAACTGATCCCTTTCAATCTTGTTTTTAACTTGAGATTTCGGTTCACTCAGACTATTGGAACTGCAAGTCTTCATTTGTGAACTGGTGGGAAATTTTGAATTCTCTCTCCCGCCTCAAGGTCCTGCTCGCTGCTGCTACGGCGGAACCTTGCTTCCAGCATTGCCAGACGGGAAGAAAGGCGCGGTCCTCAGGGTTGAACGGGTCATGTGAAACAGAATCCTGATTTCAGACTTGAGTGTACAATCAAATTTTCAACGTTTTGCATCAGTAACAATTCTCTCCCCTTTTCTTTCCGTAGTGAATGAATATACACGCAAAGAAACTTGCGACCTAAACGCGCGTCCGGCCCGGTTGTATGCTTGAGCTTGGTTCATCACGAGCATCACGGTCACACTGTGACGCGACGCGTTTTCTTCTTCCCACCACCATCGCCAAACCATCGCAGCGACCAAACGACATGGCGGCCTGTTGGACATTGACGCAGCGCTCGGTCGCTGACCTAAACATTTCCTAATCAATCTACTTACTCGATCACTCTGTAACATATTGATCCTGGACGAAGAGATGGACCCCTAACGGTTCTCTCTTCGTACCAGGTATGACTCGTATATTTCTCTTGTCTATGTATTAATCTAACGGTTCTCTCTTCGTACCAGACCAAATATATATTTGTTTGATAGGTTATGGGCCTCCGTTTGTGAACTATCTGCGCCAATACTGCTCTACAAGATCCCTGGAACTCATAGTGCTCTTGGCCATCCAACCCAAATCACCCTACTCTCCCTACTCTCCCAACCAACACCACGTTCCCATATCAGTACCTCACAATGGCGTCAGTCAACCCAGGCGATGGCAAAGAATGGCGGGGAATTACACTCACCCCTATTGTCGAGAACAGCGACGGCAGCAACAACTACGCTGAGTTCCAATCCAAGGCGAAGCGCAAACTCGACGCTGCGGGGTACTGGAAATACGTTGCGGGCGATGAGTACAAGCCGCCGATTATTCCGAAACTGGTGGAAAGTCAGACTCACACTGGCTTTGACGGCGAGGGCAATGAAATAACGATAACAACTCGCGGTAACGAGGTGGAGGTGAACGTTGCGAAGAAGAGCGCAGAGGCGTGGCTTGCACAAGACAAAAGGGCGCTCGCTATTCTCGTCGAAGCTGTCCCTGGACCGAAGCTCTACGTTGTCGAAGATTGCAAGTCAGCGCATGATGCTTGGGAAGCTCTCAAGGAGACGTACGAACCTACAAATGCGCTTATGGCCATTACCCTCAAGAGCCACATATCATCTTTTATGTGTGGCGCCAATCCTGTCGCATGGAGGGTCGAGATGATGGAGAAGTACCAGAGGCTGCGTCGTGCCGACGCCGGGATGCTGCCAGACCACGAATTTGCGAAGTGCCTCATCACGAACATGTCCCAGAGCGACAAGTGGCAGTATTGCCGCGATATTCTGCTTGAAGAGATGACGAAGAGCGAACAGGGAGGAGAACCACTGAAATCGGCATTCGTGCTTGCTCGCCTCCAACGGGAGGAGTTCTCCAAAGGTCTGTTCACCGCTGCTACCTCCTCCTCCTCCTCCTCGTCTTCGAAGGCTCGAGCACGCAACGACGATGGTGATGCTGTAGCAAGCGCGTCGTTCGTTCAGCCCGGTACACCAGGAGGGAGAAAGATGGAACGTACCCACCAACGGAACGACCGTCGCGCAGGCCCTTACGACCACCGAACTTCAGCATCTTCCAACAATCGAGACAATCGAGACAATCGCGACAATCGCGACAACAGGCCGCAGCGCGAACGCATAATCTGCAACAACGATTTCTGCATGACACCATACGGTCATGTAAAGGCGGATTGCTTCTCTTACGGGGGAGGAAAAGCGGGTCAGTATCCCGATAGCTACCGAGGACAGCGGGACATTCACCTGCCGCCGGCCGAGCGTGTGACGGAGAGGCGGCGCCAGGCGCTTCAGAGCGCAGGAGACCGTTTTGCTGGGATGGTGGATGCCACAGAAGACAGTGAAGAAGATATTCAGGATGCGCTGGGGAACGAAACGGTAGATGCGAACTTCGTGTTCATGGTTGGGAGACTTGAGATAGACGGAGAAGATGAGGACGAAATGGAGGAAGTGTGGGTGAATGCGGTGGATGTTGTGCTGAACGCAGAGGCGGTGGAGCAAACAGAGAATATCTACCACGATACAGGCGCGTCGCGCCATGTCTTCAACAACAAAGCGTCCTTCAAGGAATACAAGACCTTCAGCCAGCCGTTGAGTGTTCATGGATTTGGAACAAATTTAACCACCCAAGCCTTAGGGAAGGGACAAGTTATCCTTGAAGGCACTCACGAAGGTGACCCCAAGTTTTCGCTGAGCAACGTCCTCCACATACCGAGCGCACGCTGCAACCTCATCTCTGGCACGCAGTTGGACTTGAAGGGAGTGCAGACGGACACTGGGGGAGGGGGGATCCGATACTTCAATGCGGATGGTATCCAGTTTGCGTCTGGGGAGATAGTTGGTGGATTGTACAAGATGGGCGTGAAGATCGTGGGAACCTCCGCGGAAGCAAATTTGCTTCCGTTTTCGGCTACCGACCTCATCAATGCGACAACTCCCTCTGTTCTCGCTCTCCTTGGACCCGATGCCGACGCCGATACCAACAAGGACTTGGTTTTTACCACCGTCTAATGGGCCATCTAGACGTTAAAGGGCTCAATAGCGCCACCCTCGGCTTTCCGGTGGACTCAGTCAACATCAAGAACTGCCGCATTTGCGCTCTTGCCAATATCAAACGACTACCGTTCCCCAACAAAGCTCTAAACCGCGCCGACCGCGTCTTGTTTCGTATCCACACCGACATCTGTGGTCCTCTACCTCTGGGGTATGGGGGCTACAGACACTTCATCACTTTTACCGACGATTTCCGGCGTTTCACTACAATCTACTTCCTGAAATCCAAATCCGACTCCCTCGCGTGCTTCCGCGAATTCCGCGCTTCAGCTGAAAATCTCCTGGGTGCCAAGATTGTCTACCTACGAATCGACAATGCGCCTGAACTCGTGTACGGTCAATTCAAGGACTACTGCACCGAGAACGGCATCATCTACGAGAAAACGGTGCCAGACGCGTCTCCTCAGAACGGCGTTGCGGAGCGGCTGAACCAGACGATTGAGCATATGATCAGGGCGATGCTGGTCGACGCCTCGCTCACGTTCTGGTTTTGGCCGCTCGCCGCCCAAGCCTCGATCCATATTAAGAATCGAGTGCCGCATTCAGCAAACGAGGACGGCTCGACACCTTTCGAGAGCTGGTTCAAGCGCAAACCTGACCTCTCGCACCTGCGCCCCTTTGGTGCCCTCGTCACGGCGCGGAAAACCAACTCGACGGAGCAACCGAAATTGACACCGCGAGGGGAAGAAGGCCGTTTTGTTGGATACGCGCGCGACTCCAAGGGATATTTGATCTGGCTTACAGAGGCCAGATCTATCCGCTCGCGACGCGACGTCCAATTCCATGGTTTTCCTGACTTCCTTCCATCACCTCCACTCTCCGACATTCTATGGGAAGACGTGCCGTGTGATCTCGAGGAACATTTCAGAGATCGCGCGCCCGTCGGCCCCACCTCCGCGCGCCCGGCCACCGAGCCAAACCCGGCCATTGAGCCAAACCCTGCCATTGAGCGAAACCCGGCCATTGAGCCAAACCCTGCCATTGAGCGAAACCCGTACGTTCTATCGTTAACGATAGCGTAAATCGTACTCACCTGTTTAACCAGGCGTCCCTCTGAGGACATTGAAATGCAAACCTCGGAGCGTGCTGACGCGTCTCCTGAGTACGTGTTAACGCGTCTGGATGTTAACGTCCATCTAACCTGTTTAACCAGGGCTGTACAACGGATTCTAGACGAGATCTCGCAGAGCATACAGCCTCGAGCAGTCACTCCGTGCGTTAACGCAAACACGGCTTGTAAACGAAGCCTAATGTCCATTAACAGACAACCTGACGCTGACGTCCCCATGCCTGACGCCCAACTCGACGACAGGTCAATTGCTGACCGCCGTGTACCCCGTGTTCGCCAAGTCCCAGCGAAATACATCATCGACCACGCGACACTGGACGAGGGGGGGAACGATTTCCTCATCTCTGAGGACTACCTCATGTCCGTCCTAGTGTCGGGTGACGAGCTGGAGATTGAATGCGAAGCGGAGGAGTTCGTGGATCTCGCGCAGGCGTTTGAGCAAACAGAGACCGCTTTTGCAGCTCTCTCCGACCCCATTGATGACCCAGACGCTAAAGACCCAGCGACTGTTCACGAGGCAGAGTCGTCTATGTACTGGCCGCAGTGGTTGGTCGCCATTCATGAAGAGCTCGAGTCGCTGAAGGCGAAGGGCGTCTACGAAGAAGTCGAGGATCTACCACCTGGCCGTAAAGCCGTTGCGTCTAAATGGGTTCTTCACATTAAACGCGACCGCGATGGGCTGATATCACGATTCAAAGCCAGACTCGTCGCAAAGGGCTTCACTCAGATCCCCGGACAAGATTACAACTTTACTTTCGCACCCGTCGCTCGCTGGGAATCGATTCGCTTTGTACTCGCACTCGCAGCTGCCCAAGACATGACGCTACGACAAGTCGACGTCAAAACCGCTTTCCTCAACGGTCCCCTCGAGGAGGAGATTTACATGCGGAAACCTGCCATTGCGGGACCGGGTTACTGGAGGCTCCTGAAGGGTCTCTACGGACTCAAGCAGGCAGGCCGGCAGTGGTACCTGGAGCTAAATTCGCGACTCGAAACCATCGGATTTAAACGAATCGAGTCCGACTGGAGTGTATACCAACGGAGACTCGGTAACGAGTACTCCATCATCACTACAAGCGTCGACGACATGCTGATAGCCTCATCTTCGCAAGCTGAATCCGACGCCGTGGTTGCAGCACTGGCCGCTCAATTCGAAATCACCGATAACGGCGAGCCGCAGCTACATCTTGGCTGTACCATCGAACGCGACAGGGAACAACGCACCATTCGCCTTCACCAGAAGTCGTACACGGAGTCCATTCTCCGCGACTTTGGGTTTGACAAGAGCAACACGGTGCTGACCCCAATGGACCCAAGCGCCCGCTTGACGCCTGCTGCCGCCGAAGACATCGCAAAGGCCAAGGACTACCCATACACCGCGATCGTTGGGAAATGCATGTACTTGGCGACCTGCACGCGTCCCGACATCGCGTACGCTGTACGTGAACTCGCTCGTTTCATGGCAAGCTACGGTCCAGCCCACATCACCGCTGCCAAGCACCTACTGCGTTATCTTCGCGGAACCACAGCACACGGCATCACGCTTGGAGGTCGAGACTCAGGAACACCAATCCTCACTGCGCTCAGTGACTCCGACTGGGGAATGGGCGACACGCGTAAATCCGTTTCGGGATTCGTGATTCTCATGGGGAACTCGCCCTTGTCATGGAGCTCCAAGCAGCAAGCCGTCGTCGCGCTCTCATCTTGCGAGGCTGAATATCTCGCAACCACTCATTGCGCCAAAGACGTCCTCTGGTTCCGCAACATCTTCGCGGAACTCGGGTTTCCTCAGGATCAACCTACGACAATGTTCTGCGACAATCAAGGAACAGTCGCCTGCACCCACGACCCACAGGCTCACTCCAAAACGAAACACATTGCTATTCGCGAGCATTTCATCCGTGACTGCGTCTTGAAGCGCCTCATCGATGTCATGCACGTTGCCGGTAACAGCAACGTCGCCGACCTTTTCACTAAACCCCTACATCGTACTATTCATACCCGCTGGGTCAAGATGCTCAACCTCGACGTGCGTCAAGGGGGGGTGTTGGACATTGACGCAGCGCTCGGTCGCTGACCTAAACATTTCCTAATCAATCTACTTACTCGATCACTCTGTAACATATTGATCCTGGACGAAGAGATGGACCCCTAACGGTTCTCTCTTCGTACCAGGTATGACTCGTATATTTCTCTTGTCTATGTATTAATCTAACGGTTCTCTCTTCGTACCAGACCAAATATATATTTGTTTGATACGGCCCAAGCTGACCCAATCCGCGAGATAAAATCCCTTCAAAAGAAAGCCTTCTGCCAGCAATGTCAAGTAACGAAGCATATCAGCGAGCTCAAGCGCTGCGGTCGTTGCCAGTGAGTTGTGCGACGCCGCCGACGCCTCAAATTTTCGCGGTCACTTGCCTTCATTATGAGCTCTACTAACTAAAATTTGATCGCAGACTCGTCAAATATTGCTCACCAGCATGTCAAAAGTCGCATTGGAAAGTACACAAGGCGCACTGCAAGACAAGGGAAGAAATGGGCCAGGAAACAGTCGACGAGTCTTGGAAGAATATAAACGACCAATATGGGCATCAAAGACCCCGTGTATCTCAGCCTGTTGATGAGTCACTTGAAGCCCAGGCACAGCGCTTTCGGGTTTGGACGGAAAAGTGGGAGACTACGATAAGAAATTGGTGCGCAAAATCCTCCTCTTTGATGGTTTGATTTGGGTCTAATTTCATGAATGTAGGGCTTTCTGGGCCATGAATGTCCCATCCCCTATGACGAGGGAAGATAAGTTGAGCAAGTTCACGTACGTTTTAACGCTCGATTTGACTGTGACCTTTGTGCCGTGCTGACTCACGAATAGCTTCGTGTTTGAAGCTCAGCGCCGCAATAATCCCCCTACGTTGGACCAGTACTTCGAGGTTTGAGTCCGTCATCGTCACTCCCAGTCCGTTTGTGTTAACTCGACCCCTTCTTCGCTCTCAATTTCAGATGCACGGCGCAGAGATAATGCACGCGTCCCAGATGGTCGGCTTCCTCACCCACATGAAGCGCCCAGAAGTCCTCGAAAGATGGCGCAAGATGTCTCGCAAGAAAGACGCCGTTCAGGTTGTTAAGAAATGGTTTCGGAGCAAGTCGGACGGAGCTCGGGCCCGTACGCGCTGACGGCGTGCGGGCTACGCGTCGGTTAATATTCATGTATATTGTTACGTAGTGCCAGCGACGCTCTTCATTCTGTCCTACATCTAAGGCTGAGTGAAGAGCGTACGTTTATCTCTCATTTGCTTACTTACATCCCACTCACTCATTCCGTAGTAATACTGTTATTATACAGGTACTTGATACATTCATTCTGTCCTACATCTAAGGCTGAGTGAAGAGCTAATACTGTTATTATACAGACTCCCGCATTGACGGGATACCACGCTCGTTACCCCCAACGCCCCCGCTCGTCATTCTCCGTCTGCACCGGCTCCACCCCGCCACCGAACTTTAACAGGTCATGGGCTCTCGTGGCGACGACGACGACTATGCGCCAGCGCGCATCAGGTTGCCCATCCTCGGGCAACGTGGCGAAAACTTCGTCACCTGGAAAACCCAGCTGAAGTCGCAGATCACGGGCATGGGGAAGGCCCGTTACATCAACGGGCGGGCGACTGCGCCCAAACAGCCCACTCTCGATGACAAGGCTGACGCAGCCGCCCAGGAGGCACACCTGAAAGCGCTTGTGAAGTATGATGAGGATTTGGATGAATGGGAGAAGCAGAACGAAAAGATACGCACCCTCCTTTTTCAATCCATCCATGAGACCCACAAGGTCCGTATCGCAAACGATACCTCCGCATTGGAGTCATGGAATACCCTGTGCAAATTATATCAGCACCAGGGGGAGCTTCACGCTCAATCCTTCGTCGACCGCATGCACCAGCTCAAGTGCCCCGACTCCGAGAGCGACCCCCGCCCCTACCTTGACCAGCTCGACCTCCTCATCGCCGAACACGCTAGCGCCGGCGGCGTTCTGGAAGACACTGAGAAGAAAAGCATCGTAATTCATCTTCTCCCAGAGAGCTGGCGCACCAATGTCCGCGCCATACTTACGAATGCAGAATCCATACGTCAGATGGCGACCCAGCTCAGTCCCATCAATACCCCTCCCCTCTATACTGCCGACATGCTCATTGCAGCAATCCGTAACATCGCACGCGACGACATAGCGGTTCACGGAGCAACCGTCCCAACCGGCGGTGCGGCGCTCGCAGCGGGTCCAAACGACACCTGTGACAATTGTGGTAAGAAGGGGCATTGGAAGCGAGACTGTTGGTCAAAAGGTGGCGGAAAAGAGGGGACCCGCCCTAAGGATTGGCAGCGCCCCGGAAAGGGGAAACGAGGACGAGGCGGCAAGTCGAAGAATGGCGGCGGCGGCAACAGCAATAACAACAACAATAACAACGGAGGTAATGCGAATTTCTCGTTTGCCTTCGCTGCCGCCACCACCGACGTCGCTACCGACTTCACCAAACTCGAGGACGCGGGCATCGTCTCCCGCGGCTTCACCGCCGTCATCGACTCTGGTGCGAATCAGCACTACTGCCCCACCCGCGAACGCTTCATCGAGCTTCGCGACGTCGAGCCGATCGCCATCCGATCAGCCGACAACCGCGTTTTCTACGCCCGAGGACGTGGTAAAGTCCCCATTACCGTCCGTCATCAAGGACGAACCATCGAGCTCGTCCTCGTCGATGTTCTTCACGCGCCCGACATGCCCCTTACCCTCATCTCAGTGAGCCGCATGACAAAAGCCGGTCTTGCGGTACACTTCGAGAAGGACGGTGCTCATATCCTCCAACCTGACCGCACGCCCATATTCGTGGTACAGGAGCGCAACGGGTTATACCCCGTGCTTGAGGTACACGCCTCCAAAACCCCCACCCCACACCCGATCGCAATGACCGCCGCCCATCCGACTACGACAACACTCACCTTGCATGAATTCCATTGCCGTATGGGTCACGCCGATATTCGCGGGCTGCAAAGAATGATTAAAAACGGACTCGTTACCGGAATAAAGCTCACCGGGGACGAGGCGGGATTTTGCAAAGGTTGCGCGATGGGAATTCTCAAGCGAGAGCCCTTCCCGCAAACCCGCTCCAGCCCTAACGCGACTACATACGGCGGCCGCACCTTCAGCGACACCTGGGGACCTTCGCCAAAAGAGTCCCTAGGCCATAAGCGGTATTTTGTCGTTTTTCTTGACGATAAGTCGGATGAGGTGGTGGTGACGGGTATGCGGCAGAAAAGCGAGGCATTCGCCGCGTACAAACAGTACGAGGCGTGGGCGAAAGTGCATCGCGGTGCGACCTACCTCGTGGAATGGGGAACGGATAATGGCGGGGAGTTTACAAGTACGGAAACGGAGACGTACCTCAAAAACCAAGGTACGCATCACCGCGTCACCGTCCACGACTCGTCCGCACAAAACGGCAGAGCGGAGCGCGTCCTGCAGACGCTACTCGCGCACGGCCGCGCCATGCTCCACCTCGCCGGCCTCCCGGGATTCCTCTGGCTTGAGGCCGTCGCACACGCCGCTTGGCTCCGCAATCGCACGGAAACAGCGCAAACTGTCGGCTCAACGCCGCACCAGCGCGCGACGGGCAATAAACCCGATCTGTCGCTCATCCGGCGATTCGGCGCAAACGTGTGGGTAAAGCTTGAAGGCGCGTCGAAAATTGATATACAGGCGAAGCCTTGCAAGTGGGTGGGGATAGATGGCAACGCGAAGGGCTACAGAATTTACTGGCCCGAGCAGCGGAAGATCAGTGTGGAGAGAAATGTGCGGTTTGAGGGGGAGTCCGAGGACGTTACCTTTCCAGACGTCACGATCGAGGGGGAGTTGGGTGTTCAGAGCGCTCGCGACGCTTCAAAGACGCCCGCTGCACCGCCGAATGCAGCCCCCGAGGTCCCTTCAAACAAATCAGCACCAGAAACTCCTTCCACAACTCAACACGCACCTGCAGCACCTGCGGATACACCAGCCGCTGCCCCAAACACCCCTTCCATCCCTCCTCCTCCACCAGAACTCTCGCCCGAGCCCGAAACGTTGACGCGCGGAACGCGTACGCGCCAGAAGTCGCGATGGCTCCGCGATATCGACGAAGGCGTTGGATCTACCGGTGGACGCGGTGCCGCACAGGTACCAACGAGTATTGTGCCGCCGAGTCCCGCGTCCAGCGACTCCTCAGCCAGCGCCGCATTTGCAGGCAGCAATTGGTCTGACGGCGCCGTTGCCTTCATGGCGACGCGTGCCGCGTTTGCCGGGGATGAGCGCCCATTGTCGGCGTATGCTGCGATGGACGGGGATTCGCCGACGGTTGGTGAGGCGCGTGCGGGACCAGAGAGCGAGGAGTGGGACAAGGCGATGAAAGCAGAGGTATCAAAGCTGGAAGAGCGGCGCACGTGGGAATTAGTTGATCGCCCCCGTGACGCAAATGTCCTTCCCTGCTCCTTCGTCCTCCGCCGCAAACGCGATGAAAACAACAACGTCAAGTCCTACAAAGCTCGACTCGTCGCCGGCGGACACCGCCAAATATACAACGTCGATTTCACCGAGACTGCATCTCCCACCATGACCCTCGCCACTTTCCGCTTCTTGCTCGCCCTAGCCGCCAAATACGATCTCGAGGCCGAGAACATCGACTTCTCTAGCGCGTACACCAACGCCGACCTCGAAGAAACTATCTACATGGAGCAGGCACCAGGTTTCAAGAAACCCGGGTACGAAAATCTCGTGTGCTTATTGCACAAAGCGCTCTACGGGCTGAGGCAGGCGGGAAGGCAGTGGTACAAGACGGTTGTGGCGCTTCTGGTGAAGCGCCTGGGGTTTACACGGTGCGCCTACGACCTAGCGGTATTCTTTTACTTCGACGGCGAAGTTGGGATAATCATCGGCATTCATGTCGATGATAGTAAAATCCTTTCCAACTCGAAGACGGTGTGCGCAGCTGTAAAGCGCGAGATCGCCGCCTTCTACGAGATCACGGACCTTGGGCCAGTCCGCTGGCTGCTCGGATTCGAGATCCGCCGCGACCGCGCCGCGCGACGCATTACAATGTCGCAAAGCGCGTATGTCGACACCCTCGCTAAACGCTTCAACCTCACCCAGGCACACCCCCTCACTGTCCCTCTCGACCCTCACGTCAACCTTTACGACGACAGCGCCAGCGACGAGGACGCCGATTTTTCGCAGTACTCGCAGCTCATCGGCTCGCTAATGTACGCAGCGATTGGCACCCGCCCGGACATCGCCTACGCCGTCTCCCTCCTCGCGCGTTTCATGTCGAAGCCCAAGCGCATCCATTGGGACGCCGCCAAGCGTGTTCTTCGCTACCTCATCGGGAGCAAGGATTTCGCTATCACCTTCGGACTGGACGACTCCGGCTTAGTCGGGTATACGGACGCCGACCACGCCTCCCACCCCGATCGCCACTCAATCTCAGGCAATATCTTCCTCTTCGACGGCGCCCCCATCTCCTGGTCATCGCGCAAACAGCCGATTATTGCGCTATCCACCACCGAAGCCGAGTACATCGCCGCCGCCAGCGCCGCACGCGAAGTTACCTGGCTACGGAACCTCATCGGGGAACTCGCTGACATTCAGCTTGGCCCTACCTCACTTCACTGCGACAACCAGGGCACCATTGTCCTCATTCGCAGCGGTCTCGTCAACCCCCGCAACAAACATATCGACATCCGCTACCGCTACGTCAACGAGGCGCTAGAGATGGAAATCATCGTCGTACTCTACGTCTCGACGGACAACCAAGTTGCCGACATTTTTACCAAGGCTCTCCCCCGCGTCAAGCTTCACCACTTCCGTGAATTAATGGGACTCCGCGCGACTTGAGGGGGAGTGTTAAGAAATGGTTTCGGAGCAAGTCGGACGGAGCTCGGGCCCGTACGCGCTGACGGCGTGCGGGCTACGCGTCGGTTAATATTCATGTATATTGTTACGTAGTGCCAGCGACGCTCTTCATTCTGTCCTACATCTAAGGCTGAGTGAAGAGCGTACGTTTATCTCTCATTTGCTTACTTACATCCCACTCACTCATTCCGTAGTAATACTGTTATTATACAGGTACTTGATACATTCATTCTGTCCTACATCTAAGGCTGAGTGAAGAGCTAATACTGTTATTATACAGACTCCCGCATTGACGGGATACCACGCTCATTACCCCCAACGCCCCCGCTCGTCATTCTCCGTCTGCACCGGCTCCACCCCGCCACCGAACTTTAACACAGGTCATGATTATCTGGAAGGGACACGTCCTCATTCTCGAACACCCGGTACCGAATTTCGCCTCCCTGCGGAGTAAGGCGTACAGTGACCCAGTGCGAGGCGGGTATGACGCCCTGGCCAAGGATTGGGTGACGGAGCTGAGGAAGGCTATTGATTCTGGGGATCGTGAGTCGCCGTTCACTCCTCGATGAACGAGCGCTGAATGACAGCTTCCTTTGACAGCGGAGTACTACCAGAAATTCTATAATCGGACTTGGAGCGAGGCAGCGATGGAGGCGACATCAGTAAAATAACAAGTTCGTCTTTGGCGTCTTTCACGTCTTGGCCAAGACGTGAAAGACGTGAAAGACGCATTTTTGTCAAAGACACGACGTCTTGGGACCAGTAGGGTACATTGCTGTTTCAAGACGAATCGTCTTTGGAAAGATGCAAAAGACCATCAATGTCTTTCCCAAGATGCAGTTTCAAGACATTCGAAGACGCTCTTATAGGACGGAAAGACAGGAAAAGAAATCAATAAACATTGATAAAAAGGTACAAGTACATAAGTACATAACCACCGCGCTACCATTGTCCTTCCCGCGTCGACACATCCTCAGGGTTAACCGATGCAGTGCCGCGTTTGCGGTGCCTGGCGGGACACAGAGACAAATGAGTAAGGGGACGGCAGAAATAAGTGATCGTACGTACCCGCGACATGAAATTCCAACAATGTCCCGCAGCTCTCACCCATGAATTGAAGCTATACTCGACGGCCCTGAATTCTCTTGATGATGTCTTGAGAATCGGAGGCAGAGTCACTAAAGAAAGACTTGACAGCTTTGAAAAGGAGGATCGGAGAAAACTTGACGACTTGAAGCTTCGAGTACTTGAAGTGGTGCTTGACGTGAAGAGGGGTAGTCACAGGCTCCACACAGCTTGACGGTACGGGCAACTCGAGAAGACTTCAGACCATTTAGTGGGTTTGAGAACCGGAGTGAGTAGAGAGCAGATCGGGCTAGCCAATACTTTTAGACGCTCAATAGACGCTGACGCGTTGCCCGAGACTCCGCAGTACTCTTGTAAGCTTGCATTCCGTGACTTGGGAGCTTGAATGTTCCATACTAGCTTGAGAGGCGCCGTAGACTTGATGAGAGATGTTTCGATAGGAGAATGGAGGATTTGAGGAACGGGGGACTGGGGGGAAGGCGCGGGGAGGAGAGAAGATGGTGGGAGGAAGAGAAAAGCGACGAACCAAAATCACGCCATGTCACGTCATCTACTGCGGAAACCATCAGATCATGATGCTGTCGTCGGACTTTGAATGACTTGTAGTTTTTCAAGTTTTTGACACTTCCCGGCACCCGCCTATCCTCCCACTCCCGCTGTCTGGCCCGTCGTCCCGCCGTACTCGGGAGCTCCGAGCTTAGCTGTGACCTGGCATCTGGCAACCTTTTGGGATCACGATCATTCTCCGTACTCTCGCAGGAAAATTTTGACCTTGCAAGCGCCGCTCCTCCGCGGATGCGAAGTTAATTCACTGAACCTCCTCAAAACAATCGGCGCTCTCGGAGAATATGATCATACCAGAGTTCTCCAAAATTACTAGTGCAACTGAAAGAACATCTATGAAAGCCCAAAGCTGTTGTACCAAGACGAAAGACGCCTCCGCAAGCTGAAAGATGCCCTTCCCAAGACAAAAGATTGGCTTCAAAGACAAAAGATGTGAAAGACAAACCTGTCATTTTACTGATGGAGCTTCGTTGGCGGAATGGCAAACATGCAAAGGGCGATGGAGGAAATCAGGCTTCGTGATGCACCGCTAGCGAGTGAAGTTGACTGAATCGTCGAGGCATCTTTTTTATTATTCATTGTTATTGATATACTTATTGTTCCTAAAACGCGTTCATTCTGGTTCTAGCGACGCCTGTCTGAAGCTGCGAGGGGCGGCTGAGTTGAAGTTCCGATGATTTCAAGTATCCTCGCGTAGCTCGCAAACCGCATACCCTACCCTGGTCCAACGTCATCCAGGCTCCACAATACATTCTATGTAACCCGCGCTGAGGTCTGCGTCGCATTATCTCTCAACTATACTTCCAACTCCTGGTGAAGCCAGTGTTCTTTGGGCTGCAATGTCGCTTTGCCAGTCATTATTCTCTCATATTCGGCATGAGAATGTATCCTCTTGGCAATCCACTCCTTAACGAAGCTAGGCAACACATTTTTGCGTTCCATATACTGGGTATTTCGGAGGGTTTTGACGGCGCGCCTGCCCATCCGTCGTCAGCCATAATTTACTCTGGTCCACTTTGGTGAATACTTCGCAATATATTTCGATCTCCACGCCGGTCTCTGCATTCCTCTACGTATTTCCTATAAATGCAGGCTCTGCATGTAGGAATGACCATACTCTAGAATCTTTATTTTCTCCCCCCCCCTCACATCTTTTCTCGCGATGAAAATTTCCCTCTCCGCAGCAATTCTCTTCTCCGCCATCACCATGGTTCTGGGCGCGGAGATTCTCTCCCCCACGCCTGGTCAAGTCCTCAAGACCAACGAGGTACGTACCAGCGAATCAGAAAGAAAATTATTCTGACTATGTATCACAGAGCTTCAACTTCACTTACGCTTCTCACCGCTTCGCCAAAGAACGAAGGTATACCTTCACTGTTTACGCTCAAGCGCCTGACTGTCCAATATTCATAACATTCCTTGTACAGCGTCAAAATCAGCGTGGCCACCTCTGGACCCGCCAGCATCGGCGACTTCCCCGCCGGCGCTGGAGCTCTCGATGTCGCACCTACCGGCTTCGACAACGATACCGGCGCCGCAGTGTATTCCATCATGGTTGAGCCTATCCCGCTGTACCAGAACCAGATGGTCGGCGACCGCCAAGTCTATGTCATCGAGACTTTTGACTCTTACGGGGTACGTGGTCTCCATTCAATCCTCATGGAGGCTGATTGCCCTTAATCTCACTTAGGGCAATCCCGCTATTGAGCTGATGTCTGTCTCCGTTACCTTCGTTTAAAGCCACATTACTGGCTTGTTAGACTACTGCTTGTTGAGATTTAGACTTTAGGGTTTCCGAATTGCTACATTCTCGCCCTCGTTGAATGCTCGTGTTGACCTCCACTCATTCCGGGGTTGAAACTCATATTCTATTCCCTTCAACACCGGCGTGAAAACCCGCGGACTGAACGATAAAATGGTACACGATTACCCTCCTTGTCTGAGTTTGTCCGACAATTACACCGTGTTTCGACCTTTCTTATATATTGGACCGCTCGCTCCACGACCTCATCTTCGGTTAGTTCTCTAAGCCATGCCATCCTCCCTCCACTCGATCGATTTGAAACGCCACGAAGGATCGTATTTGAAATGTCCTGCGCCTGTATGTATGCTCCCGGTGGACAAGAGAAATAAACCCCACTAACACAGTGTAGAAAGGCCCTTTTAATCAACCGGACGGTCATCCAAAGTCGTTGGGATCTTACAGGTGAGGGAACTCGTTTCTGCCCTTCTTCATTCTGACGATTTTTCACAAGCGGAACCTCTGGGGACGAAACGAGCCTCCGAATATCAACTTCACCTGCACCCGTTTGTTACCTTGTTTCCTCTGCTCAGCTTCTGAATCAGACCGACTGGTACCAGTGCTTCAGTCAGACGAAATCAAACAAATTGGATATTCTCTTAACCCCAGTAACATTCTTTTGAAGATACAGAACAATCAAAGGCAGGAAGCCTTCGTACGAAGAATACAAGATACTTACACATACATACATACCACTTCACCAAATACAATATCTCTCTTTTCCTTCGTGTATCATTTCGTTTACCAACAGGTCTTCATTTCCAAGTCGTCGTGATGGTTTGTGATCCCGACGCGTTGGTTGTCGCGCTTCGGTTTGGATCGGATTCCCATACAACCTGAAAGCGAGATTATCAATCGACTGAGCGATGTATGCAAAACAGGCCATGGACTCACACTCCCATCAGTTTCCTTCCTGATGAACTTGTACTGGAAGTTGGTGTTCGGCGGGAGGTTCACTGTGATAGTCCACACAGGGTACGACGCCGAAGATAGCGGCAGCTACAACAACAGGTTAGTCGGTATCTTACCGGGAAGCCAATTCAAGGACATACAGCTGAAGCCGGCGCCCAATTGCCCAACTGCGCAATACTGCCGACCAGAAAGATATTCTAGAAGGGTATTGCAGTCAATTTCGGGACAATCCAGAAAGAGAAGGTGAGAAACTCACCTCCCCGAACGTCGTCGTCGCCGTCTCGGCCCAGCTTACCGCAACGGTTCCAGAGCCTCCGCCACCGCCACCACCGCCTGAGCTACCTCCAGAGCCGACCTGTCCGGTATGTATCGCGATAGCACTCCGCGCCGGCACAGTCGTTGTGAATTGCCCGCCTGAGACGGTAATCCTATATTTGATAATCGTCGATTAATAAGATCTGTAGAATTAGGAATCAAAATGACTCGAACGCACCCAACACCGGTACAGGCCCCACCCGAACTCTTTCCACTAATCACATCGCAGTAGTTGTTGTTAGGAAGTGCAGTCGTAAACGTCGTACTCCACGCCGAATCCGCATTGTTAATCGCCACGAAGCCAGCCGAGCCTAATCAACACAATCGAATTCAATCAGCTTCATTCATTCATTCCATTCAATTAAGCAAGAAACGTTTGACTCGTACCTCGACCAAACGCAATCTGCTGATTCTGCGGCGCCACCCAATTCGTGATCCCCGCCGACCCAACCTGGTTACGGAACCCCACCATCCCGCTAATCGCAACAAACCGATGCTGGCAGAGCCACCCATTCGCACCTCCGGTGATTGAACACGTGCCGGCGCCGCCGTTGGGCGCGCCATCGTCCGTGGAGCCGAAGGAGTACGAGGAGAGGATGGTAGGCGTGCCGTATGGATGCGCGAGTGAGAAAATCGTGGCGGTGACGTAGGTGTTGCTGGGTGAGTTGCTGTTTAGGGAGTTGCCGTTCTGTTTTTCATACTTGTGAAATCGAATAACGGACGGATGAGGAAGGCACTCACCCGTTCGGTATCATGATTCGCAACGAAGACGTTTGCCTGGGAGCCGGATACCCAGCCTATGAAAACCGAGGTCTGAGTACCGCATCTAAACGTCTGAGCGAGAGTGAACGCACCCCTGTTATCTAAATTCTGCAACCCAGAGATACCTCCTCCCGAAAACGCATCTCGGACAGTTGTGGTATATCGGAATCTACCGAAAAGATTATGAACCGTCACTAACTCTCCCATCGTAGATCGACTCACTCCTGAACATCGCCGTTCCCGACGTACTCTGACGGCTGAATCGGCTCCCCAGAGCCCCAGATCACTTCTTGTGTGATATAGGGCCGTCTCGACAACCGGCTGATAATGTTCGCGATGTCGCCGGCAGGCATGTCTGCAGTGTTTCAGTAGTGAGAAATTATGCTTTGCGTGAGCTCCAGATGTGCAAAGACGAACGCTTGGCAGCATCAAGACGAAATCCATCCACGTTGAGCGAGAGAAGTTTGTTTCCATACTGAGCGAGCACCCCACGCACGTAATCTGTGTCTGTTGCTAAACTGGATACGGAGGAATACGATATATCGATTCATCAGTTGTTGCCAGATGGAAAACTAAAATGAACGGACGTACTCTGCTAGATTAACGAGTTCACAGGTCTGAACCTCAACGCGGTTGCTATAGTTGACGATGTCGTCGCCCGGCTCGAGTCCACAATGATGAAAGTCCTGAGATTCGATGAATGAATAAGATGAAAGAAAAGATTGAAGAAACATAAGTGAGATCGAACCTGATTCTGATAAATTCCGGGATAATTATAATGCGTGAAGGACGAGCCGGCGCTGCCCGTCCCCGAATCTACGCCAGCCATATGGTTGAACAGGGTGTCTGAAGTATATATGTTAGACCTGGACGGTAGTGCAGAACATTCGACAAGTAGAGAGTTACACACCCACGATAACATTCACACCGGCGGCATGGCACGCGTTGACCATGCTGGGACACGTAGAAATAGATTATGTACGGTGAATCTATCGTCCGAGATGAAGACGCACCTCTGGAACTGATCTTGATTCCCGCGTTTCGAGGTCAAGATATACGACACAGGCTGGTAATCCGTCCACCATTGTGAGCCCTGGATGTGTTCTTGCGGTGGGCTGACTATAATCGCACGATATCAGTCTCATCGATGTGACCGAACCACCTGAATTATAGATGAACAAAACACCTTGCACGTAGCCATACCCATTAGGGCCAATGAAATTGGTGCATTCAGTCGCAATGCTATTCCTGTAATCGAAAAACGAGATGAGTTTACAAAAGGAAGGTATATGGGCAGTAGACGCACCAATTCCACTCGAACATCTGTATAATCACCGTCTTGCTGCCAGACGGCGCCCGAGCCGAGAGCTGAGTGGTCGAGTTCATCGGAGCTGGGATCGCCACCGCATTTTGGACTGCCCATGCAAGGAGGGGGAGGAGAGTGGGCAACATCTTGCCCTTGCGAAGCTCGCCGTCATCCTCGCTACATTTATACGATGACGATGGAGCTCGCAAACGCCGTTGGTTGCGAGGTCAGATGCCGGGTAAGCATGCGTTGTTATCGCGCATGATCGTCAGATTATTGGGAGAAGGCGGAGGACCTGTGAAAATACACTTGGAGGCTAGATCCCGGTTCGGCCCAAAGGGCCCGAAATTGTCCGAACCGAATTTGGGCGTTGGGGCGAGTTTTTGTCCGAACCGGATCTAGCCTCCGAAAATTTCGTTTCTGGGGCCCCCAGAGGCTGAAAATTTCTTCTAACACCTCCATTTGACGCACAGATCGTTCGTAGATCGCATATTCTGTTAAATTCAAGCATAATGATATATTTTTACGAGTTCTATGAAATCTACTCTAAGTCTTCACCGAATTCATCGTATTCATCGCCAGCCTGCGTCCGTTTCCCGCGCTTTGCAAACAGTACCATGGCATTATCAAATTGGGCTCGTCCCCGGGAAAGGGTCTTGAATAGTTCGGCATCAGCTTGGACGAGATCAATGCCTGTTGGTGTGAATTTTGGAACGTGCGAGAGCAAGCAAAGGAAATGAGTTGGTGGAATGTGAGCGAATTGCTTCGTCTGAAGGGATGCTGTCGTTGTTGTAACAGACCTGAATTGCGGACCATGAAGATTGTCGAAAATTTGTACCGAGACTTTGGATAGTGCGGAAATATTGGACGAGTCGGTGATAGCCTCGTGTTTGCCATTTTTTCCGCCTCCTTTTGCATACATAGCAAACACTACATGTTCTTCATGAATTCAGTAAGCTCACGAGTATTTGATTCAAAAACACGACGTACCATGCCCAACCATCAAACCTTTCTTGGTCCAAACTATTCCGAAATCACCAACGCGGAAGGGCCGTACCAGTGTCACACGAGCAGCAATTATCTCGGCTATCGCGGGGACATTCGCCTTTCTGAAAACCTCCTTGCGCTTGATAGCCGCCTGTAGTACCAAGGTCAGCACTACGGGTGTCTTATCGAGCAGCGACATACCTTTTTAGCAAGAGCAGTGGCAGTTTCCGCCGCATTAGCAGTGTTTCCTGCTGCGCTCGACGTGTTCTCTCCGCGCCCACCAGGAGCGGATGCTTTCCAGCGTGCACTGCGCTCCACGCCGGTCCCAACGCCTCGCCCTTGATCTTCTTTGAGAGCCAGATGAAATTGGCGCACCAATTGCTGTCGCAATGACAGTTCCTTGCTTTTTTCGGTATTAGCATCGACATTGCGGGTTCGTACTCCACGAGCTGCTTGAAGTGTTTGATGCTTGCGGCGCAACTCCACCAAGAAATCAAAGTTGATTGTCGGAGGTGTCGCAGTCCCGCGTCCCAACGGCTTTGATGCTTCTGAAATGGCGAGCGTAGCGAGCTTCGAAGTGTTTTGGATGAGATTGGACTCTTCAGCCACGAGCTCGTCCAGAATTTCGCCCTCTGCATCCGGGAGAATTTGGCTAGCACGGCTTGAGCGTCGCATGAACAACAGCAAAATAAAAGCACTCACATTCGTGTCATATCGTCCGCATACAGCGCCATCGTCGCAGATGTGAGACGGAGTAGCTCCTGAGCCTCTTTACGAGTCCGCTGAACAGGCTGATCCGCCGCATCGACCAGATCCTGCAGCTCTTGAGCTTCTGAAATGCTTTCGTCGTCATCTTCGGAGTCCGAGTCGGAGGTCTGGTACCAAGCATCAATGCTCGGCAATACCGCAGGAGTATCCGAATGCAGTTGCGAGGGAGCAAGGCCAAGGAGCGCAATCAAACTATCGGATTCTTCTGCAGCTTGAGCTGCCATGTCGTTGATCTCGGAATCGGTGGGGAATGTGGTCAGAGCATGAATGTCGAGGCCAGTGGAGTCGAAGTACGTATGTGAATATCCCGCTGCTTGAGCCTTCGGATCCGAGACCTTCGCGCGAAGAACAGCGGCCCGCATCTTGACGCGAAGCTTGGGAATCATGTATAGAAAGTCTAGCATCGTGAAGTCCTTTACGATGCGACGAGCTTCGCCGAAAACATGCTCGCATGCCTCACTTGAATGTAGCCACGGCAGCAGAGGAACCAGAGCCGCCAAATGGTCTCGATGAATATACACCAGAGACAGATAACCCTCTATGAGAAAGCGGCAAATGTCTGCCGCTTCCCGAGACAGGAAATAAGTCGATCTGCTATAGCCTGCTTTATCGAGGAATGCTGTCCAGGAATCCAGGAAGTATCGAGCGCGGAGAACCATCTTCACGCGCTCTGCATGGGCTATTGACCGATTCTGGTACGCGTCAATAAGCTCCCCGAAGATGAAGAGGTAGATTATTTCTCCAAGGTATTCGGGATGGTGGTTGGCGAGATATTGAAGCGTGTCGGCGGAGAACAAACGCGTTGCCGCATTATCATCTTGACGGTCGAGCTTTTCGACATCGCGATGAAACAAGGGTGAGCCGTCGGCGAAAGCCATCTCACGGATATGAGCGTAGATGGCTGTGTGATTACCGAGGGTCAGAAGGCGAGCGCCCGCGAAAAGATTATTGCGAAAGGTTTTGAGGCCGTGCTTCGAGTCCTGGATCATTGCGATGAGGTGATTCCGGACGACCGCTATCTTGATACGGATGGGAGGAAAATCGCCGCCGGGTCCCTGTATTACATGTTCGATTTTTTCGGCGGCTTGATCCACAAACATGTCTTGAACATTCCGTTCCGTCTGAGTCCCGTCGCAGGCGTACGAAATTATGTTAATGTTGTGATCGATGAGCCCATTCACGACCTGGTTCAAATACCCAAGCAGAGCATCCGCTTTGAGGTCGTTGGAGATGGGAAGAGCGGCGACTACGAGCGGAGTGATGCCGGGCACAGGAATGGTCAAACACCACAGACGAATCTAAGATGAATAAACAACGGTTGGGAGGAATGATAATATGAGTATACAAACCTTCGTGGCCTTTTTGGCTTTTGCTTCTCGAATGACAGCCTTGACCTGCTCGGGATCGCTGACTTGCAATGGGCCGTCATCCGAGTCCCCACCGACGAGAAAATGAGATTTCTTCTCGCCGTCCCAATACAGACGAAACGACGCAAATAATTTTGTGTCATCGCAACTGAGATTGACGGGACCGTCATATCCCAATGACGCAAGGTGCTCCGCTGCCAGCTGGAAGTTTCGGTCACAAATATTCATGGGAAATCGAGGCTCTCGGGCTTCTTTTGCACTACATATATCATCAGCGACGAAAAGAAATCAAGCATAAAGAAACTCGCCGAAAGCTTCGTTCACTCCGGGCTGGCAGATGTTCCTGGAAGGCTCGATATGCGGCAGGGCTGTTGATGCGAAGAATGTTGCAGAATTCATCGTACGCGGGAGCGTACTTGAAATTCTGCATACCGACGCCGCGCTCTTCGCGATCAGTCCGAGTTACCATCGCCTCGAGCAAACCGTTAAAGACAGTGTTATCGTATTTGCCCTGAAGAGCACCCTGGGCATAACGAATGCAAGGAGTATTTTTTGCATCCTACAGAAAAGTTAGAAGCGGAATTGTTGACAGAAAAGTCTCTCACCGGTTGTTCGATGATCTCCTGTAACCCTTGAGTGCGCCCGTAGATTTCGCCCAGAATCTGATTGATATATTGTTTGTTGATGTAGATATAATTCTTCGCATCCTTGGTACGCTTTTTGAGTGCAGTTTTGAAATCTTTGCGACGGAGAAGTTTGGCGCATTCAGAACAAGGAAGGGTTCGGGGCCGATGCGCAGGGACTGTTTTCAAGCAGGAAATAGAGAAGACACGAAGGTTGGAATGATCGTTGCGCCAGGTCTGTTCATGCATTTGCTGATCCAGAACTTCTTTACGACGCGTCTTTCCGAGAGAACTGAAAGCCTTCTTGAATTTCTCCTGCGCAATCTTGAACACAGAACGCGAGCCGCCGCCCGAGGCTCCTGTGCGCCGGAGATATTTCTCGACCCGGGGAATGTCGGCCTCGGTAATCCCAGGACAAGGCTTGTCAGGTTCGTCGGGATTTGGGACACTGCGGCTGGCTCGACTCGTAGGCTGACTCGAAGATGACGCCTTCAAGTTGAAGATTGTTTTCAAAGTCGACATTCCGGCGCCTTTCTTCATCCGTGGGCAGTTCCGTTTGATGTGTTCTTTAAAGCGTGTCGTGTCGTACGCAGTCTTCAAGGTGACTGGATTGGCGCAGGTGGAGTGTCGAACGGATCGTGGGCCCAAGAACTCCGCAGACGGATCGATATCGAGAATCTTTTCCCTCCACTCTGCATCACTAGTGGGGTCGGGAACGAATGTCCCATTCTTTATTTTCTCGTTGGTCTCCCTCGCCCACGTTGCCGCTCTGCTGAGACCAACATTCGGGGGAGTCGGCGCGCGGGGCTTTTTGGCCTTTTTCGGCTTCTTCTCCGTGGGAACACTCGCCGCACTACTCGCACTTGCTTCTGACCGCTGTCGCTTTAACCCAGCGGTGGTCGGTGCGTCCTCCTTCCTCTTCCCTTTCCCTCCGAAAAAACTCATCAACGAGCTCTGCACCGACCCTTTCATTCGGTTAATCTTCCCACCTCCCCGCGAAGAATCAGACGCGTTGTCTCTCTCGATATCTGTGGGCCGACTCTGAAGCACCTGCTCTGCCGCACTCGATGGACTTGGAACCGCGCTTTCCCACTGCATCACCGAATCGCCCTCCTCAAACACGGCTGGGTCAATCTCCATAGCTGATCCATGCCCTGCAGAGCTTGATGCTGTGTCCCATTCGCCACTTCGACCACTGCTCACGCCAAGCGACATCTCCGACGCATCATCCATCTGCGCATCTGTGGTCTGCTCCTCCTCCGACTGTGCTCCCTCCGAATTATCGCCCCACGTCGCTCGACCCAGCAAGACATCGGCATCTGAGAAGTCACTTCCCCAGCTTTCTCCGCTCGCTGACGACACTGCACTGTCCGTCGACGGGTTCTTCATGGGATTCAAAAGGCTGGCTATGGATATCTTAACTCGGGATGCGCCTGACTACATGAAACTTAGCAGCAACTCGCATTGATCAAGTCGGAAACCACATACCATAGACGCATCGACCGAGTATTCCTTGTGCTGATTCTTGGCATATTTCAGGAAGTGCGTGAGACGCGATCGTACGGCGTCGCGTGGGATCCAGAGCGGTTCATCGGGATAAATGGCATGCTCGCAAGTGTTCGCCATGACGACTCCGCAAGAGAAAGAATCCTGCTGAACGCCGTGCTGCAGTCCATTGTACTCAGCATGCAGCTCGACCCCAATCCGCGACAATGCCCATTTATTCAGAGATTTGACGAGTTTTTTCGGCGGCTCAAATAGCCCGTGCAATGAGTCGCCTATTAGCGGTCAGTTTGCGTTACGTCTGCTCGGAGCTCACTTACCAAATGCGATGATTCCCTTAGAAAAATCGATCATTCCACCAATCCAGTGACAATTGCCGACGTTGACTGGGAATACGATCCTTTTCTTTTCCCCGCTGTTCACCTGGGCTGCGTAGCGATCTGGCAGCGGCTTTCTCCCCTTCGAGAGCCCCGCTATGTCCCTGGCAAAGGCAAGTGTTGCAACAATGACATCGGTACACGCGGTATCTGACTCGACACGAGCAGCCAAATCCTCCATCATGATATCGACGCAGTCCGAGTTAAGCCAAACAGCGCCGAGAAATTTCTGCAGGCAGAGGGTAGACATCGTTTGGTTGCCAAAGGCGAGTGGCGCATTCCATCCTAAGGTTTTGAGCGCCGTACGTGCCGAATCGATGGCAACACGGGTGTCCTCCTCTTTATTCTCCCGATACTCGTTATTAAGCCAATCAAGCCCTCGTTTCCAGTTCGCTTGATGTTCGCAGAGGCTCGCCATGGTCTTCCAGAAGGTAAGCACCCATAACGGCAGCCTGTCCGTGCCTTCATTATAGCGAGGGTCGCTGATGGATCTGTAGCCATCAAGCCAGAGCTGCGGAGCCTTGCGCTCGAGAAGATTCAGAACAGCTCGAGGCGGAATTGTCCGAGTACGATCTCGAAGAACTCCAAAATTCTTCGTCGGCTCCTCTTTGCTAAACCACAGCAAGCTCTCTTGGTACGCGAGTTCCGAGGATTGGCGAGGTAAAACTTGCTTTGCGAAGTCCAGCACTGATAAATGGGGTGCAGGTATAGCCAGAAAATCGATAGTCTCCGCGGAAAGCTCGAATGCGGCATTTTTGGCCTGGATCACTTCCCAGGGCGTGTCCTGAGAATACACCTTCCCACAGCCAATCCACTCCGACGCAACGAAGGGTTTGTCGTCGTCGACCACCACCACCGACATGGCATGCAGCAGGCGAATAGGGCTTTAATTCTTTGCACCGTTGTTAGGGAGCGAAAATATTATTTGCGTTTGTGTGTCTAAGGCGTGTACTGAATAAGGAAAGCGGAAAAATAAAAGACACGCCGCAGCGTGCCGGGCTCGAAACGGCGACCCGCGGAAAGCAACAAAAGGTAAGAACACAAAAACCGCATCAACAACCACTAGAACACTAAAGAATTGATATGTTTGGGAAAAAAGTACGACCCAACCCCGACATATTGTCCGAACCAGGGATCTAGGTATGAGCACCGAGACCCCTCGATTTTGTCCGAACCGGATGTCGCATTTTGGGTCAAAATCCGGAGAAATTGTCCGAACCGGGATCTAGGGTCCGAGCGTATTTTCAGAGGTCCTGAAGGCGGCGGCCGGTGAAAGTGCATCCGCGGAACTGAGGCAACTATAGCTGGTGCGATAAGTAACCGCCGCAAATGGCTACAGTGAATCCCAAATCTACAGAACGGCCTAGACAATGCGCAAAGTTTATGGGAAGAGAGGTACTGCGAGTCGTGAGAGCACTGACGATCCCTCTTATTCGGCTAACGGGCCGGACCTTAGTCATCCATCATCTGAGCTTGAAAAGAACTCGGCAGCGTTCGGTGAGCTTGTTGCTCTCATATGTGGGTTCCCGGAAACAGCTGGCAGATCAGGCCTTAGCACTTGCAATGTATCCTGGCTCTAAAAAGAAATGTTTTAAGGAAAAATTCGGTCTTATGTCTCATTTTTCTATGAAATACATCTGAATCTGGTAACTTTAGGAATGTGCTATTCCCATGGACGTAGGGGGTCAGAGATACAGGGTGCTAAATGAGTCAGAATACCCCAGATATGATTCTATCGGTGGACTGTGGTGATTGATGGTCTGTTTGACAGAAACAATCCGAACAGGACACTTGTTTTCATGGACTTGAGAACTTTCGTGGCTCATATTTTGTAGCTCAAGTGCTCATTGAAATCTAGAAAAGTGGACGGCGAGAATTATACCAATCTCAGGTACCTAGATGCAGATGTGTCATGTAAATACACACAGAGACTTCCTGAACATAGAAAAGCATGGGATAAAATTGTCGGGATGCTCCCATATGTACCAGCAACTATCTCAAGGCTTGAAGCACCTTCATCCAGGTACATTGGAGGTCTCGGACGTTGTCGACAGTGTCCCAAAAGTAAGCCGAGTAAAGTTACGTCATCCCGAATAAGAGGGATCGACCGTCCCCTCGCGAGTCGTCGGGGAGGCACGAGCGAGAGAAGTCGGAGAAGGGTCTTGTGGAGCGACACGTGGTTTCACGGGAAGATGATGGTGCTGGTCAAGGCACGGAAATACCGAGCTGGGCCAAGCAGTCGATTTTCGAAGCTGATTCGCCCGATGTCGTTGGGTATGTTCATGCGTACCACAGACAATTTGGCAGCGAAAATATGCCGCGAAATCGCACTGCAGTGAATCTTAAGTTGAATCATCCAACGAGACGAGGGCGAAATCAGCCTACTTTTGCCATGGAGATCTAGGAACCCTTCTTCCACGAAACTCGAACGGTAAGTTGCGTTGAATCAGGAAAGGTAGTCGGGCAGAACATGGTGGGAGAGGACAAGGTTCTAATCAGCACATGATGGTGGGAACTCGCCGTGAGATGCCGAACTCAAACATGCGCAATTCATCGTGTTCAACTTCATACAACCTGTTTGATAACTTTTTTCCCCTTTCATTAGAAGAGCCCGACCCGCTATGCGACAAACAAGTGAAAATAATGGACTCTTTGTCGAGAAAAACTAGAGATGCATCGCTTGGAAAAAAAAATCCGGCGTTCAGGTTGAAATTTGGCTTCACGTTCGCACGGCGGGCAAGCCCTTGTCATGTTCCATTTAAGGTCATCGTGTCATGCACTTGTCATGCGATTGGTCATTGTCTGAAATCCCTTTGTTATACTGAGAGCGGCAATTTCCGTGGCCACGATGCAACCTTGCGCTCTCCGCAACTTCCACTTTCCGATAAAAAGACGGCTTTCCGATTTTTGCCCGGTTTGTGTCGACAGAATAATGGTGATACTTAGTGAATGCAAGAATAGATAAATAAAATTGGTTAGCATAAGAAATGGAAAGTAACAAGGTATATGGTGTCAATGGCAATAAGGATGGATGCCATGCGACGATGAAGAGGATACATCCTGGGTTCAGCAAGTGAAGAGGTGCAGTATGAGGGCGGCGGCTTGGACTACACAGTTATTATTTGAATACGGCGCAGATAAAACAAAACCACGCACCACCATCGCGAATTACGGAGTTACTTCTCCACTTCCGCTCCTCAGCGCGTCTCCAGCCAGAGTTAACACCCTGTGCCAGCTCTACCAGTTCCAACACGCGTCCAACCCGCCGTTTACGCGTCCACCGTCTCGCCACACACCTGGAGGCCATCTCCGGTACGATTGAGGCTTGTATGGATTCCGGACGAAGAGCGAAGGATTCGGGAAAGGTAACACCCGAGTATACAGACGAGGGAGCATGTAGAGGGACGATAAGCGGAACAAGCGGAGAAAGCCTGGTGGTGCTGTTTGTCATGACTCCGACTCACGAGAGCCTGAGATTCTGGTTGCTTGAATCGTCGGTGAAGGAACGAGGCAGATGGGATATGAGGTTGACAAAAGCATGTCATGTGCAGTAAATTGATAAAATTGAACTCTGAAAACTCCGAGTCCTGGATTCGAGGACATGAAAGTCAAGAGCAAGTGTGGGCACAGTATCTGATGCCATCAATATCACCTGCCGAAAGTGGCTGTGTGCTTCTTGCCTCCTACCACCATCCTGGTCGACTCCGACAAACGAAGCCTGAAATTAATACTCATCTTACCATTGTCTTGCAGATATACAAGTGTTTTATCTGCAATGACCCCATATCTTCAGCCTCCACCGTTCGTTGCGGATCAATTTGCCAAAATCTACGCGATACCAAGTGAATCGTGATACTGCAAATAAATATTCCTTCCTGTATCCCCTCATCCTGAGGCCTGAGCCCCTCGAATGCACAACTCGGAGCTCCCTCGGGCGAACAACGCACGCCACAGAAAGCTCTCCCGTCTCCCACCACCACGTCACTGACTCCCACCCGACTGCGCGAAGCCGCCGCTGCCGCCATCCTACTTGTACAGAGTCTAGAGAGGTATCAACTTGGGGTGTGTCTCCCTGCACTTTACCAACAATACCACCTCACCGGCTCTCGGCCGCCCTCTCACCTAGCGTTTACGCATCGCCACTCAAGACCGACCGTCGGTAATACACCGCACGGACCACTGCCGGCCGCCATGCTGAACCCGTTTTGTACATAGATTCACAGTAATCGTTAAAATGATCTATGCTTTCATCTTTTATCTTTTTTTATGCCTAAATGAAGGTCTGGTTTCTAGATATTTTGACAAATGATACTCTTTTTCACAATCAACGCAAATGCTATCCTTCTGTTCCGGCCTTTATACTTTCAACACAAAGCTGGACAATCTTTTTTGCAGAAAGTGAAGCACGAGGTCGCATCGTGGCCACGGAAATTGCCGCTCTCTGCATAACAAAGGGCTTTTAGAGCATGACTCGCCGCATGACAGGTGCATGACAGGATTTCCTCAAACGGAACATGACAAGGCTTTGCCCGCCGTGTCGAGAGATAAATCTCACGAGGCTCGCAATCTCCCTGGATTGTCACTTGGTTGATCTGTTCCTGGCCTCGATCTTTTCCCTCAGCGCTCTCGTCGTGGCCGACAGGTAACTTGTATCAGACGATTCATCCCGCTCTATCAACGTTGCAACATCGATATCGACAGACAGTGTCCCTGCATTACGGCAAGCTGCGCCGTGGATCTCGCTACCACTTTTTCTCTACTCCTGCTCCCGGCATATAATGTTCCTCGACAGCACGACCCGTAAAGTCAAAATGCTCCTTCTCAAGGGTTTTCCGTTGCAGCTTACAGTTACACCCCGACTGACCATGAAAATCGCGCACTGCATCATTCCCCTGCTTCTCCTCGCCTTTTCCCTCCGCCCTCGCACTCTATCGCTTTCTGGAATCTCAGCAGAAAAGCACAGCCGAATTCTCTTGCTGACAGCACACCCCGACGACGAGACGTTCTTTTTCAGCCCGACACTCACCGCGCTCATTCACATGCAAAATGCAAGCCAAATTTCCGAGGTGTTGGTCGTTTGCCTGTCCACCGGAAACGCAAGAGGTCTGGGGAGGACGAGGATACGCGAATTTGATATGGCTCTGGAGGTTTTTGGGATACGAGAGAGAAATGGATTTATTCTTGATCATCCGTGAGTTGCCTGGCAATGCTTCGAGTTTTTCAGTCATAAATTGTGTGCCGTTCTCATGGTGTCTTGTCTCAGCTACCTGCAGGACAACAAGACCGCATTCTGGGATCCCACCATAATCGCCCGAGAGCTCTACCCATTCATTCGCACCCACGGCATTACCACAGTATGTCGTCTGCCATCCATCCATTCTCCCATGTCCGCCATTTCTAACTCACGCCCAACAAACAGATTCTTACTTTTGACGCCCAAGGTATAACAGGCCACCTCAATCATGGCTCCGCTTTGGCCGGGGCAGAACAACTTCTGCGCGATCTCGATAACTCTGGGGGCTCGGAAGATGACTCGGAATCTCGTCATAACATGACGACGAGTTCACGGTCTCAGGCTCCCCGCCTCTTCGCGCTGCATTCTCGCCGTCACGCAACAAAACATCTCGGTCCGATCGCGGCACTCCCCCACTCATTGCCATTGCGACAACGGCGAAAACCCGAAACTGAGGCTCTATTCGTGGCCTCTGCGGGAGACTATATTACTGCGATACGTGCGATGATGAAGCACCCGAGTCAGTTGAACTTGCGGTGGACCGGGGAGTTTTGGAAAGGGCTTTTTTCAAGGTATTTGTGGGTTAATGAGTGGTTTGAGGTTGTTATATGAGATAGATAGAACGGAGGCTGTTTGCGTATAGACGAGGATCTTTGCGGTGATTTACTGCTCATGTTACAGGTGGGACTCGGAAGTGGGATGGATTTCGTTGAATTGAAAGGTGAGCTGTGAGTTAGAAAATTTAAAATAATATAACACCGTGAAGGAAACAGCAAACTATGATCATCCTCATGGATTCAACACGTTTTACGTGCCTTAGGATCCGGACGAGTTGAGTTGCGAAATCTAAGCGGTTTTGTTTTGAACCTTACGGCCGAGTTGGCCGGTCCGATGTTTCCGATCAAGCCCCAGATCCAAACATGACCACTACGCCAGCGAGGCATTCTCGCCCACCCCAGCCGCTCGCCAATCCTGACTGGCGGTGATTGGGTACAGCTGTTACTTGGTTCGAAGCGTAACTATACAGTCTATTCAACGATTCCCTCTTGGTCGATCTGTACGCCTCCTACTCCGCGCTTGGGCCGGGACTCGAAGAATCGAAATCTATTGGAAATCTATCACTGAAAATCCGCCGCGAAACTCGAAAAGAGCTTGTCGTTCAAGGCCGTGCACTCTGGGCGTCTATACAACCTTGAACCGTACCCGAGAGGGATAAATGTGAAGAACGACTTTGGGTTCTTTCTTATGGTACAAGAAAAGTACAAGATGGACGGACGTATCACACTATCGTCAGCAATGATTTACACCTCGACCTCTCCCTCTCCTTTTGCAGCCCCTTCCCCCTCGTTCTGATTCTCTAATCTCTCCACAATGTCCCCCAAAACGACGCTGGGTACCTGGGCTCAACAGGCTTGATATCGATGTCGTTCCTCGAATTCATCGTTTCAGCCGTCGCAGTCTCACCCCCATCATACGTGCCCGCGGTAGCCGTATCGTAGATGCGGGTCATCACCTCCACCTTGTGGATCTCCATGTCGTCCACGTCCCAGGCAGCGCTAGCGGCGTCGGATGCTTTGCGTTTCTTGAAGCTCTCAAACATCTTCTGGTGACACTTCAAGCGGAAGTGGGAGCTGCGCGGTGGCATCCCGTACATGTCCCCGAGAAGGGATCGTCGAACGCTGGGTTGAAGCTGCCGGTCCGGTAATTGCTGCGCCGTTGACTCTCCGCCACCCAGCGATGTAGCCTAGTCATCGGGCGGTCGCTGGAGAAGGCCGAGCCACTACGCGGAAGACAGTCGTCGTCGTCGTCGAGGAGGTTGGTGGAAAGGTGGTAATGGGGAGTCTCCGGGTACGTATCATGTCGTCGTGCGGAAGTCGGGATACCTTGAGGCTGAAACATGTACAGTGACCGCTCGAATCCAATCGGGAAAACGCCATGGGGTTGGCTCTCGCGTGAGGGCTCCGAGTCCAGGTTGAGCTCGTCCATGGAGAAAGGGAGAGGGGGCGGCAGGGGCGGCACGTAGGTCGTCTCGCATCGTTGTCGAGGCATGGGCGAGCTCCCTCGGTTGAGTTCGTCTAAGGAGAAGGGAGGAGGGGTGGGAAGGGGTGGGACGCAGATGGAGCGTGGCTCGCGGGGAAGTGGCGTGCTCCCCTCGTTCAGTTCGGCCATCGAGAAAGCGCGTTTGTGAGCTGCGGCTACGGGTTTCTTCGAACGGTGAAGAGGTACATGAGTTTTCGTCTGAGTGGCAACGACGAGTATGATTTACCTTCGGCACAGGTCGCGCCTTCACGGCTGCCGCGTAGGATAGAGATTTCTTCAACGGGGACGATGGTACAGATACTTTGTGGGTGGTGGTGGTGGTGTTGGTCATGGTGAGTTCTTTCGTGTGTGGTTGGGCGGGTAAAGAGAAGGCTCAGTCGCGTCTTTGCAGCAGGGCAAGAGGGAGGAAGCGAAGTTGGGCACAGCAAGCGCCTTTTATACACAGCCCCGCGCTTTGGCGGTCACAGCGAACAAAGCAAGGGAGTGGCACGCGTGACCGTGTTTGCTGGAACAATGGCGCAAAGCGTATTTGGCTTTGTTACTGTTGCTAGTGCGCTTTGGCCATTTGCAGCCAGTCAGAGGTTTCAGTGCGTTTAATTCGTCATTCCAACTTCAAAGCTTTACAACGCGCATTAGAATTCTAGTGGCTACCAGTCGTCCCATATGTATAAACATTTCCAAGATATAGTCGTGAAAAGGGTATTCGTAAGTCGTCATTTATGCCATGCCATGCCATTATATCATCTTTCATCTCAAGACCATGCCTGTTTGATTAAATCCGCGCCCCGTTCCGCTACGACGTACGTTGCGGCCTGGGTGTGTGCGCTCGGGACGAGGGGCTAGAATCCCAATCAGTCATCACGGCCAGGAAACACAAAGAACGAAATGAAAACTCACCAAAACCGACGCATCGATCACACGCAGCATCGAGAAACCCTTCACCCTCAAATCAGGATCCACCACCCCGTACTGAGACCCGCGCGCCGTCATGGCCGCAGTGCCGACAGCGTGGTATCCGGGATTGGCGTGGGCGCGGATGTGGGCGGTGAGCTCGAGGGGGGACATGGCGCCGAGGTCCGTGACCGGAGCGATGATAAAGTTTGTCCATGCGGGTCCACTGACGAATTTGAGGGCTTGAGCGATGCCTTCGGTGAGCGCGAGGGCGTCGAAATCGTCTGCGAGGACGCCCAGATCGATCAAGGGGTCAGCGAAGGGGTCGGCGGAGCTGAGGGTTATTGAGCCGCCTGCGGAGATAAGTGAGTTTTCTGTTGGCGAGAGATGGCGGAAGGATACTCACGACTGACGGGACTGATCATAGCCATGGTCAAGCTAATGAAATGGCCGGGAAGACCAGGCCCGAAGGGCTGTACGCAGGATGGAATCAGCATCGAACGGTCGAAATCGAAACGAGGTCACTCACCTGGATAATAATCTCGAAATGCGGCGCGCTAGGACCGGACGAAGGGTCGGCGTACATAGCAAGCAAGGGCGAGTCATCCTTCAGCCTCAACCAAGCGACATTCGACCCCGGGAGCGCATCGACCATCGGTCCCGTATGCGATTTGTTCCATTGCGCAAGCGCAGCGTTGTACGCGACGGGATCTTGCCAGAGCGCCTCGACGGTATGGTTGGTGTTGACGGACCAGCTCATCTGGAAGTACGTATGTTCGGAGAGGTTGGCGCCGACGCTGGGGAGGTCGAGGATGGGGTTGATGCCGAGGGACTGCAGAGCGGCGCGGTCGCCGATGCCCGAGTTCATAAGGATTTGCGGGGAGCCGATGGCTCCTCCAGACAGGATGATCTCCTTGGAAGCTTTCGCGACGAAGGTTTTCCCCCCTTTTGTAAGATGTCAGCGCTGCGACACCTTCGACTTGAAAAGCTGAAGCGACTCACGGAAACGGAATTGGACGCCGGGGCTCGGTGGTTTCAGGCTCGAGGTGGAGGGCGTGGACGACGATGGTTTGGGTGTGGGCAGGTTGACGAGCTTGGCTACCTGTGCGTGGAGCAATATGCTGAGGTTGGGTCGCTTCGTGACGCTTGGTGTCAAGTATGCGGCGGCCGATGAGCTGCGTTCCCCTTTGCCGATGGTATACTGGAACGTGCCTTTCGCACCAGTCAGCTCCGCGAAGTCACATGGTAACGAGCCACATACCGACGCCCAGTGGACTCCCCGAATTGTAATCCAGATTGAACGGGAAATCGTCAGGGAAGTCTTTGGTCGTTTGGATGACCCGTTTTTCGAGCTCGGGGTAGGCATAGCCAGGGACGCTAACGGAAACAGGACCCTGTTTGCCGTGCACGCTGGAGTTGTATTGGCAGGAGTCGTCGTGCTTGTCGGCGGGCTTTGCCCATTGCTCGTTCTGATGTTATGCGAGTCAGTGACTTGTGTAAAGGCGGAAAGTATTCGACGCAACGCACCTTGATAAAATACGGGTAAATCTTATCCCACGACCACCCCTGGTCTCCGGTCAAGTTCGCGTAGCGGTCGAAATCTGCCTTGGCGCCTCGAGTGTACGCCATGCCGTCTAGATTATTTGTGGAACTAATGAGCAATATTTCAGACTGATAGGTTTAGGGAGAAGGCTTACTGATTGACGTGCATCCCCCGAGCATGTGCCCTGAAGGTAAGATATTAAACCTTCCTCAATATGGACGCCTCTGGAAAGACTCACCTCGGGAGTAGTCAAAGGTTTGTCCGGCGGCTCCCGCTTGCGGTGTGCTCGTATAGTCTGAATTTCCCGGTCAATATTGGCATAGTCATTGCGAAAAAGAAAAACGGACTCCAGCTGTATGGCGTACCACCGGCCTGGGCCCCAGGAGACAACAGAGGTACTTGTGAATTGAGGAACCCGACATGACTGAATCAATCCAGTCAATAACAATTTAAATCCGAGCAGAGCTGAAAAGACGCACGACTCCCCAGCTTCCAGGACCAGAACCGAAACTCGCGTGTTTTCCGATAATCGACTCGCAAGAACCAATCCAGCCGTCCCGCCTGTTGGACGAACAGTCACAGTGAACGAATCAGTCGGAAGTCATGGTAAATAATCCGACAAACGACTCACCTCCTACCACAACGAAGTCGTATTGTAGAGAGGGTAGGTCCGCAACATCCTCGTAGATTTTGGAGAGAGCGACGGAGCTGAAGAGTGAAAGGATTGTCAAGGCGGGAGTTAACATCCTGAGTGGGGGGAAGGTGGGAAGTGTGGACGGCGAAGCCAAGTCGTCTTATAATATATTCACCGCGATTGATCGCCCAATAGCCGAGAGGGGCACACAATCTGTTCCTAAGCGTCATATTCAAAGCCATTCAAACGACGACGAGATTTGCCTCGGGGTTTCCCTCACCGATTGAGTTCCCGAACCTACCTATTGTTTTTCAACCGTGATCCTTGGTTCCACGGAAGCCTCCTCGTACTCAAGACTCCACAGCCTGTCGTTGTCCCACTTTCCGTGCAGGAGAGGGGCGGAAGAGCGGGATACATCAATCAGTTGGACGATGATTGTCAGCCAAGTCGTCCTTCGACATCTAAATCGAGCGAGCTCTCCTATCTGTCCAGAACACCCGAAACAACCTATAAGTAGTTTTGGCTAAATTCGAGGTTGAAGTTTAGCGTCAAAGAATGCCTGACTGAAACAATGAGCAGACAGTCCTTGGCGATCGTCTTGGAATATGAGCCTGCTCTCACTCAGAGTTCGTGACTATGGAGTGAGAGAACAATTGGGGTTTGAATCAGTTCTAGAACTTGAGTTCACGCGTGGTGAGTGGCCGGCGAACACAAAGATTTTAGAAGCTAGCTACACTTGTTGATGGGATGACGACGACTCACTTGACTCCTGAACGCCAAACAAATTATTCACACCCCTGTAACGTCTCCGGATGCAAAAAGATTCCAGATTTTACATTGGAGACGACCGCCTGGGCGCACATCGACCAGTTCTATACTGTATCGTACTATCGTTGAAACAGCGATCAATGAATCTATGCATAGCTACTAATGCGTTTATGCCAAAGGATGGTGTTACGAATTTAGCGAAAGCGAAGAAATCAGACCATGCCAAATGCGAAATCCTTACTACGAAACTAAGACTTGGTGTGAACAGAACGGTTGAATCAAATACGCACGCGAGACAGATAAAATTTCCAACAAGTGAACCAAATGACCGCGATGGTTCTCTGTAGCTTGATACGCGCCGCGTAACTGAGCCCTGGTGTTGCCCTGGGGCCTGAAGATCAGTCTTTCCCGAAATGGGGTCGCGTCTGGGAACGAAAGACGACGACGACGACACATTATGCCGTCTGTCACATCATATGATCTGTGACAGTTGGCGTCGAGCATAGCAAGGACCAGACAAAAGAAAAAGGCATAGAAAATTTTAAATACGACACCTTAAAATATACCAAGTTCGATCTCATTCATGCAATAGGACACAAGAATCAGGTCTAGGCAACTATACAGGTTTTCCAATCCACCCATTTTTCGCCGCCTGCTGAATAACAGGGAACCACGCGTTGGCCATTTTCACGTACCCGGCATCGGTGGGGTGTATCCCGTCGATGAGATCGGAAGAAAGTACCGAGGCCATGCTTGCGAGAAGGATATGCTGCCCCGCAGCCTTTCGCGTGTTGACCATCTGCGTTACGGCGGCATTGACGTATCCACGTTAGCCTGTCCGGTGCTGAGGGGTGTGAGAGAGGCGACGATGAGGGCAGCGTCGGGGCATGTACGGAAAAATGGTGTCGATGAGCGTGGAAAGCTGCGCTGGTGCACCGGAGCTGATGTTGTCGAGGACGTCGTTTGTTCCGGCCATGAGGAGAACGACCTACTTAGATCATTAGCGGGTGTCGAATTCAGAAAACGAGAAAAAATTGAGACTTACATTCGGACGCGCAGGTAACGCGAGGGCATTCGTCGCGGATTGGGCGATCTGCTCGATGATAGCGCCGATATGACCTTCGTTGTCATTATCCACCATCGTGCCGGACTTTAAAGATCCAATGAAGTCGACTGTATTTCCAGGCTGCAGAAGGTCGTGTAGAGCCGCACGGTAGCCATTCCCATCGCTGCTGGTAAATCCCCATGTAATCGAGTCACCTAGTGGGAGTAAACGGATGTTGAGCCCAATTGCTGAAGTTGAAGACGATGTTGGTGCGGAAGAGGTGGAGGAGCGGCTCGTGGTAGTGGATACGGAAGTCGTTTTGGTCGTGGTGGAGGTAGGGGGCGCCGCAGCGCCGGGAAGGCACTAAACCGAAGTCAATACAAGAAATCATAGTACAAGAAAGAACATACTTGCGAGTAATATTGATTTTGTACCACACAATTGCTGCCTGCCACACAAATGGTCGCTGGGGGAAAAAAACAGGACCGGTAAGCGATTGAAATGGGAGAAGCATCTCAAACTCACGGCCAGTCCAACCGATCCCTCCACCTTGCAGAAAAGTGGTGAATGAGTTGTCGCTGAAATTTAACGCTGTTTGCTTACATTGCCCCCATTCCGGACTCTGACCGACAGCGACGCGAACGGAAAGTGCTGCAAAAAGGATGAGCGCTAACATAATCGACCGACTCTCCGAAAGGCGCGAGCACGCCGTCATCCACTCGAGTTATATGCACGCCTTAACCTCGGCGTTCTTACGGATCAAATAACCACTTGCCTTCATGAAAGGCCAGTCGCAAGGCATGCTATAGACAAAGAGCAGGTGTGCGGACCGTCGGGACATCAGACACACGGGGTCATGCGAGGTTGTGCGGCCCGTCGTTGACAGAGTCGTCCGCAGAGGAAGGGACCACTCAGAGTCACCGACTTCGAAGTTCGAACTCGAAGTAAGTAGAGTACATCCGCCAAAACCCTTCCACATACCGGCAGACATTCTCCAACGAGCGTTGGCTTCGCTATTATATGAAAGCACAGCAGAAATCGAGGATGAGAGCAATCGAGGATGAGAGCAGTATGAGAGCGAGGTGGGAATGCGTGGCAGGGAATCAGTGGGCTGGTTGAATGCGATCTCGACGTAGCCAAGGAAGACGATGCGGCCGACGCCGTTACCGAGTTGTGAGAATACGAGGTTGAACATCGCGCTGTGCCGAGTTCGTTAGAATCAGGAGCGCGAGGGGGGTCAAGAAAATAGCGGATGGACGTACAAAAGCGCAGCGGGGAATGCTGTCTGGAATGTCAGTCGGACGAGGGCATTGATCAAGCCCACAGTTTGAGGAAGCACGTTCTTCTTGGTCTTGAGAAGGAAAATGGCCGTGGTGATGGTGAGGACAACGTCGCCCGCTATGAATCAGGATCAGTATATTAGTAGCGAATCGAAAGAGTGGAATACTCACCGAACACGGAAGCCATGTGCGCAGCGACTGGAGCAATGATCAGTTGGTCGAATTGAAGCTAAGGAAACGACATACACCAATTCGTGACTCGGGGAAAGTTGGCGGTCGCGATGAAGTACGTCTGAAAACGAAGAGGTGAGCTGTGAAATCAATTTGGCAGATAGTGTTCACGCACGACGAGGACCACCGACACTATTGCGAAGACGAATAGGATGAAGATAGGTGCGACGACATACCACCTCTTGCTGATCGCCCACAGCCGTGAGCAGAAATAGCACTGCACATAGAAGTTCAGCAGTGCAATCTGTACAGTGTAAACGCGGTCAATTAAGGGCGCTTTATAGAGGCGCGATGCTGACCATCAAGGGGTTCGCGGTGTTCCACCAAGCAGTGACGCTTGACGCGAGATTAGCCTCCAAATTTCCGAAGTTCTCGATCAGCAATATCCACACGTCGGAGCTGATAAAATTTAGGATGAGCGCGACCAGTAATACGATGAGGGAAGACGTACAATGAGAGCATCGACTTCAGCAGATTCAAGACCGCCAGTCCGACTACAGCCACACGAAGACTGATCTTGTCGTCCGGATACCAGAGGAAGTAGTTGACGAACTACATATTCCATGAGGGCGATTGCACAGGGGAACTGAATGGATTTTCGTACTTGAGTCGCCAGAACACCCATGAGAACAAGTTCCAAGCTCGTTCCAACGAGCTGGAAATTCACGTCAGACTTCGAATTGAATAGAAAATCGAGGACACCATTGACATACCCAGGGACCGAGAATGAACTTGACGTCGTCGGACATGGTGAGGGGAGAGGTGGAGGGGGGAGATGTCGTCCTTCCTATCGAACTCAATGCTTTTGACGACCTCTACAATACTCCTAATTCATTTGAATGTTCCTGCTAGTGAATGACAGGAGCTGATTTAACATAAAGGAGAGCGGGTTATTCAGTTATTCCATGATCGTCGTCATCCTAGGCACCCATGTGGCATGAGAAGCCCGAAAAGATGATTTGGGGATACCGAAGGATACCAAGAACAGGTCCGGACGGCTGTAGGTAGCTGTAGGTAGTCTATGAACTAGCGGGATATCAGTTTGTGGCACTGACGACGTCAGAGAGAAGCTCTTTGTACCTCGAACATGTGTTCTCGCGCATTTTCGGGTGCAAAATAGTGGCTTACCGAATGATATAGGGGATATTGTATTCAATGGACTGAAATTGGGGGTAAAGGACAAAAACTCGAGATTCGAACGGATTTGACAACAGAAAGCTGGCAGTCGGTCGACACATGGCCTATCAGTAGCCTTTCCCGTTCATCACCATAGCATTCAGGGCACAAAATGTCCACAACAAAGCTACAAGACGGTTGTCACGGAGACTGAGTCGGAGCCTTGAGCAAAGCGGCGCAGCCAGGAAAGCCGAGAGCGGAAGGAAGGGAGAGAAGTCCACTGTCCAACTTTTCCACAAGGAAAGGCAGCACATTCGAGGAGTCTGTAGACGAAGCTCTGATGAAGTTCTGTTGGGACTTGGCGGGAGGACCAAAAAACGATGCTTGTTTGTGTCTGACTCTGATCGGATCACGACTGATGGCGTCAAACGCGCACACGTGCCTCAGACGTCTCGACACGTCACGGTCCAAGTACAGTAATCCATACATATGAGTGTAAAGCGTAGTGTTACCAGTACAGAAGATCAACTTATACAAGTCGCCCGCTGCGCTTCTCAGATCAAATACGGCGTCATATAAAATATTCCGAAATACTAAACCAACCAACCAACCGCATTCAATCAGCATCAGACACAGAACCATGAGGGGTATAAACCTACAACGCAGGTACGAGGATAATTTTTGTTGTAGCGTCTGTCTACGAGAGACTAGGTATAAACCTACAGACAGCTTCCTCCAGACCCGCAGCGTTGCAGATACGTGTTTGTTGAGGAGAGTGTGGGGAGAGGGCCCAGTACTTATTCTGAGCCTGTTATAATAATACGATTTCACGAGTAGATTGGAAATCGAAACAGGATAAGGAACACATGGTATGAGGGGAAAGAGAAAGAGGCTGACTGTAGTGAACGAAACCGAGTGCTCGAGGAGCCATTGTCGGTACGCTGGCCGAAAGAGTCGGTTTTGAGGTGTGTAAGAAGGGAAGAAATCTTCCCCATTATTTGAGTGTACAACTGACACCGACGCGAGTAACTCTACAACGTAGTGCGAAAAACGTCAGGTACTTCACTGGGGTCTTTCATCAGGTGGATTCGTAATACGTATACACTCGGTGATCTACATTCGATTCATCCGGCAACTGGCCATCTCGTTCATTCGTCCGCCGTTACCTCGTTGCTGCTCGCATCTTGGGCATTATCGTCCATGATTTCGCCCACCTCCATCGTCGAAGCAGCACTTCTACCTTCATCCTCTGAGCCTTCTGAGTCTGAATCTGAGTCGTCATCAGTATCCATCTCGTCGTCGTCTCCTCCGGAATCATCTTCAAGTTGTTCTTCCTCCACAAGAAGTTGTCCGCCCAGAAAATCCATGTCAGCAACTTCGGTTCGCACACCTGGCCGTTTCCTCAGCGCCGCGATATGGGTAGCAGTGCTAGGCGAAGGCTTGAAATCCCTGCGCACGAGGAGTCGAACAAGTTGGAGGCGTGAACCAGGCTCGATGCACCGCGAACGAAGCACCCGTAAACTACTGTTGTCGTCATCATGGTCCAGAGTCAGGCAGCGCAGGTTCGGGAACAATAAATTGGTCGAACGAGTGGGATCGTAGTAAATCCCTTGGAGGAATATATTGATGTCGCCCAACTGAAAACCGTGCACTGTGGTCCAATGGAATGCACACCATTCTAGAGTGGGTAAGGTCCGTAAAAGAGCAAGGATATTCCCAGCGTGATGAGAAAAATCAAAGCGCAATCCGAGGCCTCTCAACGAGAATCCCGACCGCTCTCGGAACGCCATGAATGTTTCGTGGTGCCAGCCGTCAAAGTCATCATCCGAAAGGGAGGCAATCGAAAGTTGCTCTAAGTTTGGCGCTGTGAAGTAGTCCCACAAATAGCAATCCATCGAGCGTATGGTGATTGCGAGATCCTGTAGATAGGGGAGGATGAGGGGACTCAGAGGAGGAGGAGTGAGTCCGGCTCGGACGTCAGAGATCCCTGCGTCGCAGTATATGCGGCAGCTGACGAGCTATGGCGCAGCAAATTAGCTTACTTTCTACTCTGGTCTGTGTCAGTTACACACCTGGACACATGTCGTGAAAATGGTCTCTACCTCGTACTCCTTCACCCAACTCCTCGTTATACTTAAGACGGCAAGACGCTGGAGGGGAAGATCCCATAGCCGTAACGTGATTCCGTCAGAGAAGCGTGGATGCCAGACCTCTTCACAAAACTCGAATTCGGTCAAGCATGGGCTATTCTTGAAAACGGAGACTTCAAGGGCTTGTCCCAGTGGACCGGTGCAGGTAACGGTTTTCCACAGCTCATCGGGCACGGGGGCAGGCGGTGGGGTTGCGTGAGGAATGAACTTCAGACTTCGAAGCCTGTCAAAGGGAAGAGCGGGGCGGTAAAGAAAGGAGATCGCTCCCGCGTTGCGGAGCTTCAGGCCAAGAGTCGCAATGCGGGGCGCATAACGGGTGAGGATGTCAAGGAGCGTGATTCTGGCGATATCGCCTAGATCCGTGAAGGCAAACTGGAGATCCCTCACGGGCCCAGCGTTCGCGAAGAGGTTGGCAAGGAGAGCTACCAGAGCTGTTAGCTGATCGGGAGTCTTGTTTGGGTGTATCGTGATCGAGTACGCCGTCCAATGACTGCGGCAGAGCGATGACGCGACTTCCCGCCAGATACGAGAAATCTGCGTCAAAGACACTATGCGCGACTGGGGTGCTCGAAGCCCGGGAACCAGTATTGGACCAGTTCCGCGGCATTCTTCCTCCACGATCAAAGCGATAACTTCCGGCGGAAGTTGAGTAAAAGACGGGCGAGGGTTCGGGATGGACATTGATATGAGAGTATGAGATCGCAAGGAATGGTCGTATGGCTACACACCGTTTTATAGGCAAACCCAGGATCATGAGAAAGCAGGAGGAGAAGGTGAAGCGCTTGTTCGCGCAAATAGGAAGGTCCGAGACATGTTTCAAAGGTACATTGTTCTTGCCTTGCTCTTTGTTGTAGGCAGCGTTACCTGCACGACGAAAACAACAGAAACGCGGTGCAGCGGATTGAACTAAGGATAGTCAATGGGTACATCACCGAATCGAGTTGCTTTGTTCCCAACCTATTGTATTCGGGGTGGGAATCGAAGGCGTAACGCGTTGCGACCGAGAACAATGAATACAAGACGCAAAGTGACCAGACAGGACCAGCCTAGACAGTTGTCGTGCAGCGTATCATGTTCCAAATTGAGGTCGGGGCTCCAGCGAGGTTTTGTTGACCATGGTGGGAAGAGAAAAGAAATCGACGCTTGTTGGTGTGTTCTGATCAATTGATGACATCAAACGCGCACACGTGCCTCGACGCGTCACGCATCTGTTTGTGCAAGTACAGTAATCCATACATATGATTGTAAAGCGTAGCTCTACCACTACAGAATCATATTAGCATCTAAAACACCCACCGCCCACCTCAGATCAAATACGGCGTCATGTAAAATATTCCGAAATACTAAACCAACCAACCAACCGCATTCAATCAGCATCGACAGAGGATTATATGAGGGGATTAAACCTACAGACAGATGCGCGGGGTTGATCCCCGTGGTTGGTAATTTCATCGACCCATGCGGATCTTCCTCTAGACCCGCGGCGTTGCAGATACGTGTTTGTTGGGGAGAGTGCGGGGAGAGGGCCCAGTATTCTGTGCCTGTTATGATGATACGGTTTCACGAGTAAATTCGAAGTTAGAAGAAAGATAAGATAAGGACAGATGGTACGAGGGGAAAGAGGCTGACCGTGATGAACGAAACCGAGTGCTCGAGGAGCCATTGTCGGGACGCTGGCAAGGCAAGAAGAGTCGGATTCGAGGTGTGAATTTTAGAGAGTATTATTAATCTTACCCATCGTTTGAGTGTACGACTGAAAGCGAGTTACAGTCAGAACGAGAGATACTGGAAATGAAAAAAAATATATATAAACACCTCGAAAAGACCGCTCCGGTCCAATCAGCGTGTTAATCCACGCCGCAAGTATAGCGTTACCCGTGCGTGGCTGGCCGTAGGTGTACATCTTGACTTGTCTGCCGTTGGAAGTGGTCAATAAGCGTCTTGAATATTAACCAATCACATTATACATACGCAGTAGGGAAAGTCATCTGCAAAGTCACCGCCGCGAGCGCCGCCATCGCCCCGCCCAACGAATGTCCGGCGGTGACAATGGTATATCCTGGGTGCGCGGCGAGCTCAGATGTGACAAGTGCCATGGTTTTAGCGCAGACGACACGCCAGCTGAGCAGAATTGATAAATCCAGTTGTATGAGATAAATTAGTTTGTGGGCTTGAAGCCTGGCGGTGGAATAGAAACTAACGCGTTTTGGAATCCGAAGTGGACTTTCGTCTCGGCTATGGTAGGTGGATTATGAATACGACATGTATGCGAGTGGAGAGAGGAGGAAGAGATACTTACGAGGGGCAATCACATTTGTACTCTTCGTGTCCCAATCGACGAGTGCGCCGAGAGCGTCAGTGACGAAATTTGCTGGAGTCACACTAGAAGTATCAGAGTGAGATGAAAGGAGTCCATGTTGAATTGGCCAAGCGGCTTACGAGCCACGGAAGGCAACGATGATTTCCTTCCTCGTGTCGTCGCGAGCGACATAGCCGTGCGAGTCGGTTAGTAGGTCGAACATCTAAAACCATTGAGTAAATCACGTCAGATCAGGTTTCAACATATCGAAAACAACGCGAGCTAAAAGCTTAAGTACGAACCTTTCCGCAAAGTTTCTGCCCATTCGGATGCACGGGAATGAAGCTCGGCCCGGGGAGGATGATGGCGTATGCGGTGGATGAGTATTTGAAGTAGTGGACTAGGTCGTCGTAGAGATCTGAACGAAAAAGAAAATGTAAGCGTCGCGAAAGAAGAAGAAGAGTGGCAATTCATATTGGTTGGGATTATAAAGACCTTGACATATTGGTGGCTTATCAGCCACGCCTAGAGTTGCCGCGCCGAGTTCTCCTGCAGCCTGCGGGAGGGGACCTTGATTGATGATCTGGTCGAGGGTGGGGAGGCGGGGGAGTTTGCTGGCGAGGTTGAGCATCGTACGCGTGGTGGTGTGTCGAGGGGAAACGCGGGGATGGGTTTCGGTGAAGAGGGGGCGGTTGAAGCTTGCATTGGCGAAGAGATTATATACCGATTATTGAAAACAAGTCAGAGCCGTGTTCAACATATGCGAGATGCGTGAGACAGGTAGAATGATTGATGGAATGTTCGTCCCGTGTGCGTTTGCAGAGGTTTTCCAGTGGTTGAAATGTTATCAATCAGACAAGGGGAATGTATTTATGTCGGGTTCAGCGCTTACCTGTGCTCGGTATGTGGGGAAGCCGCGATAGATTGCGTGCAGAATGTCAGTCGGCGAAATTAGATTGAGAACCGCGGGTGTGTTTTTATTGTATTAGTGGGAGAGCAGTGAGTTTTCAGAAGTGCAGGCGCTATCGAACCGCCGGAGATAGCAGATCGGTGGAAAGGTACCGTATGGAAGGAGCGGGGAGACTCGGCTTTTCCAGCTTGGGCGGCTTTTGTGACTAGTACTCGGAGTCGTGACTCTTGGAGAAGGAAGAGACAACGGATACAAGAAGAGAAGAAAGATAGTTGCCAGATAGCTGAGCTCGCGTAGAGAGCTGATAAATTGTCCCTTACTGAGGTTCAAGGAACACCTGGGGATGTTGTTGGACTGTTGACAATCTTCTTAATATCGACCGACGACGACCAGAATCAATTCTTCGAAGTGTTCACTTGTCAGGACCGTTTCTTAGGGCTGAGGAGAGCAAAATGCGTCCGACTCTGAGACACAATGGTGGTAGAACCGTAGAAGCAAGCTCGATACTACGCCGGGGGAATTTGATCAGAAGTATAGTACTTTGAGCAAAGAGATGTGCAAAGTAAGCAGGAGAGCCCAGTTACGGGGCTCAAGAAGCCGAGAGAACGTCGATTCTGACAGTCAGATGAGAGTTTGAAGGAAGAGCGTGTTATTTATCCTTGCTTATTGATGGGGTTGTTGCTTTCCCACACCTCTTCCTTTTCCGAAAACATACTCTTCGGGACAAAGTCCGATGCTCGGACTATCCCGAAATCAGATATTTGTGACCATGTGACAATATCCCTTTGTCTCCTACCATCATGGTTTCCTGCATCGTTGAAGAACGGCCTGATCGTGCAGAGTACTCAATCATGAAACTTAAATTGACCGAGGACTTGATTCAGCCTTTTCTTCCCCCGGAGCTGGAGCGCGCAACCTTCGAAGAGGCCGCTTTGTCGTGCTTCGGCCATATCCCGACACTCATGCTTACAGCCTGGCGCGTAAAGCATCGGTGACTCATTTTTCATCTTGCTTTAAAACATGTTCGGTTCTGGGCATAATCAGCTTTGTCTAGGGTCGAGCCTTTCTTGTATCGAGTTGCATTCACCAAGTCCCCCACCCGCCGGCCAACGCGCGACCCCGAGTTGAAATCTTACGTCGCGCGCGAGATCTTCCTCCAAAAGCTGGATGGACAGTCTTCTGTCGAAGTAGCCTTAGCAGTGCGCCATTTGTTTTGTGATCTGGGCGCCCAAGACTTGAAAACCACTCTCATCGCTTGCAACGGCATCACTGACCTTTATATCCTGGGGGTTGTCAAAAACGATATTCTCCCGATACTTGAAGGTCTTCAGAATTTACGACGCCTCACCATGGTCATGCAAACGCTTCTCGAGCCCAAATCAATGCAGCTTGGATACGAGTTCTATACCCGGCTCACCCATCTCGAATTGCTTGCCTGTGAATTCTACGGCAGTTCGGATTTAAATCTGACTGGCTTGGACTTCTTTTCAAATCTTACCCACATCGCATTCAATCTAGACGACCCCAATGGCGCCGCGGCTGTCCATGATCGCATTCGGCGTGATTCAAAACTCCAGTGTATCGTATTCTTCGAGCCCGTGGATCCTATCCGGGAGGCCCTTGATGATCGATTCGTGGTCATTCGTCAAACGGATTACGCTGAGGAGTGGCTACGGGGTGCAATCGTTGGGAAAGATTACTGGTGGCTGGCGAAACAATTCTTAGCGGCGAAACGAGCAGGCGACGTTGACCGTACGTGCACTTTCTTCAGATAAGATTTGATGCACAAGCGATCTTCAAGATTGTGCTACAGGATCACGGATAACGCCGGTGTCTCTTGGGAATGTGAAACCCCAGACGGGCAGTAATTGCGTTCTTCTTGGTGAGCGTCGTTTCCGCGTGACTGCTCACTTGACTGACTAATTCCAAGTTTTTGTTTAGCCAGTGACCATTGCGTTCACGAAAAGAGTACACTTTTGCTACTCCTCACTTGGTCCAGGGCTAGCGTCCCTTTCTGGTCCTTCTCCAGCAGAGGAAAAGATAGGAGTGCGGTACCTCGTCCGAACATCTCACCACATGTCATCAAACTTTCAATCAACACTTTTTTCATCATTCGAGCTCGTACAACAACACGACGCCCAGCTACAAGTCACCGTCAACCAGATCTGTGAATGTCTAGATCATAGCAGGACCCATCGAAACTCTCGCCACGCTGGGTGCGGAGAAGCAACCATCCAGATGAGAGATTATCTTTGTCGAGACGGTGAGTTGTGACCGTCGTGTGGCATAAACAGCCTGGATTGAGATGCGCTCGAGTCCCGAAATAGTAGATGAATGCGATCCTATTTTTGTTTCAATCGAAGGCATATTTCTGTCCGATTCAATACAAAACCGAGATACTAGGGTCAAGCACCGTCTCAAAAGCTCCACATACCCTCGCGACAAGGTGAATGGAAGCAAGGTTCGTGAATCATGATTGATATCCGTGACTAGAATTGAATCGCACCGTAAACGCAACATATATAATTGAATATGAATATATCCACTTACGGCGCCAGTTACAGTCTTCCTTCGGGAACACGAAAGCTTGTGGAGCACCCGGACCCCCCTTCAATCGCCGAAGGCGTATAAAATGGCTCGTCAACTACAATAAACATTCAAACCTCACACAGGGTTCACTGAAACTAAATGCGTCTCTCAACCATCTTCTTCTCCTTCGCAGCGCTCTTCGTCGCTGTCAACGCTACCCCCGGATTTAGTACCAACAAGCGGGGAGAGCTCGTTTCTCGCCAGGACGTATGCAATCTTCGTTTTCATTAAGAGTGGCTCTGCTAAAGCGCGGGTCATTTCACAGTGCTGCGAGGACCCGCCAGGTTGCGGCTGCCCTACGGTATGTACATTATTGTCCGAAGTCCCGAATATCTAGTCTCAATTATAGTAGTTCTGCACCGGCCTATGCGATGGCTGTTGCCCCACTCAGATTGAGGTGCGGAACAATTGATACGATGCCCAAGGTACGGAGAATAAATCCTTATCCGCCCATATTTGGTTGAGAGAATTTCAACGCAGAAGAGAGAAGCGCAAGAAAATATGTCCTGAATGAATGCGTACATGTAGTTTGAAATTTGAATGCCGACTGTGTCTCGAGAAGAGGTTGGGCCACCGAACCTGAATTTTACAGGGTGCGAAATATCAGCAACATTGAATTCCGAGAAAATATCTAGATACAACTCCATACAACCAGTCTGAGCTACATGGCGGCCAAAAAAAGACTAACGGGCAGGATATATACATGTCCATTATTCAACAATTTAAGACGGCGGGCTAGACATTCGGCGATCAGCCGATATCACAGTTTTCGAAAAGAAACCTACACGGCAGGGACGGAAGTCTGAGGACCAGGGTCGGCAGTGAGAGTCGGGAACGCCGCAGTCGCGCACTAAATTTCCATCACAAATGAGCATGTACAAATTCAAGGACTAAAGTCGAACTCACAGCCTGCTCAATATCATGCATCGACTTGCCGGCCGGGAGATGGGCCTTGCCGACGACGGGCTTGGGTACGGGGATGACGTCGGAACAGTCGATCAGGCTGGCGCGACTGTGCCCGATGATGGCCATCTTCGCCATGGCGGCACGGAATTCGGTTTGCATCTTGGCTTGGTTGTCTGAGAAAGGATCGTTGAGATTTGGATGGATAAGGATGAGGAAGGAAATGGTGACTCACTGACGAAAGATTGCCAGGTGCAGGAGGTACGATCGTCTGATTTAAATATTCATTACACTAAGATCGATTGAAAAAAAAAAACGCAGACCGCGAGCGAGCTGCATAGCGGGTGAGAATTGAAGTGAGGAAGAATAAGTGAAGCGACATACAGTGGCATCGGTGTTGAGACGAATGATACCCTCGAGAGGCGATTCGACTTGACCAGGGTGACTGCCGTCACTATAAAGATGGTTGAGTTTCAGTTCCAACTACCTTCGACGAACCATTTGAAGAGAGACGAACCCGGGGAAGAGTACACCACGAAGTTGCATTTCGATGAAGAGTCTGCGAACCGGATCAATACCAGCAGAAGCGACAATCAACAAAGAATGTGAACGAACTGAGTGTCGAAGATTCCGGGCGTCGAGTCGAAAGGCGTTCTATGGCCGTGATGAATATCTTACAGAGAATACGACAAGATGATAATCTTTACCCGGGAATCTGAAGTAGAATGAGATAATGAATCAAATAGAAAGGAAAATCATCATACCGATTCGTCAACGTGGTCAGCCGCTGTATAAAATATGTTAGACCTGTTAACCAGTGGTGATTTGGTAGCAAAACCAACCGGCAATGGTGTGGCTTGACAATTAGAAAGGCATATCAGAGACCTAACCCGATCCTCAAGAAAAGAACTTACGAAGCAAGCAACGCTACCACCTATGGACGTTTGTGAGTATCGAAGTGGACCAATACGCAAACTGAGCAGGATGAACGAACCTCAGGCGGGGAGAAGTTGACCTCTGCGAAGCGCGCCAGGACATCAGTTATCGTATCTATGAAAAAAGTAAACGAAAGAAGCAAGATAAAACTTAGATTAAGCATACCGAAAGGCTCCGGAACGAGACCAATAGGAGACGCAGCCTTTGCGACTGGACGTCCAAGAAGGAACTCCAGACGCGGAGCACCAGGGCAGTTGCTCACACCGACCGCACCCGCGAATTGCACGCTGGAACAAGATCATAAATACAACTTGATTGTCTAGTGAATATCGGTTAACGTACAAGTCACCCGGGGTGATATTGTGTCGGGCGATGATAGGTTTCTGAGCGTCGATGATGTCGTCGATGCCGAGGTTGGCAGGGAAGCTCGTTTCCTGAGTATTGTAGCAGAAATAAGTGAGTGATGAATTCGCTGGATGGAAGAGGTGCTTACGGGGTCATCGAAGGTGATGACAGAGCCGTCGGCGCCTCCTCCTCTGTAAATGAACGACGTGAAGATCCGATGATACTTTCAGACAAACCACGAACCCTGCGAAGATGTCGGTAAGATTGGGTAAACAATGAGGGAAGAAATTGAGTACCTTTGGTAGGAGAGAACCCGATGGCGTCGTGGAACGTCAACCGCAAAGATTCATGGACCTATTCATGAAAGCAATTGTAAGTAGTCACTCAACCGACAGGCTAGCACTATGAACAAACCTCCTCGCCACACTCGCCGCCGTCGAAGAGGTTCTCCTGAATATCGTCGAGGACGGGGAAGAGAACACAGCAGGCAGCGTTAGCAGTGGTCTGGCCAGTGGCGCAGGTAACGCGCTTGGTGACAGCGGCTGCCATAGCAGGCGGTGAGAACGACAGATAGGTTCAAGAATAAAGAAATGAACGGGATACATACCTCTGGTGACGCCTGCGGCGACGAGGGTGAGAAACGTAGCGGCAAAGGACTTCATCTTCGATGTACCGTGCGGAGGAGGGAGAGCGAGTGGAAGCTGAGCAGTTGCTTGCTTGCTAGATTTCGTTCGAGAGGCAATGGCTTTTATACTCTTGCATCCTCCATGAAACCCGAAAACTGAACAGTAACCGGCCAATGAAAACTCGGGTATTGGGAACCCACACCGAGGTCGAGCGAGCAGTGTGTTGCCGGTACCGGTGGACATGGCTGGAATGTATTGTTATCGGGTGGAAGGAAGCGGCTGGGTGTGGAAGAAAGAGACGAGAGAGTGGACTTGATCTTTTCGTTGACGCAAATATACCAGTTCATGGGAACGTAAGGGTCTGAAGCGAGGCCAATCAATGTCTGCTCGTGAGATCATTCCATAGCCCAGGTTTGCCTTGAGGATTGGGGAGGAAAGAAGATTAATGCGTCTTGAAGATCGTTGTCGTCCTTATGTTGTATATCCTAGTCGCAGATAACGAAATGGAGCAGTCAGCTGTCTAGATTCCGGCTTGCAGCGATATACCAAGCGCACCTGGAATATGTTTTGACGGAACACCTTTTGATTTTAGAGAAGAATCCCTGCATTCGCCATCAACAACCCGGACGAAAAACAGTGGTTTACCGTGACGGACCGGGTACTGCCATGAGGATGTCCGTGAGCAAAGCTGGCCGAAAGAAGGCTTCATTCTTCAAACCACCCCCAAATGAGGTAAACGTGAGACAGGCTTGAATTTAGACTCTGAGAGTGTTGGATGAGCGAACAGCTGAAAAGACGAGTCTCGGCGTTCAGTGAGAGCGCCAAGGGCTTCGCACTGTCTCTTTCTCCTTGGCGTCATCGCACACTGTCGTCTCGAGGTGTATTTATACCACATCCAGAGCGACTGAGAATGTTTCTTTCCCGCCGAATGCAATTGCCGACGTAGCCTAGCTGCCGTTTTGGTGGTTTAGTTCCGCGGCAGCGATAGAGAGTCGATAAGCCCCTTTCAAGAGTGCCTGGAATATCAGTGCTGTTCACTGTTTCCATGCCCTTCGAAAAGACACTGAATACTGGGGTCGCCGGTGTTCATCCAGCCGACGGGCCGGAGAGATTTTACCCAGAAGAATGTGTCGTGTGCAATATGAGCAATTTGAGTGGTGGAAAATCCGGAGCCGCAAGTCATCCACAGGGTCGATGTGACGAAGCTAGGGAACCAGAATAATATTCAAGTCAAAATTCTGGACGTGAAGGTTGTGAGAAACCGGAAATGTCACATCAGTCACGCCCCGAAACAGCAACTCTTGATCTCTCGTCTCGAAAAGACGGCTAGTCTCGAGAAATGGATAGTAATACATACGTATAGATACTCTATGTACAAATGCACAGCGAAGGAGAAAAGAGAAACAAATGACTAGATTGTCCGTGAACTGATCCATCCCATCGTCGAGTCTCGACCTACACTTCCCCACTCTCCTCACCCATCATCCCCGAAAGCACCTCACTCCCCGCATCCACCGGCGGCTCAAACACCGCAAACGCAGCCTCCCCCTTCTCATTATTCCCACCCGAACTCCGCCACCCCGTCCCCCGATCCGCAAACACCTCCGGCGAGCGGTCGAGCAGTGCCTCAAGGTCGGCGTCACTGAGGATGATCTCGTCGCCTGCTTGGGTGGTGGTGGGGAGGACGCGCTCGCCTTCGAGGCGGAGGAGGTCGGCGGCCATTTCAGCCATGGTCGTCGAGCGCTTGCTTGTCGATGCGTCGGAGGTGACGGGCATTTGGAATTTGCCTGCAGGATGAGTTAGTGGGGGGCGGCGAAGGCAAGGGAAGAGGGGATGGGAACGAAGGGCGGCGGGGAGGGAGGGAATGCGAGGAGCAGAGAGGGAAGAGGGAGGAAGGCTAAGCGAGGCGTTCATGGAGGGGGGGAGGTGGAGAAGTACAAGGTAGGAGGGGACAAGGCACTCATGAGGACAAGGAGCGAGAGGGAGAAGCAGAGCATTGTAAGTAAGGAGGGAGCGAGGCGGGAAGAGAGGAGGCAGCACAGAAAGAAGGGGGGCTGAGGGAGGGAGGGAGGGAGTGTGGGCGGAAAGTGGGATCAAGGATACAAGACGAGGAAGTCGAGGTAGTACAAGAAGCAAAGGACGAGCGAAGTATACGAAAGACGACGCACCTTTGGCAATAACCAACGCCTCCAGCTTCCTCTTCTCCCCCGCCTTCTCCATAATCTTCTCCTCAATCGTAGTCGCGGTCACAAGCCGGAAGATCAGCACAGGCTTCGTCTGCCCAATCCTATGCGCGCGGTCCTGCGCTTGGACGTCCATTTGCGGGTTCTGTGGAGGTAGGGGCGTCAGTCGAGGTCACGAGAGAGGACAGCGCAGACGAGGGGCGAAGTGAGAAGGAGGGAAGGAGGAGGGGAGCGGGACGAGGCAGAGGCGAAGAGAGACATACCCAATCCTGATCATAAAAAATAACCGTATCCGCTGCCGTCAAATTAACCCCCAATCCCCCACTCCTCGTACTCAACAAAAACAACCGCGGCGCATCCCCCGCATCCCCCGCACTCTGAAACACATTCATCTGGTCCCTTCGCTCCTGTGGCGGCGTTGTCCCGTCGATCCGACAGATCCGCCAGCCCTTCATGTCGACGGCCCAGTCCTACCATATCACCGACGAATCAGCTTCTGCTTCAAACGAAAGACGAGAGAAGAGAGAGATAGAGAGATGGAGAGATAGGGAGGAAGACAGCAACGCACCTCAATAATATCCAACATCGTCGTGAACTGGCTAAACAACAACACCTTATGCCCCCTCCGAAACAGCTCACCCAACAGCCGATCCAATAATAGCATCTTCCCGCTCGCGCCTAGGAGCTCCGCCTCGTCCGCCCAGGGATCCTCGAGCCCCGGATCCGCGAAGAGCGAGGGGTGCGAGCAGACTTTGCGCAGCTGCATGACGGTGTTTTGGAGCTTTTGGTTGTTGACGTGTTTGGCTGGGGGAAGTGTTAGTGTGTGCATGGGAGGGGGCGGGGAGAGCGGGGAGAAAGGACGGGAGGAGAGGGTATGCCGAAGACGACAAAGAAGGAGAAAGAGGAGTAGGAAGAAAAAGGGAATAAAAAACCACCCACCAGCTTGCTTCCTCACAAACGCCTCCGCCGCGCGCACCCTCTCCGCCTCCTCGTCTTGCTCCTCCGCCACCTCACCCTTCCTTTTCCCACCCCTCCTTGTCCGCATCTTGCCTACACCCTCGACGTCCTCCTCGTTCTTGTCCCCCTTCTCCCCGTGCTCCTCCTTCTTCCTCTCCTCACCCACCCTCACCCCCAGCGCGGCACTCGCCCTCGCCGCCGCCCTCCCCGCGACCCACCTCCGCGCCCCGCCCTCCATAATCGCCGCATACGCCTCGGCCTGCTGCGCGCTCATCCTTGCGTACAGCACGTAGCTCTTCTTCGGGGGAAGGAGGGGACCTGTGTATATACGGGTCAGCAAGTGCGTCTCCAGGTACATTGAATAACACAAGCAAGAATTGTGTGAGAGCGGTGTAGGGAGGGAGAAGATGGGGTGCGGACAAAAGAAAGAGAGGCACGAGGAACACCCACCCAACACATCCGCCTTAACCCTCCTCAGCAAGAACGGCTTTAAAATCGTATGCAGCGTGCTGATGAAGGTGCCCATGCGGGCGGAGGGAAGGAGCGCCGACATGCGCGGGAGGGAGAACCTGTGAGTAAGTGTATAAGCGACGGAGACACGAGGAGAACAAAGGCGAGGAGAGGAAGGCTAAGAAGGCGAAGGGAGAAGGAGGAGGAGAAGTCAAAGAGGGAGAGGGGGGAAGGATGACACTCACCACTCCTGAAACGCCTCCACATCATCAAATATATCCGGCAGTATAAAATTCAGCAGCGACCACAGCTCTGCGAGGTTGTTCTGTGGCGGTTCTCATCAGCACGCGCCGGGGTGCGGGGTAAAGAGGGGAAGTCATCGATCTCTCGCGTCCGTACACGGGGGGAGCGAAAGAAAGAAAGAAGAAAAAGAAAGATGTATGAAAGTGGGGGAGAAAGACACACATGCAACGGCGTCCCCGTCAACACCATCCTCCCCGCACTCGAATACTTCTTGATCTCTCTCATGAGGGCGCAGTGCATGTTCTTGAGCCGGTGGCCTTCGTCGACGACGATGTATCTGCGATACGTCAGCATTAGCATTTTAAAAGGAGGGAAGGTGCGTTAGGATCGAGTACGAGTGGACGAGACGCGTTAGCATCGAGGTACGAGACGCGTTAGGATCGAAGTACGAGAGCCATTCAGATTGATTGAAGACGAGGGTCATTCAGATGGAGATCGAGATTGAGAACGAGGAGGAACGACGGGGGTGGGGAAGCAGTCGAAGCAAAGAGAACGAGCGAGTGAAGGAAAAGAGACGCACCCCCACGGAACCCCCCCAATCACCCCCCGATCCCTAATAACAAGATCATACGTCGTGATCACGACAGGGAACGCTTTGAAATGCTCGTCGTGTGCGGCGTCGATTGGGTCTTGTTCTTTCTTGCCTCCTTCTTCGTCTTCGGTACCGGGGTTTTCTAGATTCGGGTCGTTAGCTCGAGCAAGTAAGAGCGATGGGAGACAGAGACGTACCCTCCCCATCCTCCTCCTCACTCTCACTCTCATCGCTCTCGTCATCATCACCCCGCTTCCTTTTCGTCCCCGCCCCCCCCCCTAGCACTCGTACTCCCTCTCGTACCTCCCCTACCCCTACCTCTCCCACGTCCCCGCGCAGACGACGCCGCAGTAGCAGCTCCCTCCGACTTGCGCCCACTCCGTCGCACAGGTGACGCCGGCGGCGCCTCGCTGGATGCTGTACTAGCGCGACCACGGCCTCTTCCCCTGCCCCTTCCGCGTCCCCGGCCGCGGCCACGTCCCGAAGCAGCAGCTATAAGAAAAAAAAACATCAATCATCCAGCAGATCCACAAAAGCACTCGATACATGCCTTTCGCCTTCCCCTCCTTCGCGACAGAAAACGAAGAAGACGAAGACGACGACGCACGCGGCCACCCCTCCGGCAATGCCAACACCGTCCTACGCATCTCCGCGCGTTCAGCGGGGGTGCCGTGGTACATCAGGGTTGGGATCTACGTAAAAGAGGGAGGGTTAGCGGGGGAAGGATATGAACGAAAAAACGAGGAAAGAGCAAAGAAGAAGAAGAAGAAACGAGTCAACGGGAAGGACTTACAGAAGAAGAGAAAAGAGGAAAGAAGAATACGGGAAGAAGAACGAACGATAAAAGCGGAAAGAAGAAGAAAGAAGAATAGAGGAAGAAAAACGAGTCCAAGGGATAGAGGAAAGCAGAAACGAGTCAGGGCAAAGGAAAAGGAAACCCTCACCCCAGGCGCGAACCGCCCAAACTCCTCGACCCAATTATGCATCACACTAAGCGGGCAGACGACGAGGAAGGGCCGCGTCTGGCCTTGTTCGCGGAGGTGTGCGGCGAAGGCGATTGTTTGGAGTGTCTACGTCGAAGAAGTTAGTTGCTCGGCATTCATTTCGTTGGAGAAGAGGTAAAAGAAAGTGTACCTTGCCTAAACCCATTTCGTCCGCTAGAAGCAGTTTTGAAAGGTAAGAAAAAATGAGGAGGAGGGAGAGGAAGAAACGAAGAGGAAGACGAAAAGAAAAGAGAGACGCATACCGAGAATACCACTGATACCCTGCTCGTGAAGCCCCACCATCCACTGCAGCCCCTCCAGCTGGTAATCCTTCAGCCGCGTGCCCGTCACGGATTCGGGTTGCGGGAACGCTGCGTCTTCCTCTGCTGCCTCCACCTCCTTTACCTCACTATCCTCCTCCTCCTCCTCCTCGTCAACGCGCCTCCTCTTCGCCGTCCTCCCACCCTTCCCTTTCTTCCCCTTGCCCTTCGCCTTCATTTCTGCCTGTTTCCGCTTCTCTTTCGCCCCCTCAGCCCGCTTCGCAGCATGCCTCACCCGCGCATCGTCCATCTGCTGCTTCAACACCGCGCTATACATCGAGCTGCGCTGCAGCACGTTTTCGAGCCGCGAGAGCTGCGAGGCGGTGAGTTCGCCTTCTTGTGGGCCGTCCAAATCTGCCGCGTCGGCGTTTTGGTCTTCGTTTGGTTGCTGTTTTTCGTGTTCTTCGGTTTCTTCTGATTGAGGGTACGGAGGGCTTGACGCGTCTGCGGCGGCGCGCAGAAAAGGGCTCTCGTCGTCCTAAATTCCCATATTCAGCACAGAAGCTACAACTAAAAAAAGGAGGTAGAGAAGGGTAGCATACCTCATGTCTGATCCCATGCATCTCCGCATCCCCATCCTCATCCTTGACCTCAGGTGGCGAGGAGGGCGCCGTGCTAGGCGGGATGGAAGACGACCACATGCGCGCTGGCGTCGAGCACGATGACGACGACGACGCCGTGGGGAGCGGGGTCGTCGCTGAGGATGGCGATGGCGATGCCATGGAGGTCGGCGACGTGGTGGAAGGAAGGAAGAAAAGGGGATGAGTGTCAGTTGTGACTCGGACGACGCGACGTCACGTTATCACGAGACGTGACTGATGTGGGTTCGGGCCGAGCACCAAAAAGACGATGATGGATCGGATGAGAAAAAGAGAGCAAAAAAAACGGAAGGCGTTCGCCAGCTCTCGACCTGGGAGTCGAAACCCAGCTCAGTCCCGCCGCTAGTATTTTTCCTGGCCTTTTTCCGCTCCGCGTTTCTGCCTTTCAACCCAAGACAAGTATTAGACAACTTAGACAAGCAGGTCTAAGTACTTAAGTAATTGAAATCATTCTCGGAGCACGCAACGATTTTCCTCTCTCTCTTTTTCCCTCCTTCTTTATTTCCTCTCAACCCAATCCGCGTGACGCCAAGCAGGTTTACCTTAGTAGCTGGAAATGATTCCCGTCATGAAGGAATTGTATCAATGTATCCAGAATCCAGATGCTCGGCTTTCCAGCACAACCAATTTTGAATCTCTTCCTCCAAACTCTACCACCATCTCGTTTTCGTCATGTTCTAGCTTACACGCCGGGCTGCGGAACTACATACAACTCTGGACGAACTTTGAGAGAATCCACTGCCCGAATTCCGGTAAGTTCAAGTTGGGTCCGAGCCTGTTGGCAATGTACATAAGAGTCACTGGCCGAATTGATTCCGAACGCAAAGAGATCGTGATTGTTTGAGCGGAGAAATCCTTTGCTGTCCTCTCACCGCTTCTCCGCAGTCTAATTTACTTAAAGATTCAGTTAGGCTCCGCTCCGGTAACTCCTCCTTCTGAAATTCTGACAAACAACAGATTTAAAAAAATCAACGAAGCAACTTCGGGTATATGTCTCTCAGGGTGATTGCAGCTCAAGCGCTCACTTGGGGTGAATAACTCTCAACTCTAAATTCAACTTTTCACCCACCGCTGCAGTGTTTTGAATTTTCGCTCTCGAACTGACTCTCCCTCAGCTCCTTCGCAAAACGTACGCATGATGTAACGCCTCAGATTGCTTCTCCCTCGGACAAATACCCTTCCGTCGCCTTAACCACTTCCCAGTAGCGTCTTTCAGACTCTATGGAGCTCAAGTCCTCTCAACTCATCCGTTCGTTAAGTATTCGAGAATATCGCAATTGTTTCGGTTTCCACCTTTAGCATAGACACTTTTCTAAATAGAGAAATAAAGTAACTTTTTCTAAAGAAAACTGGTGTCCATCTTCCGAATGATCTGAGCGACCTACGTTTCTATTTATGTAATGTTGAACAACCCAACATCCGGCAGTTTCCGGCCATCGAACTTGCTGGAAGGAAATCAAACGCGGCATGCTCCGAAGGCTGTGTTTTTCATCTTGCACCCAACGTCCATGCGCTCTGCGAGTTCGGTGACCTTGAACTCGTCGTCTCTTTCTCGTCGGACCGAACGCGTTATGAACGCTGAGGCTGCGTGGGTCAGCGCTCGTCTCCCCACTCTCGGCCCGGGACCGCCGATACATCTTCCCGGTACTGGATTTGCGCCTTCTGGACTGAGCCTGCCAGTGACTCAGTCACTGCGCTTGTTGTCTGAACAAATGGCTTAGCATGCCGGATATGCGTCTTCAATACGACTTGCAAGTTGCTGGGTTCGGCCAAGATTCAGAAAGATTCCGCAAATGCAAGCATCTTTGGCCCCTATTCGCCTCTTCGTCTACATGATACATCTCTGTCTTTTGGCTCGTCTGGTCTGGAAATTCTTAGTCTCATGATAAATCCATCTCCCATCGCCCTGATAGGCGCCCGATTAACCGTTCTTTAACGAGATGCCCCGTCGGCGGTGCAATATCCCCTTGAGATTGAATCTTTGTTCGTTTTGTCTTCTTCCCGCGAGTTACTCTGATGTTCAGCTTCAGATTTTCACAACTTCCCACTGCGCTTTTGATACGACTGCGGTCTGCACTGCGGAAATTTTTCTCCCTTTGAATTCCTCAACTGTACCAATCGGGGATTTAATTTCCGTTTCTTTTCGTCCGTGAACTGCGGCTGCGATTCCCCATCTTCAACGCTGGCAGTGACCATGAACCCAAATGCTTCAACTTTTCCCTCTCTTTCTTCCCCTACACTACAGTCAATACGGCCGACTCAAACTTCGTTCAAGATTAATTTCTCAAGATCTTCAAGCGCACTGTACTTGCTTGGCCTCATCTCCTTGAACTGCTGTCATCAAAGGTTTCTCAGTCCGTGTCTCGACTCTCGAAGCAAGCTCAACATCAAGCCGTTCAAAACCATGGATCCGCTTGCTTGATTTTATAGTGCAAGGTTGATTTTCCATACCATGATTTGGGTGCACGCGCAGTAGAAAATCCTCTGTTGATTAGGCTACATGGGAGCAATTACCGGTCGATGAAAGGTTCGTGTTAGAATGTAGTGAAAATATTTTCGTTGATATCCTGATTCCCCGTGATCTTTTTAGGAAGGTCGAGCTGAATCCCCGAACCTTTATCAAATTCGCACTCGCTTAGCCGGAGCGAAGCGGAGGCACGACTTGTGTAGAGTATACTTTTGGCGTTCTGATACGAGAATCTTCCTGCGGCAGTTTCAAGTTCGAAAGCAGACAGCACCGAGACGTAAAACGAGTCCAATTTGCCTGGCGCCAATCACCGCCGCGACGAAGACTTGGCGCTCATAACCGTGGAGTTGGGTGGGTTAGGTCGGGAGGCAAATGCCCGCTGCGAATCGAGCACCGGACTCGGCGTCGCGCATCGCGCGGCACGCAGACATCGCAGAGCTATATCTAATAAACCTCATTCGCTGATCTGGACCCAGTCTATCTCTGTAGGCACACATTTCCGCTCCTGATCAGGTTTCCTTGTCCAACACTCGACTCCGATTCATGTCACCGCGTTCTTTCCTTTTCGTAGGACCTTCCCATACGGCCAGTACTTCACCGAGCCGCACTCGCTGCCTTTCACCGCATGAATCTTTTCCCTGTATTCTACATCAATGCCGCGAGTTCCTGGGGGCTCCTTGTGTAAGTAAATACCTCCTTGCGCCGGGACGCAGCATGGTCACTGACTGCTCCGCCGACTATCTAGATCGCTATGCTCTCCGCCTTCGCCGCAACTGGTACGCTGTCCAACCCATAACCTGTTCAGCGGCTGCTCCATTGTTTCATATCGGGTTCGCATTCTTGATAGTCCTCGGTGGGTCTCCACTGCTGTTCGTTGACCGATCTTACCGGGCCTATGGCGCATCTGTTCATTTCTGCCTGCAGGTGGATCCGCCGCCTTTGAGAAGGATAGCGAAGGGTGAGTTCTACAGCTTTCTCTGCCTGAACACGAGCTCAATCGTCTATGAAACTCTCCGCTTCCTAGCCACCTATTTATGTACGCTTCGCTCAGCGTTGGGGCGATTGCTCTCGGTCAATGTACTTTGATTGTCTGGGCTCGCATTTCTCTGAACCACGATTGTCCGGGAGCCAAGCATCCCATCAACCGAATGAAAGACAATTTGAAGCCCTGGGATACACGATGTTGGCGCGCGCTAATGCGCTGATGTATTTATAACCTTCGCGCGGACCTCACGATCACACTTCGACCCCCTCCTGCTCTCTGCTATGCCTGAACTCTGAAGCCCATGAGCACCAGTTCTCATACGCATCTGGATCTGGGTGCGAGCACTGATGAATCGTCGTATCATTGCCAGCGTTGACCCAATGACATGTCGCTCAGTTGGGGGCAGGGGTGGTGAAGGCGGATCCAGTTTTAATGGTTCCGCTGGCGGGGGTGGTTTCGGGGAGGGCCCCAGAGTTAATCATAATCAATTTCACCATTATTATTTCTCTCCACGCCCTGCAACTCCCGTACGTGACGACGAATCTGCGTTGGAAAGTTGGATGACATCTTATTTCAGCCCGTGCAGCACAATCTTCCGCAGATGTGTCATCGAGACATTTATTGTAGCGAGATGCTGCTGCAGAAACGAGGCTACCCAGTTTTCTACCCCGAGGTCCAATTTCATGCCCAGGGAAGAGGATCGAGAATCGCCATAGGTGACATCGGCAGCTTTACCCGTGAAGGATTATTCGAGTCTTATTTTAATATCTTTCACTCCGCACAACACCCTGCAAATACCCAATGTCCCCCGGGATTCGCGCCGATGACGAAGGCAGACGGCACGCCATCCATTGTTACCGCTACCCACTCGGCCGTTACTTCGGGTGATTATTTAGCATCCTCGACTGTGCAACGAGAATTTGGGGATGATTTGTGAGTGCAGCTTAACATTCCCGTCGATGCACTGATGCCCATGATTCCAGCCGAAAATTCATCTTTCATTGCAGTGGTCCCAGCGGTGCTATACTCGCGCTCCCAAACGGGTCGCGAGGCGAAGATCTTCTAATACACATCCGTCCATATGTGATGGCACATGCGGAGAACTGGTACAGCCACATCACCCGGGTCTTGTGTAGAGAAATCGTGAACGAAGAGCTCATACTTGTCACCGGGCATGATGTCGCAGACTCCTGGGGCATGGCATATTACTCTGCGCCTCCCTCAGGTTCAAACCCTGACTTCATTTTGCGTTTTGAGAAGCCGTCGGAGGAGGCTCTCTACCGCTGGGCAGGTGTGCATGGCCAAGCACATTCCTCGCACTACAAGGCAGCTGGCGACTCTCAGGAGTATGTTGTGTTCTTGCGCGGTCGCTCCATCACTTTCCCTTCCAAACGCTCGGAGGGCCAACCTTCTGTAGCGATCTCCAACTGGCCTGTTTACACGCCAGCCCTGCTCGAGTCGGATCCGTAGCGATTATGCTCCTCCTCGGTCGGCATATCAAACGTCGTAGTTCCAAATAACTGCACAACCTCGGACCGCATATACGATGAGTCCAGCCAGCTACATCATTTCGACGATAGCAGTAGATGGAAAGGTTGAGGCGGACATCACCTAGGATCGCTCAAGAGAGTCGATTTCACGGCGTTCTACGGTTTTGCAGGTAATTGTCACTCGGTCCGTTCACTCATTTCGTTCAGTGTTAAAAGATTCAGTACTAATATTTCTTCGCAACGGATCGTGGTTGGCGCAGGGCGCCGTGCTAGTACGCGAGTATCGACGGTGTGTTATTCAACAGTATACATATACAGAATCTGTATTAATTCAACAATTCAAAAGGAGCCAGAAGTAGAATACTTAGAAGTACGCTTGGGAATATAATAGAGTGGAGATGATACTGTAGGGGATGCGAGGACCGCCGAGTTGCAGCCAGAGGGATGAGAATGTATGGCAAAGGGAGATGGCATTCTCGTCGTATGATATTATCGTCTTCCGTTTTGAATGATAAGCTCGCCGGTTTCCGGGAACCGTGGGTGCGTTTCGGTGTGGTCGATCCGGAGTGGTGCGGCGGGAGGTCGCAACACCGTATGATTGACGTATGTGGAGTGAGTCTCGAGCCTGTCGAAGTTTGAGAGGGAGTAGGGCGACTGTTTGGAACGGCGTTGAGGGCGAAGCGGACAAAGTGAACGGAGAGGAGAGGGGACTTCAGAGCGAGGCGGCGGGTGAGAGCCTGAGAGCCTCGTGACGTGGCATCGAGTTACGACCAAGGGAGAGGATGTAGCGATGATGTTGGTAGAGTGTGGGGTTAAGGGCAGGGCGTCGTCGAGAGTGTTGAGTAGAGCAGTGGGTGAGTGAGCGAACGGGGAGCAGCGTGGAGGACAGGGAATTTGAGAGGAAGAACCGCAGACGTATCGGGGAAAGCTGTCTACGGATTCCGGAATACGGGCCGTGGTCCGGGAGTGTAAGCTTGTATACGTCACCTAAACACGTTGCCAAGCTGCCAGCTCATGACTCTTTGAGTCCCAACTCCTCGATCCCGATTCCCCCTTGCATTTGCCTTCGAATTTATCATCGCGTTTGCTCTCGCTCGTACCAATATGTCGGCATCAATCTCAATGAATCATGATTCCAAGCAACCAATATCCATGCTCTTACTGGTGCTCTTACCGCCGCCGGCTTCGCCGACTTCGTCGAAGTCTAAGTATATCGGACGGATTCGGACGTGAAAGACGTACTATCACCAGTCTCTCAGCGGCGCTCAAAAGGTGGTCATGGATCGAACTTTCGAGGCGGCTGCATGATCCTGGTACTGGAGGAACCCGTTTTGGACGCTTTTACAAGGCCATGAGTATGATGTGGTGCGATCATTTCCTTCTGTCTTCACCGTTCTTTACGCCTGCGCTAAAGAGATTGCTTGGCCACGGTGACCGGTGCAAGTGCTGTTAATTCTGCCCTTCTTGCTGTTAATCTGCCTTTCTTGCTTTTCATTCGCCACCCAATATAACTTCAATCTATCCATTTCGACACCGAGCGTCTACAAGGATCGATATCTGTAGCTTGCGGGATCAAATCTTACCCCGGGGCTGGCAAGTCCCCGGTCACTACCTGCCGCTTTGGCACGCGAGCGTCACTCTATATTTACGACAAAAGTTTCTGAGTCAATTTTTCTACGGGTCCGGAGCGCCCAACAAGTGATCATCTGTCCGGCGGACTCACTGCAGGTGCGAACGAGCATCTACGCTGCGTGCTGTTGCATCTTCGACCAACGTCAGTCGGCACATCGTTGTCTGGCTTCATTCTGAGACGCCGCCGATCTATTCTTTGACCTTGAAACTTATACGTGGTGCCCGGGGTCTAGTTTACGCTGCCAAAAATCGAGCTGTCCGGCGTCAGGCGGCTATATCAGTACCGCTATATACCCACAGGCACACCCAGTACCCCATCCTTAGCAGTCACGCGGAAGATTCCTGAATCCAAGCAGCTCACTCATGAGTGAACAACTAGGTGAGAGTTCAGGTTATACGGTCCTCGAAAGCAACATTGGTGCTAGTTTCATTCGTAGGTCGTGAAAACGAAGATCAAGGAGGTGGCAATATTGAGGGATATCGTACCGATCTGAAGGGTGAAAATCGCAGTGGTAGCGCGAAAATGAAGGTGCGCCGACATAGCTAGGCTACTCGGAACAATGTCCTTGACCTCTGTCTCTAGCTCGGATCTCACAGAGGCTATCGGTCAAATCTTGAGATCTATTACTCAGAGATGCTACTGCAAAAACGCGGATACCCACTCTTTTACCCAGTGGTACAGTCAACAAAAGAACAAGGAGTGGCGATCGGTGACATCGGCAGCTTTACGCCCCAAGGAATCTTTGAACGATATTTCAATGTCTTCCTCGACGCTGATGACCCCGCCAATGCTCAATGCCCTGAAGGGTTTGTTCCCATGCAAAGGGATGAGACTGTGTCATACGAGATTCTAGAGACCGCAATTCAACCTGGTGGTTATTTGTCGTCGTCGTCCGTGCAAAGGGATCCGAACGATGGCAATGTTTTGTGAGTCAGTTCATATGAAGTATGAGAGAGCACTGAAAATGTGGTTGTGCATAGCGAGTATTCATTTCGTTGCGGTGGGTCGAGTGGTGCGGTGCTCGCCCTTCCAAGCGGTTCACATCGACGAGAGCTCCGAGAACAAGAGAAATTGCGTCAATACGCAATTCAAAATGCCGAAGCCTGGTATGCGCACATCGTAAACAAACTGGAACGGGAGCTTTCAAACGGTGACCTTTTCCTCGTCACTGGACATGAAAGCGCTCAGTCATTCGGGATGGCATGGTATTCGGAGAATCGACAACCATTCAGAATCAAGTTTCAAAGTGCAGCAGATCAGGTTTCCTATCGTTGGATTCCTATACCTGGTGAAGTGCATCGGGCACATTTCAAAAGCTACGAACAGCCAGGTACTGTCTCAAATCATGTAGTATTTTTGAGAGGGTGGTCGATTTCTCTCGGACCACGGGTTCTAGCTCGAACGCTTGGCCTAGTAGCAGACACTTCGTCTTTGACAGAGTTTGAATCAAACCTGGGAGCCTTTCCCCTGTCCAGTTCCCCAACTTGCTCTTCCTTTGTCGGGACTTCGTTTATTCATTCCTATAACAAGGTAATGCATAAACCATTTTTGTCTTCCTTTTCTGATGTCCCTTAGCCTCAGCTTTCTAATCTCTCCGTGCTCATCAATGAATATCTTCTCCGTAAGGTAAGCATTGGGTTACTGTCCCTTGAAGTACAACAATTCAAACACGATGTAGGTTCCAGATGCGGTCATTATTTTCAGCCACGACAATGATTGGTGTACTATACTGGAAAATGTGCTTTATCCTGTCCATCTTTCTTGCATTCTTGGTTGACCATATTGACAGCTATCTGTCACAAAATCTGCGTTGGATTTTGTCAAGCAAATAGGAATCTACTTTACCATACATACTGAGACAAGTATGTTGAGAGTTTCCCTCTTACAGTGCAGTTCCTTAATTCTATCATGTTGTAGATGCAATTTTCCTCGAAAAACAGTCAGATCCAAAGAAGAGGGGAGTAGACTTTTCGCATTCAAAACTTCCTTACCAGGTAGAACCTATCACAATGGCAATGCTTGGGTCATTTCACCCACAACTTGAGTCATACAATGATAAACGAGACCGGGCTCTGCCAGCAAAGGCATTGTTGAAATTGTTGGGTTCCTCCCATAAACAAAGTTTTTCAGCACCTACTCTTCTGCATGAGGATATGAATGCACCAGGTACTGTTAACCAATCTAATTATAGGTCTGAGACTGACTGCTTGCAGTGCTTAAATATAGCTGTATGAATAAAGCTAATGTTCATCCCAAACTTGAAACTGTTGAACCCTTCTCGCACAAGTTCGGAAATATGCATACTAACTTGACATGGTGTCCCAAAGCTCAGCTGGAATACTGGTATCAGGTCAATGAGCAGCTAAGAATTCTTTTGATCTATGGACTGAAGCATGATGCCAAGTCTCAGTTGCCCACACTTGGGCAAGAAAAATCACTCTTGTCCATGTTGTGCTGTTATGGCTCAATCTCTCCTCAACTCAGAACAGAGAGTTTCGACTGCCTGACTCAGTGGCCATGTCAGACACCTCTGGGCCTCTTATGGATGCACAGATCTGTAGGCACTGGCAAGTCAGTGATAGCTCAATCATTCTGTGAAGAGCTGCATGCAGAAAATTGCCTCGCAGGCAGCTTCATTTTCAAACGAGGCTATCCAAATTGGCAAAATGGTTTGAACCCTTGTCCCACTGTAGTCTACCAAATCTCGGTTGCCTCTCCTGTGTTTAAAGTCATTGGCGAGTGTAGAACTACCATCCACGTTGCAGCTTTGTGGAATTCTGAGCCTGTTCCCAAGATGCTCTGTAAAGCCAGGACAGACATTAATATTTTTGCTGGGGAGCATACAGCTCCTGTCCAAGTTGATGTTTCCAATAAATCTGAACCTTTTTCAAAGATGCTGCTTCATGCCATAACAGATTGGAACATTATCGGTTTGGCATATCACACTGTAATTCACATTGCAACATACTGGAATGCTGAGCTGCAGTCATATTCACTGATTGAGCAAAATCAACATCCCTTGGTTCAGCATTGGAGTGCTATGCAGTATGTTGTTGTCATAATTAGTCTATCTGTGTCAAAGGAACCTGAAATTGAAGACTGTATATATCAACATCAGATTCTGAATCAGATTATGCAAGATGCTGAATCACTTGCTCACACTATGGACAGAGCCGTTGCATCCACGATAGCACTAGCACTATATGAGCAAGGCTATTTGAAATCTGCAGAAGAGCTTGACATCACAGTTGTAGAAACACCAAGACAGATGCTAGGCAAGGAACATCTTGATTCTCTGACCAGCATGGCAAACTTTGTGTCTGCTTACTTGGACCAAGGCAGATCGAGAGAGGCAGAAGAGCTTGATGCCAAAGTTTTCAAAGTAACAGAGCAGCTGCTAGGCAAGGTGTATCCTGCCACTTTGAATAACATGGAAAACCTTGCTACACCTTGCTCGAACCAGAGCAATTGGAGTGAGGCAGAAGAGTTCACAGTCATAGTTTTGAAATCAATCCTGGGCAAAGAGCATCATGACGCTCCAACAAGCATGATAAATGTTGCTTTAACTTACAGGCACCATGACAGATGGGGCAAGCCCAAAGCACTTAACATTGCAGCTCTGGAACCAAGAATGCAACAACCAGGCAGGGAGCATTCTGAGACTTTGACTAGTATGCCGGACCTTGCTTTGATTCCCAAGAACCTGGGAAGATGGTGCAAGGAAGAGGAGCTTGAGATCACAGTTTCAGGAGTGAGAAAGCACTTTGCAACTACCTACTGGAACCAGGAGAGATGGAGTCAGCCAAAGAAGCTTAAAATAGCAGTAACTCAGATTGAGCAATCTAATGATCAAGCTTCACAAGATCTTGTTGGATCTGCCGACTCTCTCCATGAGTATGCATTGACAGGCTCCTCTTCTGTCAGCATCGCACTCTACCGATTCAGATCCTCTGTACTGATTGACTCAGAGAAAGCAAGCAGTCTCACCTATATAATGAAGGAAAGGCATTCAAAGTACGTAAATTGAAATAGGAAAGTCTTACTTACCGTAGTCCTTACGAAAATTCTCTCTGTAACTATGTACGTTCTCTGGAAGGCGTGAAACACCTTCTAGGATTTGTAAACCCCCAAATAACACATGTGGTACAAACATAACCAGGAGGTATTAATGTCATTGGCTTTTCATATTCTCCCCTACCTCAGGAACTCACTTACAATTTTGTCGTACGTGGTGCAAACACTTTGATAGAGCAACATCGATTTTTCTTTGTGGTGCTGGAGCGAAGCGAAGGCACGACGTTTGAATTAACGCCGAGGTGACAGAGTTTCTGTGAGGCTAAATTTGGCTGAGTCGTCTATTGACCTGATGGAGGTATATACCGTATAGCGAAACGGGATTCATTTCAGCTCACAGCCCAAGTACAGCCCCACTGAATGTGGGAGTTAGAGTGGTGGCACATTGAAACTGGTTACTCAAAAACAGTCCTCAGCAGCAGAAAACTGAGATATTTGATGCTGAGTAGCATACAAAAACCTCCAGCAACTCAGGGAATCAAAATCAAAGGGAAACCAGTAAATTATAAATTTATAATCTTTGAGGGCAGGTTTCCGAAAGGGCAATATGACATCATCTGGTGTAGCGGCACTATGCCTACCCGTCGTCTGACTCGTCTCCATCCTCCAACAACAATTGTTCGGGGTTGTCTGCAAGAGTGGGGAGTCCCGCCTCAGCGAACGGACGCCGACGAGCTTGAATGATGAATAAAGAGTGATTGAAATTTCTGTTCCGACAGGTTACGCGCTCATATCCGGAATGCTTCATAATGTATAGTGAGTGGGTCGCTGAAATGACTCAATCGTAGCCAAAGAAGAGAAAAAAAATCACTAAGACTCCTTCATGAATGTGATGAATCATGATCGCCAGCTGACCATAAACTTAGAATCAGTTCGAGGAGCAATTGCGAGGAAACCACCGCTCACGAAGAAGAGACCAGTTATTGCCTGTCGGTGTTGTTACATTCCCACGAAATACCGTCGTTGTCCTTGATTCTGTAGCACAAACCTGAAAGTCGCATGCACGTCGTATCTTATCTGAAGAACAATTTGACGTACGATCAACTTCGCCTGCTCGTTTCGCCGCTAAGAATTGTTCCGCCAGCCACCAGTGATCTTTCCCAATGATAGCACCCCGTGGCCAATCTTCAGCGTAATTCGTTTGACGAAGGACCACAAATCGATCATCAGGTGCCTCCCGGATATGATGCGCCGGCTCCAAGAATATGATACACTGGAGACTTGAATATCGTCGAATGCGATCATGAATGACCCCGGCGTCACTAGGATCGTAGAGGTTGAGTGCGATGTGAGTCAAATTCGGAAGGACGTCCAAATTTGCGGTGATTTCGGAACTGTCGTCCAGTTCGCAGGCAAGCAATTCGAGATGGGTGAGACGGGTATAGAACCGGTATCCTAGGCGCATCGATTTGGGCTCGAGAAGTGTTCGCATGACCATGGTGAGGCGTCGCAAATTTTGGAAGGCCTTCAAGTCTCGAGAGAATATCGCTTTCGACAAGCCCCATAATATAAAGGTCAGTGATCCCAGTGCAAGCAATCAGGGTGGTTTTCAATGCTTGGGGATCGTGATCCCAAAAGAAATGGCGAACAGCTGGGGCTATGTCAACAGAGGACTGCCCATTCAGCTTTTGGAGCAGAGTCTCGATCGGGACGTAAGATCTCAGGTTGGGATCATACGTTCGTCGGCGCGTGCTAGTGAATACAACTCGATACCAGAAAGGCTCCACCCTAGACAGATTTGGTTGAGTGGAAGATGAAAGCTGTGTTGTAGCATAGAATATGATTCACCAGTGCTTCACCCGCCAGGCTGTAAGCATGAGTGTCGGGATATGGCCGAAGCATGACAATGCGGCCTCTTCGAAGATTGTGCGCTCCAGCTCCGGGGGGAGGAAAGGCTGAGTAGTATCTTCGCTCGATATAGGATTCATGATCGAGTACGCAGCACGGTCGGGCAGTTCGTCGACGATGCAAGAGGCCATGATGGTGGAAGACAAAGGAGAGTAAGTCACACTCGGTCACAAATATTCGGCTTCGGTGACCACAGTCCGAGCTTCGGATTTTCATCCGAAAAGGAGTTTTGAAACTGCGGTTGAGTCCGAGTTCAAAGGATAGGAGTATTGGAAGCTTTAGAATAGTCGCATATTCAATATACTTAGACTGACAAATGCCACATGGAGAAGACTGGAATTCAATACTTAAGTATAAGTACTCTTTCGAGCTAGTGGAGCGACGAGCCAAGATGTGTTTTTTTTCCTAAGTCTCAAGTTTTCTTGGTGAATTGACGTAGAGACTTTGAATTTCAATTGAACTTTGCAAATATCAAGTACTACTCCTTAGTATTTGGAACATCTGCACGAACGCCTTACACATAGCCACTCATCAGCACATCCAATCTAGCTTTAATTACATCCCCGCCCTCAACCCACCCGGCACCTGCCCATCCACAATCAAATTCGGATTCGGCACCGTATAATTCCCAAAACACCCAAACTTAAAATCGACCTCCTCAATCCTTTGCTGCATCCCTCTGACAAAGGTATCAAACGCGCAAAGACCGTCCGGATTCGGCGTGCAGCCGGTGATACCGGTGAGGGGTACGACGGCGTCGTTGAGGATCCACCGGATGTGCGTTGTCGGGGGTGATGCGGGGGTGGAGCCGTCGCCGGGGATGCTGATCGAGGGAAGGAAGGATGGTGCGGTCGATGATGCAGACGCAATGCCAGAGGATTCGGAGGATATGGGTGAAGTAGAGAGACCAGGACAAGAGAGAACTTGTCCGACCATGTTGGATGCGAAGGGCGAAATTTGGTTGACGATGTAAGACTGTGAAACGAAAGAATCGTCAACGGCTTGACGCGAAGAAAGGTCTCTTGTAATACTAACCCGATTCTTAGGAATATGCGTCCCCGGAAGCGGTCCCGTTTTCGCGAGACTCGTAAAGTTCATAGCCACCACGACTGAACAAACATCAGTGTCACTCCTCTCTTTCTCTCAAGCATTGGAAACCCGTCAGGAAAGTAGAACCACGCACTAGCAGAAATAACCGTATCATGCGTCGCATCCACGAAAATCGGCTGCTCAAAAGGGAACGTAACATTACTCCCAACAATACTCGCATTAACCGAAGACGCCGATTCCGTCACATTGATGCGAGTCTGCGTTAACCGCGAGACGAGCTCTTGGACCCAGCCGATGCCTTGTGCGGCGACGGCGGGGTTGCCTGGACCGTTGTTGTACCAGAAGGATAGGTCTTGTATTGTAGGGGTCAGCGGATGAATGATTTGAGATAGAAGGAAAGGAGGAGTGACTTACCGACGGAATATTCATACCCCTTCCACTCCTCCTCTGTGAAGAGATCGCAGAACGCAGAGTATCCTAACGCAACCGTCTGCAATAAACGCAATCCATCAGCCACCGAATCCCCACAGATAAATTTAAGATAGAATAGAATAAATATAAATAAGAAATCAAACACGCCATACCTCATACGCACAAGTCTGCTGCATCGCAAACAACCACGTCGCATTCAACGTCATCCCCGGCGCCTTAAAATGCGGCGCCAATCTCTTCTGCGCATCGGCGAGGTAGATGGAGGCCCATTGATTGGTGAAGTTAGTGGCAGCGGCGGCGATGGCGTTGTTGGCGTTGGGGCATTGGTCGTATGGTGCGAGCGTGGCTGATGGAATGGAATAAGACAAGGATTGATCGATGACGGATATGAAGTGAAGAGAAAGACTTACAGTTGAACCCCTGCGCCTCGATCTCGATAAGTTGGTGATAGTCATTTTGATACTCTTGAACACCGAAGAAACCGGCGGCAAAGTGCAGGCTACATACAGGTGTCATGCAGTTTCATGAGTAGTGCATTGAACGAATCAATAAATGACCACGCACGCGGAATCCACCATCCGTTCTAGAAATAGAAATAAAATTAGTTCCGTTCGCGATCATTTTTGGGAGGCAAGAAAAACCTTCAGAAGTCGTCCGCCAAACAGGAAGGTCCGTGAATCCCTTCAACAGGTCGCCTTCAAAGAAATAAATGGAACCGAAAATCAGACCTACGTGCTCAACAAGACAAGAAAAATCGAATATATAACGCACCATATTTCACGCGGAACCCCACTCCGAGCTCGAACCTGAAAATAAAACACGGCATAAATAGGTTCGAAAACTGCGAGATGATTATCAGAATAGACGTACAACTGCGCCCGCCCAAAAGGCGTCAAAATCTCCGCCCCGAACTTATACGTCCAAGTATTCAAAAACGCGAGAGGTCCAGAAGCAGTCAAATTGCCGGTCTCGGCTGCAGCGTGTAATGCGGCCGCAAAGCTTGCGGGGGCGGAGCCAGAGGTGGGGTAGCGCGCGCCGTGCCGGTGGAGGAGGTGGACTTGTTGGAGGGTGCAATCGGCGGGGATTTTGGCAGAGGATTTGGAGAGCCCGAGGTTGGTTGATTGGAAGCTATAGTTGGTATAACAGTCAGTGAAATGAAGTCGTCAGGAACAAAATGAGAGAAGCAGAATATGAGAGCAGGTGAGAAGGCACAAGACGTACGGTGAGAGATTTCCCCAGCTGTGGATGACGTCGAAGTTTTTCTTGTCAGAGGTTGCTGGTTCGACGAGGGGGAAGATGTTGGTGTAGTCGGGGGATACAGGTGCGGTCGCGATAGCGAAAGCTTCGTCTCCCGCTGACGAGAGAGAACTCTCAGCACAAACGAATATCAAGCTCGTAGTGAATACTCACTCGGCGTGGGGCCAAATACGTTAATTTGAGTTGCATCAGGGAAGTCAGATGCAGCCGAAGTCACCGACACTCCCGGCGGAGGGAATACAGCGGTTGAAGTCGAACCGGCGAATGAGGACGCGAATACGGTTGTCGCTGCAGCATGAACTGCGGGGCAAAGGCCAATGACAGCCAGGAGTGCTGCAGCGGGCGTCATGGTGGAGGGAGAGGATGCGGGAGGATGTATATCAGAATCTTTATAAAGACCGGGCGCACTTATTCCCGCGCCGCAGTTCTACTCCGCATCGCACGGAAAATCGAACGTTCGTTGAAGGTAATTTTAGCATGCTTCGGGGACGTGAGGCTGGACTGGACATGGGGTGGACGAACAGGACAAGGATCAAACCTTTGTAGAAAGAGTCTGCGAGGTAGTTAGCCTATGTATCTGAACAAGAAATATCACTACAATTTGAACTGAACAACACCATGTTACACTGTCTTCAGAGTTACACTGTCTTTAGAGTCTGAGCAAAGTCTGAGAGTCGAGACTTTGAGGTCGTCGACTCGTAGCCTGAGGGCGGTTGTGATCATACCGGAAAGGAATCGAGCGGACTGACATCGGTAGTTACATTCGACGCCTGTCGATCATATCAACGCAATACTGGTCCAGAGAGTACAGTCTTCGACGTTCTGGAACAAGGTTGAAGGCGACATGGTAGTTGGGGAACAAGAGAGTCCGGCAATCAAACGTCTTCTCCCGCCTTTTTCCGCGTGTTTCCCACGAGTAAATTCAGCCACAGCTCGGTGAGCAAATCAGTCCATCCCTGACCTTAGAGTGAGGTTGAGAGGATTTTAGGGTGGAGCCGCAAGAGGTCTCCGAACCCTGGAAAATAACGACTGGTTCTCAAAATTGAATACGACCGATGTTTGGCCAATGTCGGACGGCATGTTGAATCGCTAAGCAAAGTTCGGATTCAGAATCACAGTCTCCAGGGTAAATTTTGGCCACCTACGTCAAAAAATATGAGCATCCCGCATCCGGTACACGAGAAGCCAAAGAATTTGAGAGACTACCTACTTACTAGAAATTGCAATCCAAGCAAAATCCAACATTGAAAATCTTCGTCACGACACCCGCCAAACACCCGCGGTTGCATGGATACCCCCGGGTTTCTGGTCTTGAAATTTCGACACAGAAAGTCATATTAATATCAATCCGCGTATTCTGCATTACATGCTAGGCGGGATGCAGCGCAAACTTCACCTTTTGAGGTATAATGCGAGATAAGTAGATCGACGAACTTTGGACGATATCGTTGATCATCGTCGCAGTTTCTGTTGTATAGAATGAGCTGTAGTAGTCGATATTCAGGGAATACTTTGGCCGGATTCATAACGCGTAGAAATCGCGAAGAAACGGAAACTGTAAAAGACATCGTAATCGGTAATTCGGCAGTAATGCCGGGTCGAGGAATGCAAACCGGCGACCAGTGGGAGCTAATCGGCTGTCGTCAGGATGACAACCGAAGCCAGGAACAGAAGGCAAATCCGCTGATCTATGCACGTTCGATCGGCCGATCGCGAGCACTCGAAATATAAAGGGGGCGCTATCTTTTGCTGTTGACACTCACCTTCCTTCCTCCAACCGACGCGACTCGACCAACTATAACTACTGAACATGAGTTTCTGCAAAGATTGCGTTAAAGGTGACCATCACTTACTATTATTTTCATGAAAGGCAATTTCTGACCACTTCACAGGCGTCACCCACGAAGGCACCCCGGAAGGTTCAGTTATCAACCCGTTGTCCACGCTACTGTCCAGTTGAATGACCACGTGCACTTCCAGGCAAGATCGAGACAATCGGCGGCGTCGAATGCTATGTTGCCACCCCCACAGTCGACTACCCCAAGGACAAAGTCGTCCTGTACCTCACTGACGTGTTTGGTTTGAATCTGGTGAACAATAAGGTGCGGAGTTCTTATCAGCGGATCAGGGATCTTGTATCTGTATGAAGACAGTGAGAAACTGACGATGATCGGGAATACAGCTCTTGTCGGATGATTTCGCGAAGAATGGCTTCAAGGTACGCTGATAGTCAATATTCTGTGAGAAGGATCAGTGGGTTGTTGAATTGAAACGCCGCGATGCGTAGGTTATCACCCCAGACCTTTTCAACAACGACACCGTCCCCCTCGACGCGTTCAACCCTGGCGTAAGTCGCATCTTCCCTTCGGCTTCCTGTCCACAACACAAAGCAATAATATAAAACTCATCTTCAATCACAGGTCAACTTCGACCTCATGGCCTGGTTCGGCAAAGGCCAACACGACCAAGCCCACACCCGCCCCATCATCGATAAAGTCATCTCCGCGCTCAAAGCCGACGGAGTCACCTCCATCGGCGCGACCGGGTACTGTTTCGGCGGCCGCTACGTATTCGACCTCGCTTTCGACGGAGTGATCGGTGTGGCTGTTACAGCGCATCCGAGTATGCTGCAGGTTCCGGCTGATCTTGAGGTACGATTCGCTGTTGCTCGATTTTTCTGATTACTGTTGATACGCAAATGCTGATAAATGTACAACTGACTCACAGAAATACGTCTCGACGGCAAAAGCCCCGCTCCTGATCAACGGTTGCGAGATGGACGACATGTTCCCGGTCGCTGCGCAGGAGAAGGCGGATGAGATATTCAAGGGCTTCGCGCCTGGGTACAAACGCGAGTATTTTGCGGGATGTCACCATGGATTCGCGACGAGAGGAGATTTGACTGACCCCAAGGTAAGTTCTTACCGCTTTCCTGATTGCAGCGATTCATTGAATTGACGGGTGTAACTTTGAGGTCAATTCAGCGAAGGAAGCTGCATTCAAGGCGAGCGTGGAGTGGTTTATCAAATACATGTGAAGGGTTCAAGATCCTTTTCGTCTTGATTTTTGGAGCACCGAGTCTGTTGTAACCCGAACATTGGTTGTACAATTTGGATGTTTTCTGGTTGTATGTCATTGAACGAAGCGAAGAAAGCGAACCATGGCTTTCAAATGCTGAGGCCTGAGCGCTGAGCCATCTCGATCCGGATTGCAGCAAGATTGCAGAAAGAAAAATAGTCATCTCGAGCAAATTTCAAGCTAGAGTGAGTGAACGAGGTATTTGCACGGATTCAGCAAGCGCGCTCTGATATGTTGTGCATTCAGTAAAGAGTTTGGTGGTACAGAGACAAGGTGTACTTACATTTCGATGCGGTGGTGGCGAGTTGGTGGTCACTGGCAAAGCTTGGGTGTGACGTGACGTGACGGTATCTGATATCATCATTCGCAAATTCTCACGCACCGGATCTGCGCCGGATGATCCCCCGCAAATCATCCGCTGTTTCTCTTGTCGCGGAAGCCCCCGATTATAAGTACTGAGGCGAGCGAACCTGGCACATAAACGCTCATTTCTGAAACTTTCCCTCGATTTGAACTTTGAATCTCCTCTCCGATGTTCGATGGTGTTTCACAACGCATCCAACGAGCAGCGACGGCTGCTCAAGCCGCTCAACCCGCCTGGAGATCACTTGTCCTCGTCACTGTGGCGCTTCTATGGCTCACCGTCGTTCTCTATATCCAGCAAGACACACAGTCGTCCCTAGGAACACATTCTGAAGAACTTCTGGCTCACATCAGCGCCACGAATCCCGATAGTTCATCGGTGCTGGGCGAATCAACTGCGCTCGCTCGATAGCCTGAGCAGCGAGAAGAGGTGGCATCGTGAGTCGATGGAGAGAGAAACGAGCTTCCATTGCTCTGGCGGTGATGAGAAAGATAGGTGAGTGAACATACAACCTCACCTTCTCAGATTGACTTGACAATATCCGACTAAACTATACATGTGAAGGTTCGCTTAGAGCGATGTCAATGTCGAAGCGTTTGTCACTGTACGAGATTTGAACCTTCACTTGCTGTTAGTGTTGTCCGGGGTCGGGTCGCCGACCCTCGACCCGACCCAAGCCCGGGCTTTTGAGCCCGACCCCGACCCGACCCGGGCCCGACTTCAAGTAGGGTCGCGGGTCGGGTCAGAGATTGTGTGCGACCCTAGACCCGGGTCGCCGACCCGGGTCGGCACCTACAAATTTCAGCTCAGTTCGGGGCATGAATGCATGTCCCCATCTCCTCATCTGATGCATTCCCAGTGCTTACCATTGAATTTTTGATCAAGAAATCATTCCTGGCATATCGGGGGCATAAGTAGCAGGAGTTGATCGGTAAGTCCCCGCATCCCATCAGTTCCCACGACCCTAGAAAGGAAGTTTTGCAGGCGACAGGCCGCGACACAGCGTATATTCGCAAATCGGGTGCGCAGCAAGTTGCTGTGAGATTATCTTATCAGAATATTTGATGATTGATATTCTCATATCCCTTCCTGTGGATCGTAGAGGGGACACCAACAAGCGAATGATCACTCCTGATGCTCTGACAACTTGCCTATTTCTGGTTGGCCTCTTAACCTGGTATTAAGCAACTGTCAGTCGTTCGCTATGATGATCAAAGCAATTTTGGCGAAAAGGATGAAGGCCTTGGCCTGGTATAAGTAGTTTGTGTTGTATCTTAGATCTCACTGCTCCAAAGATTTTATTCGTCCGGAATGTATTTCAACGACTAACACGTGCCATTTTCAACCAACCAAATCACCGAACTCAGAAATTGAACCGTGGGAATATATCCAAATCAGACCTCGCCGCGATCGCCGATGGCTATGCTTTCAACCGAAATGTGAGGCTGTCCTTTCACAACGACGACCAAGGCAACCGTCGGACTGAGTGCACGAAAGGCACATGCGACGCAGGCCTCGGTCCAGAGCTTCCATTTAATTTTGGCTCCTCATGATTTTCTTCCGGCCCCAAGGTTGGACCGAAGCCGAACCACTGCGCGACAGTCTTATAATAATTATTACAGAAGTTCGATTCCGAGTCGGGGCCGAATGATGTGTTGAAGCTAATCGATGCGATTGTGCTTTTACTATCGACAATTCGCAAAGCTCCAAAAATCCCTTATTATTACTGTTGTATTTGTATCCTATAGACCTAACACATTTACCTATGGATACAGAAGGTGTGATGTAACGAACGATATAGTAGTATACGAGGGGAACGAAGAGGTACCATGATATAGATGTAGACGGATGGAATGTGTATGATCTGGGACGTACATGACGGAAACAAGGGAGAGCGAAGGAGGGAAAAGCATGTCCATAGAGCAGAAAGTTCGTTTTCGTTTCGTCCCGACAAAGAAATGAATGAATCAGCGATCAGGAGTTGTTGGATAGAGTTACCGCGTGCCCTTTCGAGAGGCGCGATGGACTTGGGGGCCAGGGCGTAGATGATCGTGGGATCGAGAATCAAATTGAGTTGACGGAGGATGAGCCTCCGATTGACTCGAGGCCCCGGTATCGCGTACAATAACGTGGCCGGCTCCATGAACTGGAGGAAGCTGGTGTCCCGCCAGAGGGTCGTAGGAGTACTCGCCCGGGGGGAACAGAGGCGACAGCTGCGGCTGATCAGGGTGAGGAGGTGGAACGAAATCAAGATGCTCCGGCGGCTGGACAGAAGGCGGCACGAATGGAGCGGCCGCATAGGGGGGAACTTGCGGCGGCTGCAGCCGGGAGATATATGGATGCGTCATGAAGGGTTCGTGGGCAGATCGAGGATGCGGGTGCTTGTCGTCGTACCATGAATGCGCAGCGGAGTACTGGGGGGCGTGATGCTCCGTCATCGGGGAGGGGATGTTATGCGCGAACGGAGAGTGGAAGTGCGCGGGATGAACGTCGGGCTGTGCGCCATACTGCATTTGGATCTGGTGCTGCATTTGCTGTTGCTGCTGCTGATGGTGATAGGCCTGAATGCGCGCCAGCCTGAGATCTTCCTCGGAATAACGTCCGACACCCCCACTCTCCTCATCGACATAATCCTCCTCTTCTCCCTCGCCACTCGGCGGATCGGGACTCTCCAACTCGAATTCCGCCCCAACCAACACAATCTCAAAGGCCTCGCCCCGAACAGGAGGCGGGAGGAGCATGAGGCCTGCGCGCTCACGCCATTCGTTGGCTTCGCGCCGCAGAGACTCGCACTCGTCGCTTAGAATACGAAGTTGCTGTGATGCGAGGAGTCGGTGCCGGCGCGATGCGTGGAGATGCGCGATACAACTGTTGACGACGCTCGATTTCGTGGGCCGCTTGATGGTAGCAAGGTTCGGGAGCATACTGGCGCATTCCTGCGGTGTAGCGATGAGCAATCGAAAGCGAAATGAAAAAGCCAAGTAACGCACCAGAAAACGAGAGTTCAGAGCCTCCCTCCGCAGCCTCTCGACGGCATTATGTGAAGCGCGGCGTGCGGCATTAGTGCGTGGCTTCGTTTTGGCAGTTCGGGAGGCGCCAGACGTGGACGAAGGCGAGGTAGAGATTGTCGACGACGCGCCACTCGGGTTGGGGACGAATTCGAAATTGATTTGCTGAACGGAAGTCGGGGATGAGCTGGCCATTTTGTGAGGGACAGTCATGATTTTTGGTCAAACGAGCGTGAGGTGATGAAGGAGTGGACGGCCGCTAGAGCGACGAGACGGTGGAGGTCATGAGAAGAAACGAAGAAGAAAGAGGGCTCAAGGCAGATCAATTGCCAATTGTGGCCGCCGGTATATATACCGGCAGCGCCTATTTCATTCTAAGCAACCCGAGTTGCCGCGATCATCAACTCACGGTTGCGCGGCCTCCCGCTAGTTACCGCCCATCATTGTCGATCAGCACATTTCAAAATGGACGCCGGTGGCGCGCAACGCTGAGCACTCTTCTGACCCACAGAGCAACTATCGTGTGGTCAGCAGAGTTACCATCGACGTCACTCAATTTTAGGCTCAGGAAGCTGCAGTTGCATATGTTTCTCACCGGAACTTGAAGAAAGCGCTCTGTTCGTAACAATGGAGTGGATTCATCGTACATATGGAAGGGAATGCAGTTGCAAGAATATACACACTTTCAGAAGTCTGGCCTCTACAGCCTTTGCGTGGAGTGAGAACTGCGAGTGCTCAGCATATACCGGGCGCAACGTCCGGATACCACATGAATTGTGGCGAAGACGTCCCAACAACGCTGTTTACACCGTACACAGCTCGGAATAATCGATCAAGCTCGGTTCCTCGGACTAATGTGCTGGGGGTTTTGAATCGCTGGAAGCCTGAGTCAGAGTCGGTTTGAGTATCAATTCAGAAGAGAAAAAAGAGAAACCTCACTACTGTTAGACACAAATAAACAATATGGGTTACGACAGAGTTGACTGTAGTAACAAGCTGAGTACGAACCTATGAATTCGGGTGATCGCTAGCTAGAAACGAAGGGTCAGCGGAAAACGAAAACTGGTCGGAGTAGAAATGACTTACCAACGCCTGCCAGTGAGTATAACCACCGTTTTGAATCCGATCTCTCCATGGCCGTGAGTGGTGGCTTTTCAGGACCATGGAGGAGCTATGCATCGACTATAATGATTAATTCGAACCAAACCAGACGAACAGGGTGTGAGGATCGGTTTTTTCGAGGATGAGGATTGAGGCTGGGGATGGCGAATGCTTTGAATTTAGATAAAGTGATGAGATACGGATAGACGAGAAGAGTGGATGAAATAGTACGTAGTCGTACTCAACCTTCAATTTTATCGCTTGGGAAAAGATTCCCCGGGAATATCGAATTCGTCTCGACGCTTTCCTTCCATGAGGCAGTGAAAACCCTGTTAAGTATCAACCATGGACCTGCGAAACCAAGCTGAAAGAAGGTGTCAGCTCCGGTTGGTGGTCATGAGCTCAAGCTCTGCGCTTGAAGAATCTATGTATGCTGCTCCGGAGGCTGACTCTGTCACTGCATCAAGGGCCGCCAAACGTACAGTACCTGAAATGAGTAGCGGTAACTTGAAGAATGTGTGTGTGTTGAGGTTGCGGAGTCTCCGTGGTTTACCTATTGCGCCACATAAAAGTTTCTGGTAGCTTGTCCGGGATGCCTGGGAGGCTGGGACTCACACTGGTGAATGGTGACGAAGGAGGGAAAGGGCAAGAGTGATGGATGCCGTAACTTATCGTGGGAGGCCGAGGCCGCATCATCTCGGGCGAAGCGCGGGCCGGAACACGTTTCTGCTTTTCACCGTCACAACCTTCGTCGCTGGTTTGCTCAATGAGCTCCCGGACCCCGCTCGATATTCCTGAACTCTTGGGAAACTGTCTCATCTCCCTGGCTGACCATCCTGGCACCCTCCTCGCCTGCTCTCTGGTGGCTCGTTCCTGGGTGGATACCACACAATCACTCCTTTTCCGCGCTCCCCATCGCACAGCACACACATTTTCGTATTCAGACGACGCAGTTCTGTGCTTTTGCGATGCATTGAACTGCTCTTATCGGCTTATACGACATGTTCGGGAGCTGAGCATCATCGAGTCCGAAATCCAGGTTTCTACGTTACAAATGCTCTGCAGTATCCCCTTTACGCGCTTGGAGATACTCTCCGTTGCCGCTAATGATCCACCACAATTAGCTGGAATATGCCGACCGCTGCTCGCGCTTCCTTCCCTACAGACCCTGAATCTGACCACGGGGAGCCGCTTTGCACCTTGCCTACACTTCTTGACGCTCTGCCCATCGATTCAACACCTTCGTCTGTTATACGATGGACCGGACGATGAGCCACCTACTCTTCCCTTACAGGCCCATCCAATCCGGCTAAAATCACTTTCCCTTAATTTTCTACATCATACGGATTACGTCCGGCCGCAAAGTTTGCATCCAACGGCGTTTCCCCTAGTCGATCTTTCCAATTTGAAGGCGCTCGAGATAGTAGAGGAGAAATATATCGATTGGCAAACCCTGTCTCTTGCTACGAGGCAATCGATCAAGTTCTACGATGTCCATCTTTGGGTAATTGTTCTCTTTGTGAAAAGAAAATTGGTGTATAAGCGATTTCTGACTACAGTTTACCAGGACTCCCCCGGCATCAATCTCTCCCTCTTTCCCAATCTCTCCGTCCTCCGAATTGTCGGCACCGGCGAAACCTGGTCCCCCATCATCAGCACTCTCAGGACCCTCTCCGACACTGAGCCCCCCAGACAATCCATTCAAACCCTTGTCCTGAATGTCCAATCCATGGACATGCAATTCGAAAGGGACAATTGCGCGCCTCTAGATCGTCTTTTATGCTCCGCAACACTCTCACGAGCGGGAATTCAGTTCGAGATGGATTCAGAATGGAACAACAATGCTCTGGAAGAGAGTTTGCGAAAAGCTTTTTTGGCGGTGGTTGCGCAGAAACGGGTAATGCTTCCCACCCTCCTAGAACATTATATCTGAACAAGCTGCCATTCAGTTTCAGATTGTTTCTCGTTCTTGGGCGATGAGACAGAGTTGGCGAAAGGTGAGTTATTGATATTGCCACTCGAGTTGCCATTGAACATGAATTCAGGATGTCATTGATAGTCTTTAGCGCCGTTCTGGAATTATAGGCGGGTATTCGCGATACAAATGAGTGTTAATGCGGATATATACTAAAATTGCAAGAAATACAGCACTCTAGTTTCTACATTCAGAGAGGGAAGCCAGCCCTTCAACAAATATCAAGCGCCACATCCGCTTGCCACACATCCTCAAACGTATTCTGCAACGAAATCAAAATCAAGTGTTCGAATCGCACACAGCTAGGAGACACCATCCAGGATCGGTCTGACGGGATTTCGTATTGCGCTTTCTATTTCCGACGCACAAAAGTAAGCAAATACTGAAATCGAAGCAGAGGGAGAACAAGCCAACTAACCTCAACAAAATGCGCGAAACTCGTAGCGATTTGAACTGCCAATGCCACCCGGGTTATAGGTGCGCCGTTAGGGGCGACGACTGGGATCGCGCGACACCATTCGATGTGTCCATATCCGGGCCACTGAACCCAAATTTAGCACATCTTCCACGGCCGATGATTTGAGCATACCATAATCCGAAATATCACCCTCTGCAGTCCTGTATACCCAAGCACCGGATCCCCCGCCCCTTGGATCGGCGCCCCCGTCCCCTGCAACCGCAAATCCTTCATCGAGACACCCTGATGCCGCGGGCGTCCGGTGAGGTCGAAGCAGATGGGTGGGTACAGACGGGTGTTGGCGGTAGCGGTCTTCCATTGACCTGGGGAGTAGATTTCCATCGGGACACGGCGGCGGGTGGGAGAAACAAAGGCAGGTGGCTGGGGGTGGTGAGGCATTCTGGATGTAGTGTGGGTTGAACGGGGTAGAAAGTGCGGAAAGTGAGGCGATTGAGGAGGAGAGTTGGGATAGATTGTGTAGCGGGGCGCAATGAATTGAATATTTGCACGTCGAGGACGACGTATATATATTCTTTGAACATTTCAAAGCGGACAATGGTCAAAGCCACCCAACCCGTCGCAAGAACAAAGCAGGAAGGTCCGTACGACAAAGCGCGATCGATCACAAAGGGTTTGTGCGTGCGGTGGCAGTCGGGACTCGGGGTGGCCAAAGCATAGTCAATTGAGACGCAGAACGAGGCTTGGTGATTTTGAGATGAGACATAGCGCGTTGTGGGTTCTTTTGGCCAAAGCGCAGTTGTTCAAGAGAATATTTGATATCAATTGTTCATTGTTTTCGACCGATCGACTCCGGTATTGTATGAGGACCGCCAGGTTGTTTAAACTCACTGGTACGTTGACGGAAACAGAGAAAGCGACAGTGAGTCCCAAGCACACCAAAGATTATGTATGGTCTTTCGGCTGACCTGACCGACATTCCGAAAGATTGCCGAGCCTCTTCTATTGGAGCGGAATACCTACCGGACGCATGGGAACAATCTCGGCAGTGGGGGGTATATTGTTGCGGAACGTCGGTAGCGTGAGCCGAAGGATTAAGTTGAAGTCGAGCAGTCACTCAGTACGAAATCGATTGGCAACCAAGTTGAGTGTTTATCGGAGCGTTTGGCGAGCAAAAAGATCGAAATTCTTGAAGAACAACGTTTCGATCGAATGACGTGTTCCTCTTTACTGAAACAAACTGACAAGGCCCAGGACTCAGACAAGGTTGAATTTCCCCATCGCTGACTTGGACTGTGGATCCGAACTCGATCCGAACAAGGGTGATCCTGAGACAATGATCGGTGATGCCGGCCCGGGAGTTCTAAATTTGAACCGGAGCAGTTTGAAACGGAAACTCGTGGAAGGAAAGACAGAGCCATCGCTCCCGCAACAACGTTCGGAAAATCATAAGCTCAAAACGTTTGAAAACTGGAGTCGCTTCCGAGTCAGTGTGGAATTCTCAGACTCTGTGCTGGGTTTGTTCAAGCTTTATTCAATCGTACGCGTTCAAGTTATTCAACTTGTTCAAGACTCGAAGGAAGCCATACAACTACAAATCCAGCCCCAGTATCCGACCTCCCTTTTATTTTGAATTCAGCTTCGCCACAGGAAGACTGTCCAGAAAGTTTGCACTCGCCTTTCTCCTGGACTATTAATAGTACAGTAATACATTCGCGGACCGTCATCTTATCGGATTAGATTATCGGTTCTCCTATGGCTGCTCAGAAGGACTTCAAACAGCAACGAAGCGCTGGATGACGCAAAACACGCACCTAAATTCTCAGAGAGTACCACGCTGGTGGTTAAAGCATAATACCCTAATTCTGAACCGTTACCAGGATAACGGGCCAACCAAGCAGGTGGATTTGATTAGCTCGAGTTTGGCAATGGTGGGTAGTTGGCATAGGAGGGAGTGGGCCATATGCATGGACGAATCTTCAAGTTTTGGTGACAGCTCCGTAAATTCGTATCTGAAATGTACGAGGAAACGGTATATCTTTGCCGCTCAAACCTGCAGAGGATTGTTCGTTGTTCGTAAATTGACGACCCAGACGACCATTTGCGAAGTATTCCTAGATGCGGCAAATTGTGTCTTGAACGCGTCTAGATCGGTGTATGTACCAATCCCATACAGCGGATAAAATGACGCGTTGATTGCCCTACCCACGGCAGTGGGGCCTCGACTATAAATACCACTTTTCCCATATCCGCTCCCATGCGAAGTGAGAACCGGAGATGTGCAGCTGCGAATAAGAAGTAAAGAATTGGTATCTGATAACAATATAAGAGAGACACCGTACCTTCCTTCCATGCCATCTCTTCTCTACGTCGTCCCATCCCACCTGACATCGACATCGAACATCCCCACCATGTCACAACGCCAACTCCCCTCCCTCGACATGACGCTCCTAGAGAGCGACCGCCCGGCGTTCATCGCGCAGCTGCGCGGGATGCTCATCAACGGCGGGTTTCTCTACCTCGAGAACCCGCCCGTGAAGCTCGACATCGTGGACAAGATGGTCGACGCCACGGAGAAGTTCTTCGCGCTGCCCCCCGAGGTGAAGGACGGCGTGGATATGAGCGGCACAGCGCATTTCAACGGGTACCTGCGCAAGGGGCCGTTGGAGAATCCCACCCGCGAGCAGTATAATTACGGCGATGAGGACATCAAGCTGGACGAGGGCGCGCCGGCGTACCACAAGATTCACGGAAACACACCTGTGAGTCGTTGCGTTGCTTTGAGATTCGGACACACCGTCGCTGATGGAAGTTCCTTGAAGTGGCCGGATGAGGCCGTGTTCCCCGGGTCCCGTGCAGTCATGGCAGAGTACTACAGGCAGATGAAGCAGCTCAGCCTCGACTTCACGCAGTACGTCGCCGAGGCATTGGGACTCACTCCAGATGCATTCGAGCCCCTCTTCGAGTCGGACATCGCCAAACGTCAGCTGCGTTGTAAGCTCCTCCGCTACCCCGCCTGTGCGCCCTCCACCACCGGATTCGTGCCGCACACTGACTCCAATTTCCTGACCTACGTGAGCGCGAGTTCTTGCAGTTTTCAACGATGCTGAAACCGTTAAAAGCTCCTTCAACCCTCGACGGAACTTGGGCTGGAGATGCACAGCCCCCAGGGCGAGTGGTACCCGGTTCCTCCGAGACGAGGAACGTTCATCGTGTTGGTTGGCAGAGGTAAGAAGGAGTCTTCCAATTATACAAAATACTGATCAGCTTCTTCACGCCCCTAGTGTTGGAAAAGATTACGCACAGACTTGTCAAAGCTCCCCTCCACCGTGTCGTCTCGCCCACCAAAGGCACTCGCTACTCGGTCGGATTCTTCGAAGGCGTTTCAATGGATACCCGCGTTGCAGACACCAAGTTCGAATGTACGTCTGAGACCCTTTCAATCCAGATTCGTCTTCGGCACCTATTAACGACGATATCAGTCCCGCAACAACTCCTCGACCTGCAACACGAACGTGAGCAGCGTGAAAAAGATACGACCGAATGTAAGCCATCGTACTTCTGACTGATGGGTTTCCCCTCCATGTGCTGAGCGCATTTGCACCAGTCCGCTTCTCCGAATCCGACCGTATCCCTGCCGGTGAAGCGGTCTTGAACTTCAAGCTTCGAGCCCATCCTTTGGTCGCGTACAGGTTTTACCCGGATTTGTTCCCCAAGTTCTTCCCGGATGGGTTGCCTGCGAAATATGCTGGTGCTGTCCACTGATAGAGTATATCATGTTGAGTTGGAAAAGCTCTGTATAAACGTTGTAATAAATTCCCAAGAAGAGCTACTTATGTGGTAGTCGCCAATTGTGATTTCCTCGAGCACGTCTTAACTGTAGGCAAGAAGATTCGAATGATCCCCGAAGAGATAGAATTCGACGTAGCCTTGTTATATTATCCTTAGACGCTGAAAGCCCCAGAGACTCGGAACGGGCGAAACCAAACAGCATTTTTCTTTGAAAAAACTGATAGCAGTTGGTCAGCAGAAAAAGTCCAGCCTTGAGACAGCGTAGAGATGGGGTTCAGACGCAGTAGCCCAAGTAGAGAACGTTTGAGAGAAGTCTGATACTTCTAATAGCGGTTTTCTCCGTCTGATTGAGCCCTCTTTGTGGTAAACGGAAAAGGTAGACGGTGACGTGTTGTTGTGGTTTGTTAGCGGGCCGCCGCCCGCCGGTACGCGGAAATCATTGATCCCGGAATTTTCCGTCGCCCAGTCGAATTTTGCACAAAAGTTCGTTAGGTAGATAGAGAAGCGAAACTGTTCGAGGCACAAAGCATACTCAAATTATTAATGCGATACCAACTGTAACAAATGAAAGAATGGACCGTTTTACTCCGACCGTCGGACACTCCAGTTTCAACGTTTCAATTCGCAACACTCCCATCGCTCATCGATCATCCTGTAGACCGCGCTCGTCCCAAGCGTCGTTCCATTACTCGCAATCCCAGCCACCTTCACGAACGCATCGCTCCCCTTCAAATCTATCTTTGTCTCAAATCCACTCTTCCTGACCCTCGCCACCTCCTTCCCCACCGCACTCGCCGACGCCCCGGTCAACAGAACCCACTCCGCCACATGCGTCGCGCCGTTCCAAGACACATACACCGCTCCCTCCGCCGCATCCACCGCAACACTCGGAGGCTCAGTCGGATGCCCCGCAAACTCGAGCGTGGACATCTGGAAGAAGCGGTAGTTGGTTATCGAGTAGATGGGGAGGGTGGTGTTGGGGCCGAGGATGGCGGAGAGCAGAACGGAGCCTGAGGCGGAGTCTCGTACGACGAGCCAGGGGTTCTCGCCGAAGCCGGTGACGACTGTGGAGCCGTAGGGTTCGACGCTGCCTTCCGCGAGACTAAAGCTGCTGTCTTTTAAATAGCTCAGTCCATACTATAGGGAAATCTAAGGAAGAAGGAGAACATACAAGGAGAAGGGAGGAACCGCGCGACGGCGGAGTAGGTCATCGCTTTCTGGTCCACAGCGAAGAACTTCCCACTCGCGACGGGCTCATTGACCTGGACCGTTGTCTCAATGACCGCCGCGGCGTTGTCGAAGAGCGAGATCTGCGTCTCGTCAGCGCGCCACCGCGCATGGTGCTGCCAATGGAACTCGGTGTCGTTCCCGATGGCTTTGAAGTCAGATTGCTTGCCACCGAGACGCCAGGCGATCGTGCCGTTCTTGTCGATTTTGTACAACGTCTTGCAATTACGAGAGGAGATGAGGTACTTAGTCCCCTGCGCTGTCCTTCATCCAAGAGATATCAGAAACAGATCAATGAAATAGAGAGTGGACGAGGAAACACTTACTTTGTCGATGGAGTTGATGTGGACGGCATCCCACGGGAGTTCGGACGTACCCTCACCGGTGAGAGTGAGATTGTTGTACGATTCTGAGAATGCGATATGGTCGAACGAGGTCCAATTGAACAGTACATTGCCGGAAGCGATGTCGATTTCTTGAAAGATGGAATTCAAGTACCAGCCATCCACCGGGCCACCAACGGAAGATAAATCGGCCTAGCGTGATCAAATTTCGTCAATAAATATCGGAAGACGAATGCCAACGACACAGCGCTCACAGGAATAGCATGATACGCCGTAACCAGCGCGCTAGACCCAACAATATGGAACTCATGCGCATCCGTATTATCAGGATTAACCGCCGAAACATTCTTCACCACCTCATACCCCTCATCAAGCATAAAGGCAATCCCATTCCCCGTCAACTGCCCCGCCCCGGGATCCCCGACGCCGACCCACATCGTGAGGTATCTCCGCCCGTCGCTGGTAGTTAAAATTCCCGCACGCGCCGAGGCTGGGGTCGGCCCAGACGAGGGCGCCGTGCGAGTCGTAGATGGCTGGACCGGGCTGGGAGACGAGGAGGCCCGCGGGGCAGGCGAGGAAGAGGGTGGTGTTGGAGGGGTCGTAGGATGCGGAGCGGGAGAGGATGGTGAGCGGGAGGATTGCGAGGGGGGAGGAGCGGTAGGTCGTTTCGTATTTTTCAGCGAGAATGCGAGTGGCCGCCAGAGAGAGAAAGAGGAAGAGAAGCGTGCGCCGCATGAGTGCCAGAGGAAGTCAAGCGAGTGTAAGTTGTTTTTTTTTTCTTGCATGGATGCGCATGGTGGCTCCGTCTTTATACTTTCCTGTGTGTGAGGGAGTGAGAGCGCCGTCGGAGGCGACTCTCGGAAGACTTCCGACAGGCGGGTGTAAATCCCACCAAGTCTTAATTTTCACCGCAAGAAGCCAAGACGGATATGACGGAAAAACTGGGCCATGCGATTGGTGCTTTTTCGTTGATTTCAACGTCATCGGTTCGGGACCGACTTCGCGAAGTTGAAGCTCCAGCCACACCAATGGACACAGTCGGGGTCAACGTCGGAGCAGAAATAAGTACAGGCTCATAGTCAACTCAGAGAGACACCCGGCAAAGAAGAAGACGTTGAGCTCGTTGCCGCCGACGTTGAGCGTGAAGTTGCAGGATGGTGGTTTGGTGGAGGAGTGATGCACTGCCACTTTGTTGATGCATCACTCGTATCACAGTCACAGTGTGACCTTCACGACACTTTCTTCTCCTCGCCATCTCGCAGCTTCTCGCTGTGGTCCTGGTTCAAGCTATCCGTGGTGCACTCCCGCCGGCAGGACTATACGATTCTTGTGATATTTTTGATACTTTGGCATTGCTTTTCCCATGGAATTGACTCAGTCTTGACGCCACTGGCTGGATTCAATACAGACAATTTCGTATTTTTAACCTATGTCTGCGACTCGGAGACAACGTGTACATGTATGGGAGAAATTCTACCTTTCGCCACCCTGATTAAATTGCTTCCTTCCCAAGCTCACTGCAAACCCTGGCTTCGTTCCCGGCATCACGTTCTGCCCCGTCCTTCCGTTTCGCTTGAGTTTCTTCGGGATACTCGGTATTTTGTTCACGGCACGAAATAATGCGCTAACTTTCTGAATCTGGGTAACTCTCCTGGTACACTGGAGCTTTACGGTCTTGCCTCTTGTGTCTCCGACTCGACGTCATATTCAACTTCTTCTCAGCGTTGACTCCCTGTGGAGGAACCAGTGAGGAACCGGGCTACGAATACTCCCATTGGTTATACGAAGTGACAATGAGAGGACATCATGTGAAACTCTATTCTCAGCTCACCACAGGTGTATAAAATCTGCCTCTTCAAAGTGACATTCTCCCACATTCGCATCCATCTATCCGGGATCCCGTCTCACTCCATCGCTCACTCCCCATGAACGACACTCGCTATGTTGTCGCGGCTGCCACTCTGGCAGTAGCCTACTTCGCTATCCGTGCGATACGTGACAGACGGACGATCCAACAAATTCCGGGGCCGCCCTGTTCATCGTGGGTCTTCGGTGATGAATCCTTGACTTATCGTCCACCGTATCCAGAGAGCTTAACACTCATTTTATAGGGCATCTGCGGGAACTCTTCCTCGCTCCAACGTACGGAGAATACGAATTCCAATGGCTGCGGCAATATGGAGCAGTTTATCGCATCCAGGGATGTTTTGGGGTGCGTTACAACAAATAACAATTATTGGGAGAAGAAATTCATTCCTGCATATCTAGGCGGATCGCCTCCTGATATCCGACCCCGCGGCACTGAATTTCATCGCAACCAGCGGACACTTTGTTTTTGGACCGTCCTATCACAATCTTCTGCGTCTCCTCTATCAACCAGAAAGTGTTATATTGACTGACGGTTCGTTACCGCATTGTGTTCCCTTTATGGGCCTGTGTGGGAACTGAACGACTCTGTGACGACAGATGAGGAGCACAAACGTATGCGTGCAATATTAAATCCCGGATTTAGTACTGGCTCCGTTCGGAATTATATTTCGATCTTTGAAAGAGCTGCGCAGACGGTATGGAGCTTCTCCGTCATCCGCTTCGTTCACCATAGTCACCATTTTAACACAATTTCTAGCTCACCGAACAGTTGGAAGAACGGTCAGGCGAAGTGACGAATGTGGCTCCACTTTTTGGACATGCTACGATTGGCACAACAAGCGAAGGTATCTATCCGTCAGAATTGTGTTGTGTGTTCTTACTGATCATTTCTTCAGCTATTTTGGGCCACCGTGTAGAGGAGCTTGGTGCTGAATTCATTGTCAATAATCTTGAAATAATGTAAGTCTGACAATCATTGAAATTGTTTACGCTTGCTCGAGACATGTCAGATCTCTCGCAGCAAATCAGTCTGCGACTCAGATTCTCCTCGATGCTGTGGCAGCGTGCATACCAGCGGTTATCCGCGATGCGGCCATCCATCTTCCGGTCTCGCCATTTACAGCTCTCAAAAGTTCAAGGATTTTGGCGGAAAGGCTAGGCAAAAAGGTCGTGGAAGAAAAACTGAATGCCGTACGTCAAGGCATTGAAGGCAGTGGAGGATTCTATGGTGAACTAGGTGCGATTGATATTCGGGTCGAATATCTTTGAACTACAACTTTGAACTTATGCGGTCTCAGTGGAGGCGCGCCAGTCAAAGCAAGCCAATTCTCTGTGCGAGAAGGAGATCATCGCGCAGACTTCTCTAATGCTAATCGTGGGACAAGAAACAACCGCGATGACATTAGCGTTCGGTCTTGCTGAACTCGCTCAAAATATCGAGTTCCAAAATCAACTTCGTGCGGAGATATACTCCCACGCTGGAGTACAAAGCGCCGAAGACATTGCATATGATAATATGCCCCTTTTGAACGCTTTCATAAAAGTAAGCCCAACATATTCTTGCACAAACATCACCGTATATTTTCACGAAACCAGGAGTCGCTGAGGATGTATCCGGCTCAACCGATCCCGGAACGCATGGCCACTGAAGATACCGTTCTCCCGTTGGCAGAGAGCATCAGAACCCGGGACGGAGAACAGATTAATAAGCTCCCAATTCGCAAAGGACAGATTATGTTGTTTAGTATTGCGTCATATCAAAGGTCTGTTTGCTTGATATATTATCTGCATTTGATTATGTGCTCACTGCAATGTAGGCTGGGGTCTCGATGGGGGCCAGACCCGAATAAATTCAACCCACTCCGATGGCTGGAGGATGGGGGTGTGCAGTTGAAAGGAGAGGCAATTGGACCGTATGGGAGTCTGTAAGTTGATTCATTCACCTACATGTCTAACTTCGTGCTGACCAAGATACGCCAAGTTTGAGTTTTCTCGGTGGCCCACGAACATGCCTCGGGTAAGCTGCGTCTCGCGCACTTATAACTTTGATTCACCTCACTTTATCAATTCAGTTGGCGATTTGCGTAGGAGCCCATTTTGCTCTCATCTGTGTGCGGCTTATTGATACCGATCGCTTTTGCAGGATAGTGGAGCTTCAAGTTTTCATCTGCGAATTGGTCGGCAAATTCGAGTTTTCGCTCCCGCCTGAAGGCCCTGCTCGGTGTCGCTACGGAGGAACATTGATGCCGGTTCTCCCCGACGGTCGTAAAGGCGCTCTTCTGTCGATTAAGCGGGTCACTTAGCGAAAGACATTGGAGGATAACGTCGAATAGAAAATGTCGTCCTTGGGGGCAAGAAGAAGGAGTGTCACGCCGTGATGTCACAGCTTGTCCTTGATTGTTTCGGCTTACATAGCTTTTGGAGTTCGGCGGCAATGTCCGAACATCAGAACGCGGTCACGTTCCTGGTAGAGCATCCGCTTTTTTGTACCTTTCCCCGCGGAACCGTTTACTACTCTTTTTCCTGACATGAAAAAGATAGTGACTTAAGCTCATGTATACACCCTACGCGTCTTGGCATCTGAAAGTAGCCTCGAAGAATAACAGATTTAAAAAACAAATTCCTCGCCGATGATCTTCTCCGTCAAACTCCACAGCTTAGCAGCGGTTTCCTACGCGTACGCGACAGCCTCAGATTAAGATGCATAAAAACTACGAAGAAGATTACGCACCGGATCTGCCGCATGAGGTGCGATAGACTCGTTCGAAATTTTACCGTCGACGAGGTACGATCCTGATTTGTCTGTCCAGCACGATACGTTAAATAAAGAGATAATTGAGAACTCATGCGGACATCAGACACACCTGATATAGATGGATCAAAAGCAGCCGCGACACTGGTCGCCGCACCCTGCTCAATCGTCTTCCAGGCGTATTTCTCCGTGTTGGGGAGGCCGTCCGCGGTGAGTATGCCGGAAGCTTGCAGTTCGGGAACGGCACCGTCCTTTTGTACGAAGTTGCTGAAGATGACTGCAATTCCATCAAAACAATGTTGCTGATTAGACAAGTGGGAGAGTGATATGGACGTACAACCAGGGTGTATGCTAAACGCGCTAATCACACCCCTTCCCCTGCGTGCGAGCTCGCTCGCAGTCAATATATTAGCACACTTCGCGTCCCAATACGCGCCGAAATTCGTGTACCCCTCCGCGCTTGGGCTGGTGATGCGTGGCAGGGAGATGCCGGGGCTATATGCATGCGCTGCGCCGGAAACAAAGATGACGCGGGGGGTGAACGATGGCGAGTCCAAGGAACGAAGCTTGTTGAGGAGAAGTTTGGTGAGGAGGAACGGTCCTATGTGGTCTGTGGCCATTTGACTTTCGAGGTTGTCGACGGTGAGTTTGAAGGGGCCGATGGCGGCGGCTGCGTTGTGGATTAAGACCTATAGTAGTTACGTTGAGAATGTAATTTGCATGATGAGAGTAAAGGTATGGAGGTCGTGTTTACTTACGTGTATAGGCTCGGGGTAGGCGTTAACCTCGGCAGCAGCTTTACGAACGCCGTCGAGGGACGACAGATCGAGAGTCAGGCGACGGATATTTGCAGTTGGGACGGATTTCTTAATGCCGTTCTCGGAAAGTTTGAGTCTGAAAGTGTCCAATGCCTTAGTCGTCTCAGACAACAATTAATAAATTGGATGACTTCGAACCTTTCAGCACTGTATCCCGTTATGACGACGAGGTTCGCATGTCTTGCAATAGCACGGGCGGTTTCGAACCCGATACCGTTGAGGGATGTGCCGGTAATGAGGACTGTTGTTGTATGACTGTCGAATATATTATAGGTGCATTGTGCTACACAGACCGTTCTTGCCCTGAATTGCTTCTGAGAATACACTGGCGACCTCCTCTGCGGTGCTCTGAGGTGTGAAGATTTGTGAGGGAGGAGACATGATCGCGGTGCAAGGCAAGCGAAAATGTATGTTGAGAGGAGAAGGGGGGATTAGAATTCGAAAGAGGAGTCTGACTACTACTTCTGAGATGAGATTCAAAAGATATGATGGTTGAGCCAGGCAGCAATGTCCTTGCCAAGCGATCGGAATATTCGGGAGGTATCATCCGCAATTTAATTCTATTTGGGGTTCGGCGGAGGAAGAGTTCGATGAGGCATCAAATACAATGGTTGAACGATGAACCCAAGATGAACTTCATCTAGATTCTGACGCGGCTTCCGTGGAGCTCGCCAAATGATTTCGGACAAGAATTGCTTACTTGCGGTTGTGCAACAATACCCGCACATTCCCGGACTTGGCAACCTGCTAAGAAAATGAACTTCGTGTGAAAGGGTGGACTAAAAAATCGTAAGCCATCCTGCTTCCAATGGCGTCACATCTCACGCATTTTCTTTCTGAAAGGTCCTAGAGAATTTCCCCAATGTTCAACTGATGAACAAGTTGGTGATGATCGGGCCGAAGCCGGATCACAGCAGAGTTAACGATGAACCGTATTCTCACGATTTTGCTTCTGACTTGTTTTCCATTTCGACATCGCGATGCTGTCAGAGAGCGCCCTCTCAATTTCCGCCCACCAATGCAGGTTCCCCAAGCAGCGAGCGGGCGCACGTCCCCCACCATCGTAGACGTCGAGAAGGGCGAAAAATCCGAAAAAGAAGTCATCTACGTGGACTTTGAACCGGGCGACCCCACGCAATCCCGCCACTTGGTCTCATCAACGCAAATGGCTAGTAACCCTCGTCGCCTCCTACTTCACCGGTCTCGCAGGGACCACCGCTTCTGCCTACTCAATGGGCTTTCCCTCGATGATGCGCGAGCTCAATTGCTCCGAGATGGAGGCTGCCCTGGGCATCGCGATGTTCTGCCTAGGCTTCGCACTTGTGCCCCTCATCACCTCCGCATTCTCAGAGGAATTCGGGCGCCGCCCGCTCTTTGTCGTCTGCACCATCGTTTTCACTGCGATGTACGTCGTCCAGGCGACCGCCAACAACATCCAGACCGTGATTGCCGCGCGCTTCATCTGTGGGGCGTTTGGATCAACGGGCTCGACGATGGTGGGAGGAACGGTAGCGGATGTGTGGGCTCCTGCAGAGTGAGTCGATACTGAAAACTTGTTAATATCGATATTGACGCACCATTTCGACCCAGACGCGGACGTCCGATGGCGGTTTACTCCGTCTTCGCTGTCGCTGTCACAGGGGCGGGGGCCCGTTGTCGCAGGCTACATCGAGATGTCCCTGGGCTGGCGGTGGATACAGTGGATACACACCATGTGCGTCGTTCTCCCTCACATTCTCGCATTTTTGGCTCACATGTACCAGCGCTGGCGGCATTTGCATCGTCCTCACTATCACCATCTTGAAAGAAACTCGTACCGGCATCATCCTGACGCGCAAAGCCAAAGCTCTCCGCGCCGAGACGGGTGATGACAGGTACCGCGCACGGGTGGAGGATACGAGGGGGCCGTTGAGGACGTTGCTCTGGATTAGTGCGACACGGCCGTTGAGTGTGTCTCCCTCTTATACTTGCGGTATCATTTTTTTCATTCGAATTCTCGGGCAGTTCTTTTGTGCACGGAACCGACTGTGCTTTCATTCAGTCTGTGGATCTCGTTAGCGTGGGGTATCATGTATAGCATGTTTGAGTATGTTGCGACTCATTTCCCCTTAACCGAAAAACAGTTGACTGACCTGAATGATAGATCAGTCCTACCTGTCTTCGAAGGCCTCTACGGCTTCAACCACGGCGAGGCGGGGCTCGCGTTTCTCGGGATGGTGTAAGTGTCCCGTGTCTCTAGTTGCTGAATCCATCAACTTCATTCACAGTATCGGTTCCCTCCTCGGCTTCGCGACGAATTTCTACCAAGATTCGCTGTATCGGTATGTGATGCCTCCTTCTCATCCTTTGTCTCCCCTTTCATTCCCTCAATATTTGACCTAGAAACACTTCCCTACCCGCGGCCCAGAAGCGCGCCTGTTCACCTCATGCGGCGCGGCCCTGCTCTTCCCTATAGGCATGTTCATCTATGCATGGGGATCAAATCCGTCCGTCCCGTGGATCGTGCCTATCATTGGTATTACGGTGGGTGTTTTCTCGCTCTGTTACGCTATGAAATTCATTGGCTTCTTGCAGCTATTCATGTGGGCGACATTCATCATGTACCTCGCTGTCTTCACCTACCTCGCGGATTGTTATGGGACGTACGCGTCCTCAGCATTGGCGGGGCAGTCGCTCTTCCGTGCGTACTGTCTTCCCGCCTTCCTTTTCGGCTTTCATCCTACTTACTTTCAACGCAGGCAACCTGATGGGCGTCGCATTCCCGCTGTTTGAACCGGCAATGTACAAGACCCTCGGTATCCACTGGGCCTCGACGTTATTTGGGTGTATCGCCGTTGCGATGGTGCCGATTCCATACGTGCGTAGTCTGTTCGCCCTGCTCTTTTCTAATCGCTTGTCTCACATGAGAATTTCAGGTGTTGCTATTCCTCGGCCCCAAGATCCGTGCCCGCAGTCGCTTTGCGAGTACGGTTGTTCATCACCCGTCTTCGTTATGATATGGACCTTCCTGGAGTCCCAGTTGGCCACTGGTCGGAGGGAATGACCAAATATTAATCGAATGAAGAGATGAATCAAAGATTTGGATGAAATACGAAGGTGCTGCTAGATTCTCAGTGATGATCCATGGATACATTTGTACAATAAACATCGAGCTAAAGAATTCATTTTTTTCCCCTGAATGGGTCAGGTGATACATGACGGGCGTGATGGTCACATCTTGGTCACACCTCGCTTTTTCCTTCCTCCCTCGACTAACCTGTTACCAGCACGTAATGGCAAGTTCATACTCTGCATGAGCGCTCGCTGTCCGCTTTCTACCCGTTTTACCTCTTTTGTGGCCCTTCTTTCACTGCTCCATTTGCTAGGCAAATCAATAAAATACGCAGCAGCTCTGACTCGGATTACTCAGAACCGGTAGCCGACGGTGCAGGCTCCAGTCTACATCTACGCCAAGTATTCGACAACTTCTTTATCACTCGCCGCCGAAACTACGGCCATAATTGCCCTGTCGCCGAGCATCGCACCGAACGAACGAACTGCCAGTGCGAGTGAGCCCGGAGCGGATAAACGGAGAAGTTTTGTACGTTCCCATCGTTGATATCTCGCTCATTTTTTTTTCAATTTGTTTCTCCTTAGGTCTTGAATCAATCGACGGCACGGCGCGATTAGCAGGCCGCAAGAGTGCGGGTTGAAATAAAGAGAAAGCACTGCTCACGACCTCAATTAGTGCTTTTCGTCCGTTGATATCTCTTCCTTTCGGGACCGTTTTAAATTTCTTGTCTTATTTCTTGACACCAGTGATCGAAGTGTCTGCTCTTTACGGCGTCCGCACAAACAAGAGTGAGTATAGGCTCCGAAATATACAACTCCTTTCAATAGGTGCGGTCAGAGTAGTCCGAACGAGAATCCGAACGAGCGATCCAAAAACTTCGTGATGGGGTCGTTCGGATTGGACGCTGTTGCATACCGACTCATAGAGCCGGTACCGGTAGGCACACTGTTCGGACCGTCCGAACACGTATAGGCATTTATGATGGAAGGGCAGGTTGTTCGGACAACATCGTTCCAGAGAGTTTTCGGACTGTTTTCCAGGTCCGGTCAAGGTTGGAACTGGAATACGGATCCGAAAACATTTTCTTTCAACTCTCGTTCGGATACGTCGTTCGGACAGCGTTCGGATACTTTTCGGACTACTCTGACCGCACCTGATTGAATGTCGTTTCCAGCTTGACCTCCGGATAACTCCATACTCTGCCCCGCCTATCGCTTGTGAGTAGGCGAACACACAGGTCTGGGCTATATGGCGAGCCTTGGATACAAGATCGGCATTCACCCTTTGTGGTCAGTCAAAAAACTTTTTGTACTCAGAACGGAAGCTTTCTCTCATCGGTATCTTCGTAGACAACAAACGCATTGGTTATCTGACAGCCCGGTTATTAATACCTAGGATCAAAATCGTCAAGTAAGAAGATCAATGCTGGAATCCTCGGGCAACGCTGAGATGGAAAAGGCAGGCAGGCCGGTCCAGAATTCACTCTCGCTTCAGGCTATCGGTGTCGGTTGGATCCCGACAATCTTTTGCCCGAGATGGAGCCTCGGTGAAGATGGTTTGAATTTCGAACTCGAACTCGACGTGATGGAGATTACTCTCGCATCGTTTATCTCAAGTTGACAGTGAGTCAAATATTTGCATCTGGCTTGTTTCTCGGTATCCAAAATTGAATTGGTATTCACACGTTTTACATGTGGACAGGTCTCGCTGCGCAGTACTTGCCCATAGCTTCTGACATGTACATCAACTGCAAGAAGCTCTCCCAAACGCCTGGGCCTGGGAAGCCGGGAATTACAAAGAGCTGGGGTAAAGGCACGGACGTTATCCGAGTCGATGACCTTAGATCTAGCTATGGATTCAGCTCCCGACTGGACAGCATGAACAGACCAGATTTCCCGGGGAAACGAGGTGTCGTTCTTTCTCCCTATTCTGTAGCTATCGTTGTCAACACATATTTTAGCGACCAGTGATGCTCCATATATCATGTTTTTGCGGTTTTATCCGCGGCCGGGCACTAAGGTTTGGCCGCGGAAGAGTGCCAAGGTTCAATAGAAGGTTCGTCGCAAGTTTCTGTTTTCAGCGCATCACGGTATCATTTTTGCACAATTTACCGTTTGAGTGAGAAGAAGGAGATAGATTTGCTTCCGCCACGATCAGTCCAACGAGAAATGCGGACGGTGCGTGAGATGACGCAACTGATGCTCATTATCTTTCGTTTTTATTATTTTCGAGACAGGATTCCTAAAATATACCTGGCGCAAACACACAAGTTCACAACCTTCAACGAAACGCACTACAACAATTCTCTGCGATTTAGCGCTACTTCGTTATGCCCTCCGCGCGCGACCAATATGCGCAATACATACTTCTTGAGCACCAAATTCGACTGGCCAAGTCCAAAGCTGGACTGCCACCTCTTCGTCCACCTCCTCTGCGAAACCGCAACGCGGAGCCAATTCGAATTGGCATTCTTGGCGCAGGAATCGCCGGGCTTTATGCTGCCCTATTGATCGACTACCTTGGACCCGAGAGCGGCATGACCTACGACATCCTCGAAGCCAACCCAAATCGCATAGGGGGGCGCCTATATACACATCGCTTCAGCGACTCACCCAATGACTATTTTGTGAGTCCGAACACATCCTCGTTAATGGCCTGTGGCCTCTGACAATCTTTTCTAGGACGCAGGGGCAATGCGATACCCCAAGATTCCTTGGATGAAGTCAATTTTCTCGTTGTTCGAGTTTCTCAACCTCGACGGACCGAAATCGCTCATCCCTTACTATCTCGGAGATGTTCGAGGTAACAACATTCGCCACTTCAACAACATATCCATTTCTTCTGCACGCCTCGAGGCCGCTGACGCTCGCGGCAACTTCGATCCCTTCTCTACGGAGGTCGACGGTTTGAACGACTCTATCAATAATCTCATGGGCCATAAAATCGATCCGTTCAAAAAGATGTTAACGGAGGACTTTCAAACCGGTTGGGATGCGTTGATGTCCGTCGATAGGTGGTCGATGCGTGACTGGCTTGCTCTTCCGGCCGATGATTTCCAGCGGACATATCCCGAGCAGGTACGACAATTCTATTCGTCACTTGGTGTTCCAAAGTGATTCCCTCGTAGCTTATCAAATATCTCGAGACGTTCACCTCGTCGACCGGTATGTAAATTTCATTCTTGGATGTTCGAATATTCAGGATACCATGTCCAATTCAGGCCTCTTTGACTGTGCGCTTTCGGAGACTATCCTCGATGCGATGGACTTTGATTACCAACCTGAACCTGAATGGTTCACTATTCAGTGCGTCTCCGTTTCCTCAGGTCAGATTGATTTTACTCAACTCTGTCACAGGGGAGGGGGAGATGTTATCGCAAACGCAGTCCTTGACCGCCTCACTCAACCTGTGCAGACTGGTCGCCGTGTCACCGCGATAGCTCCCGTATTCGAACCTGACTCTACCAGTCCATCTGCGCTGAAAGTGACGACCACATCTGCAGACGGTCCTACCGACACCGAATACGACCACGTAATCTCTACGATGCCTTTCGGGTGTCTCCGCATGGTCGATACGTCCGCCCTGCAATTCCCGTGGGAGCTGCAGACAGCGCTTCGAACCCTCCACTACGACTCCGCCATCAAAGTCGCCGTTAAATTCAAAAGGCGATGGTGGGAGAAACTTCCCCGCCCTCAGATCGGAGGCGCTTCGACAACCGATCGACCGACACGTACGGTGGTTTATCCTTCGTATGGCATTGGCTCCGAAGATGCGACGATGATAGTGAGTTACACTTGGGCACAAGATGCGCAGCGCATCGGGGCGTACGTGAAAGGGCACGATTGTGCGAGCGAGCAGGTTCTCATCGACTGCATCAAGCGGGATCTGGCTGATATGCACGATATTGAGGATATGAGCATCCTTGATCACCTTGACCATAAGATAGTCAATTGGTACGGTGACGAGTTTTCCAACGGTAAGCTCCTTTCGAGCGGATCCAAATGTGCCAGCTGAGACTTGAGATTTCTAGGGGCATTCGCACTTTTCGGCCCTGGACAGTTCTCCAGTATGTACCCGCAGGTCACCCAGCCGATTTCGGGCATGTTCCATTTTGCTGGAGAAGCAACAAGCGTTCACCATGCGTGGATTATCGGCTCACTTAATAGCGCCTACCGATCGGTACTAGAGATTGTAAGTCGGTTTAACTCTAGTCTTCAAGGGCGTTGCTAAAATCAAGTTTGCAGTTGATTCATGAGGACAACCAGGCCATGATCAAGAAGCTGATGTCGCCCGATTGTCCTTTCTCGCGACCGAAAGAGATCGATTGCTTTCTTACTACGGTTCAAGTTGCAATTGGTCAGAGTTACCAACCATCACAGTCTACCCCCAAGCTCACTACATCGGTTGAACCGGGTATATGGTCCTCGGTCATTCGTTAGTACTTAGGTTAGGATTCGAATTTCCGTACAATGTAACGAAACGAGCATTCCCGTTTGTACAGTATTTCCATTTTTTGTACCCCGAAATCACGATCAAGATAAGCTGTACATTCGCCCTCTCCCCCTTATTTTATTTTGAAGGATTACCATTTATTTCTTGTTTATTTGTCCAAAATAATATTTCTCACGGTTTCAAATAAGGCAATCTGGAGATGTGACGTACGTGTCCGGTGTGACGTGACTCTCCTCCTCCTCACCTTCGTGGGCCAAAGACCTTCTTCAGCAAGCATCATGCCGAGTAAGGCGCATTTTTTTTTCTCGTATCCTTCATAGAATCGGGTTTTCTACCCAATCCTGTAACCATCAGGCACCATGACAGAAAAAGTCTCAGCCCGTTTTTCCAGCTTCTGCCAAGGGGCACCCACCGGCAAAACCCGAGACACCGGCTAGGAGGGGGGTGGGGGTCTGGGTCGCCTTATTCCATTTCTCCGACCTAACCTTGGATTGGTCTGAAAACACGTTTCCGAAGGTCAGAAAAAAAGTGATAAAAATATTTGATTACATAATATATTGGGTGTCCCTCGGCCAAACCCGAACGACAAGTTTTGGTCAGGAAAATTCAAAAATGTGTGGGATACCAAATTTGAGCACTAAAGTGTCCTGGAACTGTACTGATACTGTCCAAATCACGGCAAAACTTGTACAAATTTTCTCAGTTTTTGATGGGAATTACCCGTTTCGGGGCTTATGTAACACTTACGTAGGAGGGGTGGGGGTCGAGGGAGCCTTAAGTCAGTTTTCCGACCCCGTGTCCAGGATTTTAAGGATGGGTGCCCCTTGGCTTCTGCCAAGTTTCGACGAGCGCCGTCGGCGGCAAAGCGCACATTTGCTTTGATAGCTGCCCGCGCTTGTTTTCTTACAGCTGGGAAGCAGGATACCCATTTGGTGTGTTGGAATCGAGTTCCCTTGTTGTTTGACTTTTGTTAGAAGATGCGTTGCATGTCAAGTGATTCCACTGGCAATGGTGAGTATGTGGATGGCCGTAATTCATTCGACTCAGACGACCCGCATATACCCGAAAGGTTTGTCTTTTTGCCCGCCGCCCACAAAACTTCTCAGGAACTGGTTCTATCTTCGCCATATTCTTCGTGTCGCAGGCGCTCTACAGACGGATACGAATGACGACAAGGGAAATTGGTCCCGTTTCATGTCGGGAAGCAATCATGACAGTTGGCTTCGATGTCTTCGTAAGTCTACGAGCCATCAACTATGATTACCATGCGAGGATACTGATATTGTGGGCGCGTAGCATCCATCTTAATTCACTTCATTGGTCATTCACCGCGGCCGTAATGTAAGCGCATCGGTATCTTCCCGAGCGTTCACGCAAGCCATATTATTCCCAGTTACTCCCTGGGCCCCGGCGTTCCTCACTGGGACCGTGCCGTGTAATTTTGCTTCCTTCCTTCCCACCCCAGTGTCGCGTGCTAGTGCTCTGACTGTGCTAATCGGATGATGACGAATCTCCATGTGGGTTCTTATCCTTCAATTGGCTGCATCATCTTAAAATTTTATCGAGTGATTTCGACTGCACCTCAATGTTTTCCTTCCGCTGTCTCCGATTAAGCGAGTCGTCACCTTACATTTCGAATCCGATTCTTTGGGGCACACGAGCTCTTCAAACCGGCGCCTATCTTCGTACCCGCTTGCGCCTTCACAGATATTTTTCGTCAAGTGAGCACAACTGCGGAAGTTTTACGTTTCCAGAACAATGGCCTCCTGCGCGAAAAATCTTCAACCCAGGTAAGTCGATCGAAGGCTCGGGAGAGAAGTTGACTACGCATCGCTCAGGTCTATTCATGTTGGCATTCCCTGGCGTGTACGCCAATCCCGGGTCCTCTGTGAGCAGACTCTACTGTGTGTTGCACCGAGCATGGACCTTGTTCAAACGACGATATCTTTGGGAACCGCGGCATCGGGATGCAATTCTCGCGAGCTCGTTCATCGCATCAATGAACATGGTTATCACTGAGTCACATCGTAACGCTCTGCACTTGCTTCCTTCCATGATGATCCCTCTAGGGTTGGACTTCAATTCCGCTACCGAACTCCACGGGGCTGCGTCCAGATATTGCTATCTATTATTTGGCCCAAATCTTTCTCCGCCGAGCGAGATCTTTAGTGATGATGTGTAGTCTGGATCACAATGATTTAACGGGCATCCTTGACCTCGAACGTCTACATCTTTTGCCCTGAACACACCAAACAACCCTATGATTGACCTAGCCAGCCTCCCCAACTCTTTGGACTCGCCCTCCGAGTTCACTGCACATTCCATAACACGCTCGCAACTATATTTAGTCGGTGGCACCCTCCTCGTCGTATGGGGTCTCTATGCAGCTTGGCGCCGTCATGCAATCAAATGTCTCGTTCCTCTTCGCGGGCCTCCGCCATCTTCCTTTCTCTTGGGTGAGCTTTCTATCTTTATAGATGTGTTTCACTGCTGAAAGTATCGTTGCAGGAAACACTCCGGACCTATATAATGCCCCACGCGGATTCGCCTACCACCATGCAATTTCTGAGACGTACGGCCGCGCGTTCAAGATCCACATGTTTGCTGGGGTAGGTCCCTTCATTCATACAATAGGTCCAGCACGACTAAGTCGCGGATCTTTCAGGAGGAACAAGTGTGGCTTTCAGACACCCGGGCACTGACCCATGTACTTGTCCGTGACACGCATGTCTTTGACGAGACGCCCGCCATGACTTCGTGCGTGCCTTTCTATGAATCAGTCAATATTCGAGTTCTTACGGATTGCCTATTCCACAGCGAGTTTCATTATTGTTTCGGCCCAGGGCTCATCTCCGTCCGCGGTGACATCCACAAAAAGTATGTTTTCCACTTCATGCATGGATGTGATTAACCCAATCAATGGGCACTCCAGGCAACGAAAGATGATCCAACCGCTCTTCGGCGCAGCCCACGTTCGCGCACTCACCCCAACCTTTTGGAGCATTGCCTCTCAACTCGCCACCGTCATCCGAGCCCGTGTCAACGCTGGTTTCGCCGCCGACGCCGCCAAGGGAATTAAACGATCCGAGAACGGGCAGCCCGCGGCAGTGATTGATCTCTGGAAGTGGGCCTCGCGCGCGGCACTGGAAGGTGTCGGTATCGGATCACTCGGATACTCGTTTGATGCTCTCAACGATGAGACGGAGGACAACGACTTCATGATTGCCGTTCGCGAACTGCCGTACGTCTTTTCTTCCTTCATACTTCTCTTCTTCCATCTTGGACTCTTCCTTCGACTTCATCAAATGATGGTCGTTTCTCTTGAATTTCTCCTCACCGCTCACGAAATACACGCAGATATACTGTTTATCCCCTCCGCAAATTCATGCCAATCTGTATCTGGTGCATGCGCAACCTTCCTCTCTGGCTCCAACACACCCTCGCTAAAGTTGTTCCCGTCCCTCGCGCGCAAAAGGTGCGCCGCGTCGTCGAGACAATCCAAGGCAACTGCGAGAAACTTTACGCGGAGAAGAAGGCTGCGCTGCTTGCTGGTGACGCAGAGACGGCTGCACAGATCGGTGCAGGGAAAGACGTGATGAGTGTGTTGAGTGCGTAATCTCCCGGGCCTTCCTTCCTTCCTGTCCTCATACTTCATCAAAAGAAGGAATCTAATGTTTCATTTCTGATTAACAGTGAAAGCAAACATGGCAGCTACGGCGAGCGAGAAGGAGAGTTTGACCGATGAGGAGGTGTTGGGTCAGATGGGGACGTTCATCTCAGCGGGACACGACACCATGTCATCTGCGCTCGCGCGTCTACTGTACTGTCTCGCGCATGACCTTCCGCGTCAACGCCAGCTGCGCGAGGAACTCGCGAAGGCACGAGTGAACACCGTAGATCAGCTTGATTTCCGTGCTGTTACAGCTCTCCGTACGTCCCTCTGCACTTGATTAATATTCTTTTTTGCGCTCACGTCGAATTGCACTTAGCGTTCCTTGACGCTGTCTACCGCGAGACGCTACGTCTCTACGCGCCAGTGCCGTTCCAAAACCGGACGTCGGTGTCTCCTAATTACCCTTTATCTAAAACGAAACCCGTCTCAATCAATTTAACAGCGCAACGGAAGCAATCAGCATCCCTCTCGGTGCCCCGGTCCAACTCACCAACGGCGACTTTGTCTCTGAGCTTCCCATCGCCAAAGGCCAAACCGTATTGGTGTCCATTGAGGCTGTCAATCGCGACCCGGATATCTGGGGCCCGGACGCAGATAAGTGGAGGCCCGAGCGCTGGATTGAGGGGTTGCCCGAGTCTGTGGATAAGGCCGCGGTTCCGGGGGCGTTTTCTCATACGTGCGTGCATGTTGCTATTCACAAGGGTGGCCTGATCAAGCGTGCTTTTTCCTTTCATGTAGGTTATCATTCTTGGGCGGGAGTCGGTCGTGCATCGGTTGGCATCAATTTTGTTCATTCGTTGCTTTAACACCATGACTGACCTTTCTGCTTCTAGGAATGAAATATGCTGAAGTTGAGCTTAGTTCGTCTTCTAATCAAACCCACTTCTCTTCCATGTTAACTTGCACTACGTAGAAGCCGTCCTGATTTCCCTCATTGAGAACTTTGAGTTCTCTCCCGCTCCGGGGCAGGAGAACATTGTATGGCGGCTGTCGCTGATGCAAAATCCTGCGTTGCCTGGACGTGAGCACCTCGAGGAGCCGGAACTTCCGTTGTTGGTCACTGTGGTCAAACCGGTGGATGCGGGTGTTGGACGCGCCGTTTGAGCAAATTACCATGGTGGAAACTGAAAGGAATCAATTGCGAAGAATTGAGGAGGGTGTGTAATTGTCGGATCATGTTGGTAGTCTGTGATTGCTGTGGCGACTGTGACTTCAAGTCCCTTGACATAGTAATAGAACGAGGTGGAGGGGTTACCGTTAAAGCTTATAACATCAAGTCTGGAGTGAAAGATACAAGACGATAAATACCTTACCCGACCGATTCAATATCAAGGTGACTCAATAGGGGCACCAGGTGTGATTTACTGACTAGGCTCCTTTACTGGGTTGACTTGATTTTTTTTCTTCGAAATTCCTTCCTTTCAACTTTTGCAACCCTGTTGTTTCGGACGTTCGGAGAAGAGTCCGATGTTCGGACTCCGCCCGATAACAAAGTGACTCAGTACGTGACCGAACGTGACATTGGATTTTACCTCTCCCTCTACCAGCATCCAGCCATATTACATCGTTGGCACCATTCTGGCCGGGTTATGCAACCATGATACTTATGTCGGGCTAGTCCTTAACTCAGCTTCTCTTTCCACTGGAACTGGTATGTACAATCTTCGTTAACTTGAACGGCGAACTTGCGGCGAACGCTAGCGCTTGCTACCGACAGTGCTGAGTGTACCATGGCAGTACCAGCATCTCCGAATTGGCAGAATATGACTGCTTACTATGCCCAATAGCCTTGTCATTTATGGATAGAAGTTTGCAACTGGGGATGGGTTATAACGCGATGTTACAGGCTGTACAGCTCATTCTTTGACGGTGACGTCGGAACACTTGACCCTGAGTTTTCTCAAAAACATCTGTTGTTTTACTGAGTGATGCTTTATAGATTATACTCGCAACGCTAATGAGTACCTAGTTACAAGATACCATCGATCAAATTCGAGAAAGCATGGATCACCGCACCATACGGCCCCGGACCCATCGAAACTCTCGCCACTCCCAAAGCTTGAATCTCCTCTTTCTTGAGAAATCCCTCCCCAAGATGCAAGCCTACATTCAACATCCCATCAAACTCCTTCACAAGCCTCTTGATCTCCTCCGACGAAACGCCTCTCCCACCGGGACCGCCCCACACGAACACAGTCGTCGCTCCCGCAGCCAGGTACGCCTTTCCCCTCTGAATGACAACCTCCATCCCACCATCGATCTCCTGGAACAGGGCGTCGATGCGAGCGTTGACGACAAAGTCAGGCAAGCCACACTTCGCAGCGGCTTCCTTTGCATGCTTGATCCTCGCCGCAGCTTCCTCGACCGACCAAAGCCCGCCCTTCTCCCGACTAAAATCTTCGATATTACACCCCACTGCGCCCATCTTGATCACCTCCTCGATCGCCCTCGCGAGCTGCGCGCCATATCCATCCTGCAAATCAATCGTCACGGGCTTCCCCGCCTTGATGCCCGCAGCGATGATGGGTTGTACTCCGCGCAAGTTTTCCTCGAGGGTCAGGGCCTCGTCTTGTGTGCCGATGACGATGGCGACGGCGTAGCTGGCGCTGGCGATAGCTTTCGCGCGAGGGTTGTTGGCGAGGGCCTGAGCGCTGCCACCGTCGAAGGCGTTGCAGAGCATGAGGAGATCCTTGGGGTTGTGCATCGCAGCGAATTTCTGAGCGAGGGTGTTTTGGGATGAACGGTCCATTGTATGAATGTATGCTTTGTGAGTGAATGAGTTTGTGAATATTGTATGCGCTACTCAACCGTCCTTTTATATCTTCTCCGACTCAGCTGCGCCTCCGAAATTCTTAATCACTCGAGTCACGGTAAGTACGATTCTGTGGGGAGGTGCCCCATCCATCGGTGTCTGACGAATCTTCCTCTTACAGCGCGCTTCCTATTCATACGTACCCCCGGTTTTCCCCGGCTTGAAGTGGTGTCAGTGCTACACACATGCTAGCGTGCTAACGAGTTCCGTCTCGCAATTGAGTTACAGTACCTGCCATGCATTTAGTTGGGGTGACCGATTCAGGGCAGCGTCCGTGCTCCACGGCATTCTTTGCAGAACATTCTCGCAGTGGTTGACACAACGCCGCCGATTTGCGTCTTCATTTCGCCTTTCTTGGTGTTTTGGGGCAAGTCAGTTTGCTGGGGTGGATTGGGGTCCGTAAGAAATCGGTTTCAAAGTACGAGATCGAATTATATCGTATGATTTTTACGTTGACGACGAGCTACTTTGAGATAGAGCCCACGGATCCTTGCGGCACGCACTCGAACACCGCGAGGAATTGTCAGCGTCCTCACGGTTCATTATCTCGACCGTTGTAGCGAGATCTCGACGAACTTCGAAGTGAATAGCGGGTAAGATGAGGGTGGAACGTTGGTGCGCGTTCTTTTCAGACCTCGATTGAAATGTTACTAAAATCAGAGGATTGCCCAGTAGATGAAAGTAACCGCATAGGTAAATCGCTTCACAGGGTGAAAACGTTGACGTGCTGCGGTGAGCAAATTGTGAGAATCAAAAGCCGGGATATCCCAATATATATGACTGTGGCCCCGATTCCGTCTTCCTGAATCCAATAACGAGTCGCTGCAAGTTAAGTAAATTTTATCGTCAGCACAGAAACAAAATTAACTTGCTGAAAACGATTTGACATACCATCGGCCTCCCAAACTTCCCAACCGCAGGACAGCGCGATGACAATGCGCGCCGGATCATAAATATGAGGCTGCTTCATCGCCTCGTAAGCCCGGGGGTTTCCGTCCCATTGCAATAACAAAATTTGAATGCGGGAACAATCGGCCAGCGTAGCGAACAGCCCGTCTTGTTCCGCTGTGCGCAAATATTCCTCCGGACTGTCCAAGTGTGTGAGTTTGAGTAACCGCAGTAGTTTCCGGATAAAAGCGCCGGAATTCGGGCGGAAATCGAAACACTCGAGATGAGTGAGGGTGTTGAAGAACGGGAGCCTGAGGGTCAGATCCATCGAGTTTTCCTCATCGATCAAAGTGTCGAAAAGAACGAGTTCGGACTCCAAAGTCAGTGATCTGGAAATTCAACCTTGTCTCTTGGGCCTTATCAGTTTTGTTTTAGTACATCCGATCGAAACGTTGTTCTTCAAGAATTTAGATCTTCTTGCTCACCAAACGCTCCGATGAACACGTGCGCACTCAACCTGGTTGCAAAGCGATTTCGCACTGGGTGACTGCCAACAGTCTCGACTTCAACTTAAGCACACCGAATACATGGTCCTTCGGCTCACGCCCACTGCCGAGATTGTTCCCATTGGTCCGGGGTAATCCGCTCCAATAGAAAAGGATCGGCAATCTTTCGGAATGTCGGTCAGTTCAGCCGAAAGACCATTATAATCCACGGTAGCCCGCTTCGCGGCAGGGCCCACTATCACACATTCACACATTTACATAACGAAGTAGTAGAGTTCTCAGAGCCTTGCTCAGAGCGGTACATTTGAATGAGTAGATTAGACGTGTGCAATACATGACTCAGAAGGAGTCTAAGTCACAAGTGACCGAGTCAAGATGTGCATGTATTGTGTGGATGCTCTTTGTCGGAGAATATATCAGTTAGAGTCAATTTGGACGACTCGACATTGCGCACATTAGAATGTAGCAGCGCGAGCAGTGCTACGACTGTGACTTGTAGGGCGGAGCGCCGCCAGTGGGCCATAGATACAGCACTGGCAGTGTCGCTAGCGTAGCGTAAGGAATGATTCTAACTTGAAATCGGAGCACTCACAAGTTGAACTCTGTCAGGGAGAATAGCCATAGCTTAGGGTTGAATGAAGGTAGCACTGAGATTTTGGTGGCGCTTCGATAAAAAGACGCTCGCTGAGTCCAGTTAGAAAGGGATAAGTGTACCAAGGGTTCGTCATTACGCACCGGGATCCGTAAGCTTGCAAAATGAATTTCGTCCATAAATAGAATGAAGCTTGCTATTCAACTCTGTGAATTCCGTTCTGCATCCAATTGTACTCGCTGGCGGCGACGGGGTCGAGGTGAATTTAAGGGTGCCTTTGAGCCAGTGAGAATCTTCGCTTCAGATCTGTTCAAATAGCCTACCTCATCCTCTTCATCGGCACCAGCTTTGCGTTTCTGCGGGATCGACGAGCCATCGCGCTGTGAAGCATGTGAAGGGTGTGGTGGAAGTGGTGCGTCAAGAGCGACTTTTTGACGCTTCCCACGTCTCGGCTAGTCTCCCGCAGTCAGACTCCACGAGATATATGATAGTCGATATATCTTTTTATATGGAGTCTGATTTCATTGGCAGCTGTCAACAAGGACCTCGGATTTTGTGACATTTTGATGGCACGTGCAGATAGTCCCACGCCCGGATATGGGTCGCGACGCGTCGCTTCTCTTTCTTCCGTCCACCACAACCTCCATGCCCTTCAATGGCGCTCAAATTCATACTTGAGGATCCAGCCGCGGATAATCGGCGCCTCTCTGCATACACTCAGCCGCTTGGATCGCCTGCTCGGCTCATTCTACCTTGTGCCTCCTCGACCTCGTATTCGCGACCGGTGGGGTCTTTCTCGGCGACGGAAAGTTACGGGTCAGCTGCGTGGTATCGACCACCTTCACCGCAGTGCGTTAGCTACACTCTCATCTTATTTTATGTGCTAATTTCGTTGTGTGGAGGCCATCGCTACGGACCGGCTCCAGTACTACCTACAACTCGTTCTGGGAGTCCTTCAACGCCGCAAAGCCTCCAGAACAGCGTCCCATATCATACAACTCCCACTATCCGTCCTCCGAATTCTCCTCGCTTGCTTCACCCATCCGCTATGCCGATAATATAGACGAGTCTCTCATGCAGTCTCCTCCTAGAGCAGATCCATTGTTTTCGTCGCCTCACACACACAATAATAATTCATCTCCTTCCCTGAACTCATCCCCTTTGAACTCTTCTCAACTGAACAACTCCGAAACTACTTTGATTCCAACGTCACCCGTTCAACCATTACCGAAGCGTAAAGCTCGCCCCATCGATCCCCTTGAATCCCCTGCACCTTCCGGACGCCTACCTAAGCGCATGAAGGCGGCCCCAACTCCTTCTGAGAAGCTCGATCGAATATTTGACCTCCTCAATGAATTGGATTGGACTCTGGGCGACTTCCTACACCATACTTTCACCCATCGCGATCCTGAAAATAATCACATTCCCCGCTCTCAGCGCCATGGCCTTATTGTGCAGCGCTTTCTTTCTGGAACAACAACTCATGGCGTCGGCGAACTCGTTCATAGCTGGCTCACAACTCCGGACGGCCGTGGAGTAGATGACGAAGAACTATTTCAGGTCGCAACCCCATATCATGAGATGAAGCCTGTACGCCAGGCGCTGACGGCGTTTGCGGCGCAGGCATGCGCAGATCGTTTAGATAAGGAAGCACGAGCAGCAGTTGGCAAGGAGGGTGGTCTACGTACATCTGGAGATGCGCTGGTGCAGTGGGGTGACCTTGGGGAGGCAGTACAAACCGCGAAGCAAACACTACAGACTGTTCAAAGGCTGGCCTTCCATTTCATGAAGATCATTGCCGAACCCGAACCGCGCTCACGGAAAGGTATCGTCGTTCCTAGGAAATCTCGGCCGCGGGACAATGTAAGCGTGTTTGATGATTTCCGCGATACATGCTGATATGACTTGAACTCTAGGTTGTTGCTCATTGTCTCTCAGTTCTCGACTTCTGCAAAAATAGCGAGGCGCGGCTCCTACCTCTCACTCGTGGAATACTCTATGTTTCTTCCCTCGTTCCTGTCGATATAATTGCGTTCAACTCCCGTGTTGCTGGAATGCCTGCGCTTGCTACAATCAAGAAGGCGCTTCAAACATTCTCCGACCAGAAAGCTGTTGTAATTCGCCGCCGCGGCCGCGACGTCAGCACGTTCAGAGCACCTGATGGACGGCTCATGACGAAGGCCAAAGTCTACACCTTCGACAACTGCCAACATTTCTGGCGCCAGGGCGAGCTGCGAATTGGACGTGAAAATCGCATGGTCATTGGAATTGCATGCACCTTCTTCGAGATTTTCGTTGACCTCGAGGCTCTGGACGTTCTCGACAAACGGCGACGTATAGCTTCGAGTCGTCGCGCCGAACTCACCGTCGAAACTCTACTTGGCATGATCGATCAAGTTAACCTGAGACGGGTTGGGATTTTACAGTTTCTCGAAGCTCTTGCCAACTACGTTCCCGAGGCAGCCATCTACAAGCCTGAAATTGCCCTGCGATATCGTACGACTGCACGGAAACTCCAGGCACCTCTCGTAAAACACGAAATCAGCCCTCTTGCGAGCAGCGGCAAGAATGAGGCATCTATTCCGGAGCTCAAAGATGCGTTCATTGATTTTTTCGAACAAACAGGCCAAACTGAAAATGATTTTGACTCTCGCCTTCTTTTCGTCGGCGGCGACGGCATGTCATACAACAATTTGAACCTTGTCAAAAAATACCTCCAAAATCACCACCCACATTCCTTCCGCTCATTTGAGATCGTCCGCCCAACTCTCGCTATCTGGCACACACTCTGGACTGATCTCTGCCGTATCTTTGAGACCCATTGGGGCCCTCCCTTGAACGACAACGTTGCTTCCTTAGGACACAGTGCAAAGAAGATTGGACGCGCAACGCCCGGTAATCTGAAGAAAGTTGATTACTATCCGAGCGCTCAACTCCTCACACTGGTACATGATGTGCGAATGCTCGATTGCTGGTCGTGAGGGGACTTTGCGCAGAATGCTTAATATTGTGCGCTAACAATTCTCAGGAATCACTTCGAGACGGCAGATATTTTCGAATATTTTGCGACTCTGGATCAACTCCAAACGCTGCCAGCCTTCGATGAGTTGGAGTCGATTGCGAGTACGCTGTTTGATACTTATGTGGGCTCTGCTGGCCGCTATCAGGCAGGCATGGATGCTCGGGAGAGCGCTAGCTCATGGGCGCCACATGCACCTCTTGGAACGCAGTGGACTCCAGTTCCCGACCCCCCTCCCCGACCTCCGAAGGCAAAAAGAAAGTCGAAAAAAGACCTTGTACCGAAGATTTTCCAAAAGCCGACCAAACCCAAAGCCCCGCCTCCACCTCCACCTCCCTTCTTCGGAGATCAAGCGTTATTTGATTCAGGAACATTCATGTACGATGCGACAGTTTTTAGAGAAGCTGCAGCAGCGACGGCACAAGGAGATGTTGGACGTGTTTGGGAAGCATTGAAGGTACGTTGAATCATGCACCCAAAATTCAAAATTCCTGATTCATTGTAGAGTATGGTCTTCACCTTCGCAGGGTCTACCCACTCCAAATACATGGGATATTTGCTCGAGATGATCTGCGATCTCGAGTTGGAATCTAACGCATACCTGAAGGATGCCTCTCTTCTCTCCATGGTGCTGAATCCTGACGGAGAGCATGGCAAGTTCAAGCCGTGTGACATTTATCAGGAATTCCTTAACAAGTGCCTTGATCCCATCGTACAACGAAAAGACGCAGACTACGGAGCTTTCCACATCCGCAACATTTATTCACGGAATGTCAAAGATATTTACGATCTCAAGACCGAGTTTCGCAAAGGGCTGGACCTAACCAAACGGACGAGCAAACACAAAAAGCCGCACGAAAAGCCCGAGGTAAAAATTCTGCTAAAAACATACAGGGAAAACGAACTTCATAAACGGCGCCCGGGGCGGACATACAAAGACGGTCGAGAGGTCAACGATTTTGAAAGAGGAATGCAACATCTGTCGAAAGGAGCACTGGGTAAATTCACGACAAGGACGAGACGAGCGCGATTGGCGCACCTTGACGATCCCACTGGATCCTCTTCCTCAACGCCAGCAAAATCTGGTGAGGCTTCGGATCACGATTCCGACTGGTCTGAAGAAGATGATTCTGAAACGGAGGAGAGCCCTATGACGATGGGAGATATGGTTTATAGGGACGGCGAACTCACGATTGATCTGGCGGACGATGACGACGATATATTCCCCGCAGCACTCTGTCAAACGGTAGAATCAGACGAAGATGGTGAATAGAAAAGCATTTATACCCTGTGATTTATTCGGGAAATTCAAAGTGGCGCTTGGGCACCCTCGCACGTGTACTCGTGCGAGGCTGAACATTTGGGGTGCTGCGCACGATGTTCAGTACAGAATTAAAAGGAATTGCAAGTCATTACTCACCCAACCTGTGCCGTGCTTTTCTTCGTGGAAGGTTTCTTTTTCGCCGCCGCCTTCGTCGCCGCAGTCACATTCGTCTTCACTGGCGCGGTCTTTTTCGTTGACGTGCTCTTCTTTGCGGGTGCGGGCTTGCGCGCTACCGTTTGGGTCGCGGGCTTGGCTTGAGGGATTACTTCAACGTCTTTCATCACCACATCGCTTTCAATTGTGGTGAATAAGAAATCTTATTTATGATGAGTTCGGTGAATTACGCACTGCAGATTTCCCATCGGTGTCTCGACATCCTCCATGTCAATGTCTTCTTCTTCCTCCTCCTCCTCCTCGTCCGTCTCTTCCACTGCATTCTTCGTAGCTCTGTTGGCTGCATTCTCCGCCTTCCGTTTGGCTGCGATGGCCGCAAATTCTGGCTTTAGTTCGATCAGAATGTCGAGAAGGCGAGCAGTAAAGGAAATTGCAGCCGTTGGGAGACGGATAAGTCGTTCAATGTCCCGTTTTGCCTTCAGCAATGCGTAGTTGTTCAGGATGGCGGCGATGACAGAGTCTGACAGAAAGAAAGTGGGGGGAAGCATCCAGGATTGAGATCCAGCAGCTTTCTTCCAGATTTCCAAGCGCAGTTCAAGAAGACGTTCGGTTCCACGAGCTTTTTGAAGTTTGGAAAGACGCTGGGACTTGGGAATATTATGATTGATTTTGGAGGGGCGGGGAGGCCGCTTGATAATTGGGAGCGTCTCGGGCAGGCAGCCGCTGCAGTTACAAGAAGTCGAAGGGGGTGGGGGTGGGTTTTCTTTACAAGTAGCACAAGTACACGGGGGATCAGAGGCCGGATTATTGTAAAGTTTGTTGAGGGCGGCGACTTTGCACTTTGCTACGATAAGCTGTGGCATGCTGAGGTCCGGTGGAGGGTTGCTTGGCTTGAGGGTACCGGCTGCGTCGTCTGCAAGTGCTTTCTCGGCAGCTTTGCGAACTGCCGCAGAGACATAGACTACTCCGCGCGCGTCCGATACCTCGTTCTTTCGATTTACCCGACCCATCTTTTGTGCTTCTTCATCGGTATCCAAAATATCTCCCACACATACAGCATCCACGCGACCTTGCATCCCAACTCCAACCGATAAAGTGTCAGTACCGATTAAAATTTGACAATACTCATCGTCATCCACGCCCTTCTTCATGAGTTCGCGCGTCTCGGCGTTGTAGGCTTCGAAATTGAGTGAGTTATACATCCGAATCCGCGTAGACTCGACGGTGAGATTGGCTTTGCGTAAGAGGTCGGCGTAGATGCGTGATCCGAGGGAAATGGATTTTGCGTAAATAACGGTAGGGCGCTTTCCTTCGACGATCCAGTGCAGCTCGGGGAATGAATCACCAGATATGGGAGAGATGAGGTCACGGAAGAGTATCTGGATATCGGGTCGATGCGAGGAACGTCGAATGAGGTGGAAATTATTGTTCAGTCCTAGCAGGCGACAGATGTTATCGAAAGGAGCACCGTCTCGAACAGTTGCAGAGGTAAGAATCCAAGGATTGTGCTGGTCTTTCATGCGGGCCTTCAGGAAGCCCATTTGCTGGAAATCTTTCCGGAAACTAGCGCCCCAACTGTTTAGTAAATGAACCTCGTCAAACCCTGTACCGCAGATGCGCCCGTAGAACTCCTTATCTTGCAGAGATTTTTCGAATTCCCTTCGAGTGAGCTGTTCGGGTCCCGTTAGAATGATGTTCGGCCGTTTTCGCGCTGTTATCCAGAGTTCTTCGTTGTTTTGCCGAAGAGCATCCAGCCGAGTTTCGGCGTTGATTGCCAAGGCATCGAGTCCAAGATCTCGCATGTTCCCAGCCTAAGGTGCCGCCGGAGATCTTGAAATGTATTGTTGCCGCAGACAAAGAAACGTACCATCTCCAGTTGCAACGGCACGGTCGGACACACGACAAGTAGGCACGGATTATTTGGAAACATAGCTGTTGGGCAGAGAGCTGGGTTGGCGACAACAGCAAGAACAACGAGCATGTAGAGTGAATAGTAGGCTGTTTTGCCGCTTCCGGTGCGTGTAATAGCGAATAGATGAATGCCGTCGAGCGACTTGCATAATCCTTCAAGCTGATAGTCGTGGGGAGTGTAGGGGACAGGAGTTGTTCTCAAGATCCGGCGAACGAGTTCATAGCCTTCCGGGGAGCTCCATTTGAAGTTATCTGACATGATGACCGCGAAACGAGGAAGAGATGAGCGGAAACGCGAAAGACGCGTCAAGGGCGATCCCCCATTCGGACGTGGGAACTATTGCACGTGCCATCAAGCTGTGACTTTTTGTGACAAATCCGAGGTCCTTGTTGACAGGCGCCAACAATTACAGACTACGTCTCGGCTCATCGGCCCTTGATCCCGCTGCCGTAAACATGCTCGAGTCATCCCTCTTGCGCTTTCCGCCCACGACCAGACGCAGATGCTCGCGCTGCAATCTCTCCAACCGCACTTTAGGATCTTCTGGGACGGAGTTCTCGTCCTCAACCCGCCCTTCCGACTCCGCTTCTTCGCGGCCTAGGCCGAACTCCGATTGGAGCTTGGCCGCCGCGGCCTCTTTCTCACTGTCGCTGCTACCATGCTGGGTAATTGTCCTCAAGGCCAGACACTCCAATCGGCGAACTTCTCTTCTCAAATCTTCAGATGGACGACAGCAGATTTTCGACTTTTCAAATGGCGTCAGAATGGCCAGTCCATCGAGCGAAGTCACTCTTGAAATCATCACATACGGGCTCTCAGTACCGGAACAATCAGCCAAGTTTACAACCACATTCTTTAGGGTTCTCCCTTGTGCTTTGTAGGCCGTCATCACAAAACCAGGCTGGATTGGCAGCTGCTTTCGGGTGACACTACAACTTTTATGAGTATACGGGTGTTCCAACTTGAAGTTAACCGAATCTTCGAGGGCAACAACGTGGTGGTTGGGCAGATCTGATATTATACCCGGGCTTGTATCGGGTGCGTCGACTACACATGAGATGGCGTGACGGTTCCCTTCCTGATCTACTCTATAGCGAACGCTTTTCAAGATACCAGAGCAACCGTTGACGACTCCACCGGGAACATCGAAATTCTGCACAATCATCACCGGCATTCCAATAACGAGAGGTATCTTGCCCAGCCGCTGATTCGTTTTCCCTGAATCTAATGATTTCAGATGTTGATTTATTCCAGCATCGTCAACAATTGCTTTACCAATTTTATCTGTCGAGTAGTACCAATGCAATTTTCTTCCTGTTTCTTTTGCGAACGCACGCGCAGCAACGAAATTTAGCTCGTCCTTCATGCGGTTCTCATTCACGATAACTGGTGCACTCTTCCAAGGCTCACTTGTCCAATCAATGTCTTGATTGCTCAACAAACGACTGTTCAACAGTTGAAAATCCGCGTCGGTACACCTCCCATCACGCAATCGTCCAAGCAGCTCAAGAAATCGTCGGTTTTCGGGTCCCGATTGTCGAACGATCTCCGTAAATAACACCACTGTTTTAACAGACAGCCACAACAGCTTTCCAAATATATCCTTTTGCCCTGCCTCGGTGCCTGCTTTCGTTGTACGTATACCTGACTGCTTTTTCTTCTTTTTTGAATCGGTGTCAATATGTGTATATAACCTGCTTTGTCTAACAGGTGGCAGCTGCGAAAAGTCTCCCGCAAAAATGACATTGATTCCCCCAAAGGCAAGAGTGCTTCCTTTGGCGGCGCTGAGAGCCGTACTGATTTCGTATAACATAGCACACCCGACCATTGATATTTCGTCGATAAACAAATAATCAACGCCTTCCCACATTTCCATGACATCACGGAGTGCTTTTCCAGTCTTGTGTTTTCTCTCCGCCTGACTCATTTGTAGCGCGGCATGCAATGTCATACCGGAAATATTCCGAGCCGCAACCCCAGTGTACGACGCTAAACGGAATCTTCGTGTTTCTTCTCGAGCTTCAAAAAAATCTCTCAAGGCTTCAATCACACGGGATTTCCCTGTACCACCTGGTCCACCGATGTACATTCGAAGCGGTTCAGCATTCAAGTCGGTACTGTGCCGTGCAACAATCTCGAAAGCGCGAGCTTGTTCAGTGTTCAACGTGTAAGTTTTAATCATTTTCTCCATGACTTCTTCGGCATTCAATTGGTCACTAGATTTGCCAGCTTGTTCTGGCGGTGCGCGAATAGCTGCGTGGTTGTATTGCTGAGGGAGAATAGAACGGAATACATTGCCGCTTCGAAGTAACGACTCATTACTTGTGTCTATAGAATCTACAGGGTGAGTTTCGATTTCTTTCTCCTTGCTGGATTCGACCTTTCTCCACAGGTTCTTTCGCTGGCGGTAGATCTCTGCCCACTTCTGTTCCTGTACAGGGACTCGTTCGGCAACGAAATCATGGTCAGTATCCAAAATTGCTTCGCCGGTGAACGAGGTATCATCAGCAGCAAATAGTCCGCTATCCTCGGCACACAACTTGGCTTGAAGAATGGCATCTTGCGTACGCAGAGTATGTTTCGAATGACACAAGTCAATTGATTCTAGGTGCTTAAGTACTTGCTCGTCATCCATCTCTCCATATAAGTGCCGATCAGTGTTCTGTAGGAGCTCTTCGGAAATCCCGTCCCGGGTTCTACGGTTATGACGGTTTCGAAAATGACTATCCCGACTATCTTTGCATTCATGCAATAGTTGCATGTTGTCGATGATTTTTCTGACCTCATCCGAGCATATTTTATGGAATTCCTCGTACGCCTCAATCCATGTCTGTCGTCCATGCATCAAATCAGAAGCATGCCTCCAAGGCTTGAACAATATTAACATTAGCCGTGCGTGTTTCTGTTTTAACTCATCGCGATCTCGTCGGGGCAGCGCGGGGCCAATTGGCACGGGTACTTTTCGCATATCAGGTGCAGCTACCCGCAGAACATGAGTCTCAGCTTCAAGGTGCTCGCAGTCTAGCTCAATCGTTGGCCGTTTCCTTCCACTCCAAGCCAAAATATCACCGTCTTCGGCTTTCTCCCAAATAGCTTTTTGATTTTTATTATCAGGAACAACATTATCCTCCTCTTCTTCCTCAAATACTTCTAATGATTCTTCGAGCTTTTTGTGATTTCTGTGAGCCTCCGTTTTCCGAGTTTTCTCAACTTGAGCAACAAAATCCCAGACACTAACTGATTCCAGGTCAGAACCACGATACCGATAATCTGCACCTTGATTCGCTGTAGCAATAAATTGCCCTCGTCGGTCTACGTTAAGTCGGATTTCGTCTACATCGTGTGGTTCATCAGGTAACACTTCGTCTGCCTCGTTGACTGGGCTTTCATCCTCCAGGGTGCTGTCATTGATAAATTCTCCTTCAGGGGCAAGTTCGAATTCATTCGTAGGCGGGTCCATCTCGGATTCGGCGTGGATATTCTCTGATGTTTTATAGCATTCGGGACTAGGGTACTCTGACTCAACGAATCTCTCCAGACTCGGCCAATACAAATTGGCGAATTTGTGACTTGTGAAATGGTCCTCAAAGTCCATTAGGTACGAGGCAACTTGGTGTCCACTTAACTCCTGCTGTGAAATCATAGAATGTGCGCATTTCTGAAGCAGACGCCGTGCCCGCATTGCAAAATCATCTTCGTCAGGGTCATACTCGCCGAGACGAGTTACCGCAAGTTCGAGCGCTGCATATGCAACATGGGCTTGTAACTGCGACTTTGTGATATAATCCGTGATGTAATAGACAACTGCCTTTGCAGCGGGGCCAGAAGATATAAATTTGATGTCCATATTGCAGCGTATGGCTTCTAGCATTGTTAAGTTGAAGTTATTCACTAACCCATTCAAACATCGTAGTTCAAACTCTCCAGTCTCGCTATCAAATACGCTAACTGGTTTAATATGAGATTCGTCAAGATCGAACCGACACTCTTTTTGGAAACCCGGGCCTTTCCAGTATTTATAACAGGTCGGTGTATGCTTGTGGTACTGGCACGCTGTCACGAGCTGATGAAGATCTTTCTGTCTGGCATCATCAATATCCTGCTCGGCAATTCCGCTCGTTGGGCCTCTTGTGCTACATGGATGAAACTTGTCGAAGGGAAACTCATGATTGGGTCTAGGATCGGGAGGTATGGTATTCGAAATTGTGTCTTCCAGAAATTCCATCAGTCGACGTTGAAATTCTAGATTTCCTCCGTTTTCCAGTACTTTAGCTTTAATCTCATTAGGGTTCAACCCACCCTCCACCCATACAACCATGTGACAATGCAATGAACCACGGCCTTGTGCTTCAACAGTACCGTAATATGCGTTCACGACACCCAAGATTCCGCCTTCAGTATTTCTTTTCTTTGGATCATATCCCAGAATTGCGGAAATGAATGCTTTGATGAATACGTTGAAAAATTCCGCTGCTACAGCCGGATTTTGGGCAATCAAAATTGACTGGTCCTTCCAAACATTCGAGAGGTCATCAGTGGTCAAATTATCTATGTCGATCTCATCTCCGGCCAAGAATCGAACCAACGGATTGTATACATCGGCTGGGTTAATTGTCAGATAGAAACTAGGTAAGCCCTTCTCAATCATGAGGCCTCGAATTTCGTTGCGCATCACAAGTTTGGATTGAGGTGAGCCTTGTACATGAGAGCTAATTAAATTGACCTCTTTCATTAATGCCAGAACACGGTTTTCTTCCTCATTTCCTGACTTTCGAAAATCACCTCGACTAATTCGTTCAGTCACTGTATGAATCGCTTGAGCAGATACACTCGCAAACTGAGCTGCAACGGTGTCGAAATTTTGCCGTTTAACCTTGAAACTAGTGTTCAACAAAAGGGTCCGTCTCTGCAACATATTGAACGCGGTGAAAAGGAACGAATAATGTTCTTGAAATCGTCGGTCTGCGAGATTAAAGAAATGTTTCAAATGAGCCTTGAAACCAAGAGCTGTTTGTCTTCTATGATCTTCGACGCCTCCGAGACCGTATGGAAACAACGTTGGATAAATCAACGGGAAAAGATCTGGATTGTCAAATTCATTAACGGGTGTTGGGTCATGTCTGAGCTCCAGGTAATTACCACCAGATTTCTTCAGATGGCGAGCAGCTGCTTTTCTCAATACTCCAGACGATTCGTGTCCCTTGACATCCGTTACTACAACACTCTCAAAGGTAACTTCCGCAGAAGAGGAAGGATCAGCCATACTTTTCACAGTATCCCGGACAGAAGAATGGACACGGGAATCCGAAGCCGAGGTATCAAAAGCAGAGCCGGTTCCTGAGTAACTTGATGTTGTGGCTTCGATGCCGGACGACGGAATGATATGTTCAATATGGAATGGAATATTCACTCTGTCGCCATGACCATTGAACACGGTATTGTCAATTTCTATATCCTTGTAAAGAGGATTGTGGATCGAGAGCCATTTTAGTGCGTTCATGACTTTTTCTTTCCGTACAATTAACGGCTTGGCCTTGGTCCGAATCCACTCATCAGATGGCGGTCGAGATCCTACGAAAACAACACAGATTGGAGTTGTGATTTCTTCAATCGAAGGTGGGAGGGTTTTAGCAATTGTTGATGGTTGCTGGGGGTAAACAATAATATTGCCTTTGAAACCTCGTTGAACGTTTGGAAGGCCACGTTCTTCACCGTCTTCTTCGCGGAGTTGAATAATCCAACATTTCGCTCGGCAGCGCGCAATCATGGCCTCCTCAACAACAGTGAGATCCTGGAGCTCTGACGGAATTGGTCCGAGGTAATTATAGTTAGCCATTGACAAGCGAGGAATTTTACCGGCCTTTAAAGCAGATTTGCAGGCGCTACAAACAACCAAAACAGGCTCCATGGTTTCAGGGTCATCTTCAATGCATTGCGGTTCAATTAAAAGCGACTCGTAGGCTCCTGATTTCACGGGCATGGGGGGCGGAATCGTTTCGGGGTCAAGCCACGGAGTAGCGACATTTTCTGGTTTGGGATCTGCCAATTCAGAGGGGTTGCTTTGATCAGGGTCGGGAATTTCCGTCTCATCAGGTCGTCTAAGTTGATCCAAATCAAACTCCTCAAAAGATATGGTTGTCTTTCGCTTGATATTGCAGCGCTCAACACAGCTACCACAGGTAAATGTTGATAATACATCCTTGGAGATCATTGCCTGGAAGGTTTTTTTGAATTTCTCCTTCAACTTCGGTGATATCAACTGTGGCCAATCGTTCTTCAGTTTTCTCAGCTCCCGGTTATGCTTCTCCGTTTCTTTATCTCGTTTTGCCTGCCTTGAACGATGGGAGGGCTGTTTACTATCAAGGCTTTTCAAGAATTTACCAACAAGTGATCGCAATTTAGCGGGCCCATCCTGAAGCGAAAATTCAACATCATGCATACGAAGAAATTTTCGAGCAGTAACACGCGACATTTTTGGCAATATCTGATGCACAAGGCGTACCTGCAACGCTTGTTCGAATTCTTCCTGCGTGAAGGATCCAGAAGGAACTTTCGGAAACGATTGATTGACGATGGACTGACATCCAATCGAGAAGGACCCAAACCGTTGTGATCCGCAGGCGCCAGAGAGAAGATGTGTTGTGATGACATTACGCAAAGATTCACGCGAACAATCCCGGGTTGGGATGCCATGCAGAGCTGCTATAGAAATCAGAGACGCAAGGGGAACTGTGGTCAAATTTATTCCTTCTAGGACCTGCTTGGACGGATGTTGCTCGGAAAACTGCTCCACCAACGATGACCTCATACTGAGCAGTCGAGCACGAATCATTGTTTCCCTAGTCGCAAAATCTGTGTTGGAGCTATTGATCCCAAACATACTTGCCAGTGTTGGTATAGCATTCGAAAGATCCCGAGAAGATATAATAATGCTCAACGCGAAATAAGAAAGGTCGCGGGAGTCGTCGAAGCCTTGGTTAATCAAATTGCATTCTGTCAACGAGGGGTGAGGGTGATGTGACATTGAACAACCTCCGGCGAGAAGATGCGTTAAGATAGCTTGCTTGCAATCTTGCAAAGAGCTCAAATTTTGGGAGGGGATTCCGTGCCCTTGCATCATTTTGAAGTAGTAGTCCTGATTTCTCAAAGCGAAAATATTACATGCAGATTTGGTTGATGAGAGCATGCCCTCAACACGGTCATGACCAATTGATTCATCTGACAAAAGCTCACCGGTGTTATCATACAAAGGTGAAGTCGAAGAAGACGATTTGAAAAGTATCGGATCATAATTTCTGGGTACATACACAGAAGTAGGGTGACTGTGTTCCAAAGAACAGACAGACGGATTGCATGGGGTAGCAGCATCAACAATACGCAAGATATCAGCACCACCGGCACTGTCATCAGCACCACCGGCACTGGCATCAGCACCACCGGCACTGGCATCAGCACCACCGGCACTGGCATCAGCACCACCGGCACTGGCATCAGCACCACCGGCACTGGCATCCGCACCACCGGCACGGGAAATAGCAGGTTTATCAAAAACAGGCGCATTAACATGTTCATTGTGGGGGGATGTATATGTTCCAGTTGATTGCGAAAGGTCAAGAGAAACACTGAGATTCAGCGAAGCCTCTGAAACCCCCGCATCAACGGAAGCGACTAAAAAAAATGAGAAACGAAGCCGATAGCAAGCGAAAGTGACTCACCAAACCCCGATATCATGCTCCAAGGATCAAATGCAGCCGGAACGGAGTAGCCAGAGTACAAGAGTAGGTCGCGGAGCTGAGACTTCCAATCGAGCGCAAGTACGATATCATACTCAAGACTGGACGAAATTTGACAGGAGAGAACGACGGTGAGAGGGCCACGATCAACAGTATTCAGCGTCAAAGCAAAAGGTGCCAGCGAGTTGGCTCGGCGGCGAGGGATGTAGGTCTGAACAAAGAAAGAGGAGACTAGAGTCGTCGGCCCCTGTGACCGAGCGATGTTGAAGGTGCAGTTTCCATCAATGAGGAGAGACATGGGAAGGCGAAAAAGAAGTCCTTGCGACTTGACCGGGAATATATAGGCACCCCACGAAGATCCGGAGCTGTCTAATCATTTGAGTCACCATGACCAGTTGAGTCATTTTGTACAGCCAAAGTGACTAGCGGGAAAAAGTACTGGCTTGTCGACTCATGTCTACTCATCTGCACAGTCGATTCATCGAGTCAGCAGCTTTGATCAGTTGAGGAATGTAAAGTCAATTACGTGCGATTTTCGCCATCCGGCGTTCTAACACAAGCCCGATCGACACAGCCACCATCACAAGCTCCTAGGGCGCTACAAGACCCACTTCTTTCAGATAGTGGGAATCTGTGGTATGCTTCGGACTCATTGTCGCTGTCTCTGTTTCGAATTCCGTCAACCCATCGAGTGGCTTTATAAAATCTGACCGTTTCAATACAATACCAGAGTCGATCGCTCGAACATAATGAACCATTTGATTACCTTGCTTGCCAAGGTTTATTCAGCGTTCCCGAAATTCCTTATGCTTCTTCACAGCCACTGCCAAAGCAGCTGCCGGACGGTGCCGGTGTAGAGCCGAATCAAATCAAGTCGGCAATTCATTGGCGAGTCTTCGGCCTGTTCGGCTTAGGTCCTCGGAATCTCATTCAATCAGTGTTCCGAACACAGAAAGATCCCAGGAATAAATCTACTCCAAATTCTCCAATGGGGCGAGTTGTACGATGTGGAACATGAGATCGGGTCTGAAAAAAACAGACTCAGTAGCAGTAACAACATTCTGCCCTCGTGCCGCTGGGGTCCGGCTGTTTAAGCTCAGATCACATTCATTTGATGAACAGGTGCTTAGCAGGAGGAGCACAGAGTCCAGACTCGTCAGGATGCATAGCAGATCATGAAAACCGGGTCACAGTGAAATTTTGTTTTTCTACAAGCAAGGTTTCAGCTGGCGCAGCCAGAGCTTCCGAGTCACAAATATTCTCTCTTGAAAAGGCTGCGCTTTGAACAAAGAACCCACAACGCGGTCATGTCTCATCTCAAAGTCACCAAGCCTCTTTCTGCGTCTCAGTTGACTATGCTTTGGCCACCCCGACTACTACTGCACGCACAAAGCCTTTGTGATCGATCGCGCTTTGTCGTACGGACCTTCCTGCTTTGTTCTTGCAATGAGTCGGGTGGCTTTGACCATTGTCCGCTTTGAAATGTTCAATATATATATATACGTCCTCCTCGACGTGCAAATATTCAATTCATTGCGCCCCGCTACAAAATCTATCCGAACTCTCCTCCTCAATCGCCTCACTTCCCACACTTTCTACCCCGTTCAACCCACACTACAACCCAAATGCCTCACCACCCCCAGCCATCTGCCTTTGTTTCTCCCACCCGCCGCCGTGTCCCGATGGAAATTTACTCTCCAGGTCAATGGAAGACCGCTACCGCCAACACCCATCTCTACCCACCCATCTGCTTCGACCTCACCGGACGCCCGCGGCATCAGGGTGTCTCGATGAAGGATTTGCGCTTGAAGGGGACGGCAGCGCCGATCCAAGGGGCGGGAGATCCGGTGCTTGGGTATACGGGATTACAGAGGGTGATATTTCGGATTATGGTATGTATGCCCAAACTCATCGTCCGTGGAAGATGTGCTGAATTTGTGTTCAGTGGCCGGGATATGGACACATCGAATGGTGTCGTGCGATACCAGTCGTCGCCCCTAACGGCGCACCTATAACGCGGGTGGCATTGGCGGTTCAAATCGCTACGAGTTTCGCGCATTTTGTTGAGGTTAGTTGGCTTGTTCCTGCGCTCCTTCAATTTCAGTATTTGCTTACTTTTGTGCCTCGGAAATAGAAAGCGCAATACGAAACCCCGTCGGACCGATCCTGGATGGTGTCTCCCAACTGTGTGCGATTCGAGCACTTGATTTTGATTTCGTTGCAAAATACCTTCGAGGACGTGTGGCAAGCGGATGTGGCGCTTGATATTTGTTGAAGGGCTGGTTCCCTCTCTGAATGTAGAAACTAGAGTGCTGTATTCCTTGAAATTTTAGTATATGTCCGCAATTAGCACCCATTTGTATCGCAAATACCCGCCTATGATTTCAGAACGGCGTTAAAGACTATCAATGACATCCTGAATTCATGTTCAATGGCAACTCGAGTGGCAATATCAGTAACTCACCTTTCGCCAGCTCTGTCTCATCGCCCAAGAACGATAAACAATCCGAAACTGAATGGCAGCTTGTTCAGATATAACGTTTCAGGAGGGTGGGAAGCAGTACGCGTCTCTGCGCACCCACCGCCAAAAATATGGCGGTCCGGATGCACATTTAATTGTGCCGCCCCGAACATCGGCTTTTCGGCCGTTCCGCCCTTCTTTGAGGTGTTTTCGGCACTTTCCGCCCCATTCTCACCAGTAACTATAAAAGGGGCGGAGAATTGTTCCGCCCTTTTGCAACTTCAACCCCGCCCCTTTCATATGTTTGTCCCCGCCCTTGTTTCGTGAGTTATTTTTTCCTCTGACATGAACTCCGACCCCAGACTGTACTGCCATGGGGTTCATTTCTTTCACGGATTGACAACCAATTGGGCTTTCAATTCGAGTTCTGCAGTGTGTTGGTGACAGGCCTTGCAGAGCATATACTGAATTTGACCCACACTAGTATCTGGACTCCGGTAGAGTAATTCCAGTAATGCAGTACCGGGGATACACTCCTCTGGCTCACTCAGATTTCTTCTGTAATGGTTTGAATATTGCTTGAGTTGAAATATACTTACGGAAATGAACTTCAATTGACTTGCTGTTTTCTAGATTGGTTGCTCAACCGAATATTTCAATGTTCGCTACACTAATACACAGCCGAGTCACATTCAATTCTAATATGTAATTCTTACCATTTAGAGCCGTGATTCAACAACCACAGATAGTTACGACAGCATCACTCATATCCTGAACGTTTCGAAACGAACACGGGGAAAGCGTGGAGGTAGTACTGTTCCCAGTCAGACATAAGCAATACAAAGTGAATGACGCGTCGAGACGCGTAAATTATGCGCTGCTACGCGTCAACTTCAACATATTCATTCCAATCAGAGAGTGCAAATTTGCTTGAACATAACTCGGAGTTCTATTCAGCTAATTCATCGAATCAGCCATTTCCGAGGCATGAATCAGTAGGATGAGTGAGAGTAAGATTCACCCTGAGGTTTGATGATTATAAAACGAAATGAAGGTGCTAAATCGTACACACATGGTTGCTCGGGCTTCTCGGTCACATTCTGTATCCTGGTTTTATTCTGCATTCGACGGCTAGTTTTGTTCTAACGGGATCCAGTTATCATCCTATTTGTTATTTTGAGGCTTGTCAATCTTTTGAGGACCCGTTGTGACCTATATGCATCTCGCCATAGAGTATATGGGGCAAGAATTCTGTGAAACCAAGATAGAACCTATGACTACAATTCCACGCACATGTATCTGCTTATAACCCACTGACTCGAGCATTCAGTTTTCAGAATACATGTCATTGTATTCGATATAGGTAAGCCCGACTTCAATTTTGTTCCCTCTAGTTGAAGCCACTCCTAACCGCATTAGTTCTCAGAATTTAGAGAGACAATGTCTACCCAAGCTATTTCGGAGAATTCAAAGAGTTGCTTGCAACGATCATCTCTTGTACCCTTTACTCAAAGACCAGCAATTGATACTTGCAGTAGATGCTGAAGCACCTCAAACTCAGAAGGAACTTTAAGTCAATCAGAACGAATTTAGTCTGCATAAATCTGAGATAGAGGAAGCACCAGACTCAGGAACATAGGCATATTTTGTCTACAAGAGGATGAGGGCTGACCAGATTGTCATTCGAGAGCCTTTGTCCCAATTTTACGCTGAAATACAAGTACCATCTGTTGGTGAGATTTGAAGGTGCCAGTTCTCAGTATGTGGCCGTCCAAAATGAAAGGAAGACATCCATTAATTTCTAGTTAGAATTTGCACAGTTAAAAACAACTCACGAAACAAGGGCGGGGGACAAACATATGAAAGGGGCGGGGTTGAAGTTGCAAAAGGGCGGAACAATTCTCCGCCCCTTTTATAGTCACCGGTGAGAATTGGGGCGGAAAGTGCCGAAAACACCTCAAAGAAGGGCGGAACGGCCGAAAAAGCCGATGTTCGGGGCGGCACAATTAAATGTGCATCCGGACCGCCATACAAAAAAGCTTTTCGCAAACTCTCTTCCAGAGCATTGTTCTGTTTTAGATCCACTTCGGACTGAATTCCCGCTCGTGAGAGTGTTGCGGAGCATAAATGACGATCCAGAGGCGCGCAATCGTCCCTTTCGAATTGTATGTCCATGTATTGGACGTTTAGGACAAGGGTTTGGATGGATTGTATGGGGGACTCAGTGTCGGAGAGAGTCCTGAGAGTGCTGCTGATGGGGGACCAGGTTTCGCCGGTGACGACAATTTGGAGGACGGAGAGGTTGGGGGAGAGGGACAGGTTGATGCCGGGGGAGTCCTGGTAGTTGTAGTCAGAAATCGCTTATACACCAATTTTCTTTTCACAAAGAGACAATTACCCAAAGATGGACATCGTAGAACTTGATCGATTGCCTCGTAGCAAGAGACAGGGTTTGCCAATCGATGTATTTCTCCTCTACTATCTCGAGCATTTTCAAATCGGAAAGACCGACTAGGGGAAACGCCGTTGGATGCAAACTCTGCGGCCGGGCGTAATCCGTATGATGTAGAAAATTCAGGGATAGTGATTTTAACCGCATTGAATGGGCCTGTAAGGGAATAGTATGTGGGTCATCGTCCGGTCCATCGTACAAGATCCAAAGTGTTGAATCGATGGGCACAGCGTCAAGAAGCAAGGTGCAAAGCGGCTCCCCGCGGTCAAATTCAGGGTCTGCAGGGAAGGAACCGACATGATTCAGCTAATTTTGGTGTGTCACTAGCATTAGCGTCAACCGACATTATCTCGAGGCGCGTAAAGGGGATACTGCAGAGAATTTGTAACGTAGAAACCTGCATTTCGGACTCGATGATGCTCAGCTCCCGACATGTCGTATAGGCCGATCAGAGGATTTCAATGCATCGCAAAAGCACAGAACTGCGTCCTCTGAGTACGAAAATGTGTGTGTTGTGCGATGGGGAGCACGGAAAAGGAGTGTTTGTGTGGTATCCACCCAGGAACGAGCCACCAGAGAGCAGGCGAGGAGGGTGTCAGGATATTCGACCAGGGGGGTGAGACAGTTTTCCAAGAGTTCAGGAATATCGAGCGGGGTCCGGGAGCTCATTGAGCAAACGAACGACGAAGGTTGTGACGGTGAAAAGCAGAAACGTGTTCCGGCCCGCCCAAGATTGCCGGTCGGAATTTTGCCGATGCGACAGCGATCAGTTACGTCATCCATCTCTCTTGCCCTTTCCCTCCTTCGTCACCCTTCACCAGTGTGAGTCCCAGCCTCCCAGGCATCCCAGAAAAAGCTATCAGAAACTTTTTTATGGCGCAACAGGTAAACTACGGAGACTCCAGCTGCCCAACAAACCCACACACTCACACATTCTCCAACTTGACGCTACTCCTCATTTCAGGTACTTTTGGAGGCCCTTTATGCGACAGAGTCAGCTTCCGGAGCAGGGAAACAGTGGACCGTCGGTCTGTGCGGTTATTCTGCGTCTCAATTTGCGTTTATGAGCTTCAATTTCGAGACAGATTCTCCACTGGCTTCTCATTAAATCGTTCAATTTACTCCTCGATTCACCGGCAAATAGAGGAAAAAATATAGGAAGCTTTGCAGAACTACTCACCCGTACCGTCTATTATATTGACTCAAGACACGCGGTAATCTCGGCGACAAGGCTTCGCACTGTCACCATCTTGTGAGCACGATTCCGGCTTTCAGTTACTTGTTTTCAAAGGCTCATAGAAGCGTCATAGCGCTAACTCTAACAATCAACCTCGTCTCTCAAGGTCTAGAGCGAAGCTGATGTCGTTGCTGACATCGTAGGTGCGTGGTCCGTTTTCCTCATTCCCAGTCTTCAAACCTCCCTCAAGTATCCTTGGCATCTACCCCCTCTTTCCTACTAGGATGCCATCCCGCGGCGCCGCCTTTCCATCGTTCTGCATTCCAGGCTTCAGCCCATTCCGTTGCTCCGCCCTCCACTCTCCTCCCTCCCCGCTTATTCTTCACTACCGTCTGGGGACTGCTATGCCAAGCACATCGCTTCGGTCTTACCCTATTGCTCCCCTTTTTCGCCTACCACGGGTGCCATGAACGTTAACAGTGGCGTACGATTGAGGAGGGGTATACAAAGCATGGTTCGGACGGAGTCGTACGTAGTGACTGGGGGGTAGGCCGGCGGTGCGCTGGGTGCGCCCCCGGTGCGGACTGTGTACGCGTGCCGGCAATGCCAGCGTCGGAGACCAGCAGTCTCGCGATAACGACTGTCGCGCTCTTCAGGAGGACAGGGACGAGGGTGAGATGGGACGGAATGCGGACAAGGATCTCCAAGGATGGTCTTTACGTGCGCAGACGCGCCCGGCTGCTGAGGATGCGTCACGACGAGCCCTCCAACTCGACCATCATCAGCAGCCGTACGCCGTACGCCCACGATGAAGAACACGACACGGAGGCGGGCGAAGGATGCCCACCGGTCGCCTACGCCTGTGCCCGGCTATCCGCGGTCTCCCCTCGTCAGCTCGCCGTTGCCTCGATTGCCACGTAGCCCGTCCCGCTCGTTTTCCTTCCACCCCCCGCCCTCCTCCTTCCCCTATCGCTCTCCCTCGCTATCTCCGGCACACCATATCGCCTTATCGTGGCGTGAGGAGCAGGAGTACGTCGTGGTCTGGGGTGGCGTCCAGCATCGCTGCAGGGAGGCAGTGCTTCAGCGGAAGGGGAAGAGAGGGTGAGGCGGACGAGGACTACGATGCCTGCAGTACCCGTCCTTCCGAGCCAATGCGTCTCGCAGCCTCACCCGCTCCACCTGGTGGATGTATTCAGCCACCCCTCCCCCACCGGCGTCCCGCGGCTCGATGTCACCCTGATTCCGCTCTCGAAGACATGCCACACCCTCCCCCACAGCCGTCGCATCTCGCCACACTCTCGCGCCCAGCATGTACCTGCCGAGCACATCGCTCTATCGGACTGCCCGCTGCGCCAATGATTCATCGAGCACGTCTCGTCGATGGGTATCCGCTAGTCTTCTCTCTTTGCTTCACTTCAGAGGTCTCGCCACTCACCGTCTCCGTCTCCGTCTCCGATTCTGACAAAACGAATCGTCGATCGTTAGCTGCATTCGACGGCGCCAATACACCCACGCCTCTCCGCTGTGCCAGCGTCTCCAGGACGCATTCTGCGAGGGGGGTCTCGCCGCTGAAGCTACCGATACGGTCTAGAGCTTGACTCGCTGCCGCGATAGCGTACCCGCGCGGCATTCAGGGTGCTCGGAGTGGGTGCATGCTCGCGCTGTCTTTTCGAGTGGCTCCGCCCGCGCCCGCGCTCGTGTCTTTAGCGCCCGACGCAAAGGCGGGCCTTCGCCTTCGCGGTACAGCAAGTGGACGGTGGCCCGTCGCTTCCTCCATCGAGCCTCTCGGCTTCGTCATCTCATCATGAATCACAGCTTGTGGCTTGGATGGCGACGCTGAGTGGTACGTGGGGTCCTTCGACCGCTTGTGTCCGGCATCAGGCGGAGCACGAGGGAACAGCAAAGGGTAGCGAAGCCGAGGGTTGGGGTGGCGCGAAAGGAGGCGGGGAGAATGCGAGTGAGACGACGAAGACGACAAGGGGGAGAATCAAAAACGTCCATGGTATGCCGGTCTTGGACTCGATGCGGGGTTTTCGCTCTTCTCCTTCACCTGTTCGCCCTTGTCGATCTGGGCAACCATACCCTCGCTTCTTATACCCTCTCGCCCCTCCTTCGTCGGCGGGGTCTCGTCGTCAAGTCGAAGCTCGCGTTGTTCCGCCCATCCTCTCGCAACCCGGGTCACCCCCACACCATCACACAAGGAATCACCTACCCCGCGTGCTGCACTCGCCCTTGGATGCTCCTGAAGCTCTCCCCCACTCGACCCCATCGTGTTTTGAATCTTGGCGATTCGCTCACACTTCGCGCCCATCAACGGTGACTGTGCTCGGCTGGATTTCGCCACCTCACCCCAGTATACGTCGGCCTGGTTCTATTACGGGCATGGGCGGCGCCTCCGTCGTCCCTGTGCTCACTGAGTAGCTTGGAATGCGAAGGCGATTGGAGGACGATGGATTTTCTCGCTCGGCGTTTTGCGGCCGATGATCGGGATCTGGGAGAAAAAAAGATATACTTTTTAGACGATTTATTCAAGCATTAATTCCTCTTCCCGTATACTCCGGCGGAGGCTCTTCCCCGTCCCCTCTTCCCCACCCAAGCACAGGATCAGAGTTCGTCTCCATCTCGTTGATTCTTGCCACCAATATACCATTTTCCTCTCGCGCGGCTTGCAATTGAGCTTCGAGATCGACATTGGGATCAGGAGGTGGACTTCTGGGTATCCTGTCCTGCTCCTGGTCCCCGGGTTCAGCGATCTTCTCCGTGTTTCCGTCGATGGACGCTGTGTTGTCTGGGGTTTGATTGCGGAATGCGGTAAACGGGGAGAGCGTGTCGTTGTGAGCGGCGCGCAAGTCTCCGAGTCGATCTCGATCTGTGTTGCTCAAGTTGACGTTGTTGAGTCGCTGGCGTCGCCGGTGGATACAGAATAGCAGAGAACCAAGGACGAGGAGGATAACTTTAAGGATGGCTGCACCGACGACGATTCCCGCGATCGTTCCTGGTCTGGAGACAGTCGGTGACAGTTGTTGTTTTGATGAGCTTACTTACTGTAAGGACTTCGTTTCTGCGTGAGGAGTTCTGGGTCGATATACGGAGATCAGGGCTTAAGCTGTTTGGGTATTTCGAATCCATACCCTGGCGCACTGAGTGTTGGGACAGCGGACGAACTCGCGCTGCTGCTTCCAAATTGGCTTTTCTGATTCGGGAGATAGACTATGTTGAATAAAATCATTAGTATTGACTTCGGTGAGGAAAGAGGGATCGACAGACCTTAAGTTTCGGTGGTGCATTTGTGAATTTGCCGGTGGGGTAGACCCGGCGCTGCGTATTGTAACGAATCAGATATAATCTATGTAAAATAGGGAAGGACGCACGACGGAGGGATTGTTGGAAACCTTGGGAACGATGGAAATGTGGGAAAGGTGCGAAATGTGGGGAATGTGTGGAAGGAGAAGCTGCAAGATTTGTTTTCATTCCCGTAGATGGTTTCACGAGGAATAGGTAGATAAACTTACCCATCTTCCCGAAGTGCTAGGGCTAGTTCAGTGGTTCGGGTAAAGTCTTGCGGAACGTTTGTAGGCGAAGTCTCGATCCAAATAGCCCGAATTGGGATTTAACTGTAGGTGAGGAACCAATACACATACCATACTAGCAGATTCTCGGCCAAGATTTTCCCCTCGCTGTATATTTATTATTCATTGGAATGGTCGTGATTTCTCATGAATGGGCCGGGGATTGGGCGGCGTGGATCTAGGTGGCGTTCGGAACGACAGACAGACGGACCGAAGGAATAAGAGGCTCGACCTATTTATGTGGGAAGCATGAGTATCTCAGGCTTGACAGATCGATGTTGAGTTGGTAACATATCATGGAGAGTGTTAAATATGTGGATTTCGAAGCCGTGCGCGTGAGAGTGTCGCAGTTTAAGAAACGCCTAGGCCTGTATCTCTCGCGTAATTAATACGCGCTCAAGCCGACGAGCCAAGAATAAGGATTGGCGGAAGAGCAATTTTGTTGTTTCGCAGCGAAAAAAATTGCATTTACCAATTTGTATCATCACAAGCATTTCGCGTTGGTGCGTTATGTAGACCACGATGGAGGCTGAGAGAGCAAGATAACAGCGCATCAGACTGTTCCTTTAACATGCAACTGTGATATGAGATGATCTTCCTTGAATCTTCCCCGAGATCTACTATGACGCTCAGCTCGGAGCTCCGAGACAGTTCTGCGGTACCGAAGAATTCAGCACTTCATCTTGAAGTTGAGCCTGGCACTCGCAGGAGAGCGCCGTGGGTTGGCACAGATGTATCCAGCGGTCTCAGTCAAGTTTCAGTGCCAATGAACAGAACGAGATGGTGGTGGCGGAAGCAAAACAAAGAGCCGAGCAGCGCGGAAGAAGTGGCAGGTTGAAAATTGATCGGTCGGATTACCGCCGGCTATTTTTTGGTTGTTGCTTGGCTCTCGTTTTTTTTTTCTTTAGAAATCAGTTGAAGAATCAACATCATTAGCACGTTTTCATGCTTCATAGAGCAAGGCTCAGGTCTGCTTTGAAAAACCACGTGAACTGCAGACTTGAAAGCCTGCTTGACTTTCTCGAGGAATTAAATTTCTGGCCTTGAACAATCAGCTCGGGATCATTTACAGGACCTTACTATCTCGCATACTCGGCAGAGACTCCTCCCACTCCGTAGCGCCGCTTCCCCGAGCAAAAGAGTCGGAATTCGTCTCAAGCTCGGTGATCCGCGTTACCAGCATCCTGATTTCCTCCCTCGCCCCTCTCAATTCGGCTTCGAATCAGCATCCCACCTTGGTCTCACTGGGCTTAAGGGCCAAACTCGTCCCCTCGTCGACGGCGTACGAACCTCCGAACCTCGTTCTTGATCTTCGGACTCGGCAACCTTTTCATTTACGGTGTGGAGCTCGACTTCCAGGGTTTGTGCCCGGGTACCAGCGTCGAACGTCTGGATGTCAAGCCGAGAACGTTGAAGTTCAGTGTTCGGGTCGTTGTTTTGGTTTAGGAGCGAGAATGGCGAGATTTTACGAGTTATAGGGCGGATGCCAGGTTCTCCCTGTGTGTTATTGAGTTCGAGTCGCCGTCGCTGCAGCCGCCGAATGTAACAGAACAGGATCAAGCTGATAACGAGGATCGCAGCCAGAAGCGATCGCCCCGATCGTCCCTGACCTTTTAAGGAATTTCAGCATAGACCAAAATCCGCATGAGGAATCTTACTGTGACTTCTTCACTCCTGTCCGACGGGATGCGATATCTGTTGGAGTGGGACTCGGGGAGTTCTGCATTCAATATAGAGTTCAACGTTGAGTAAATCTCTCGTTTGAACAACGTGCGCACGTACGCTTGCGTGACGGTCGTTGAAGAAGTATATGTGAAACTTGCGATATCTTGACTGTGTGATGTTGCTATGTTCGATGCCGATGCCGCAGATGCTGGTAAGGGCCAGGGTCTACAGAGAGCAGCAGATCAACATGAGCCTAAGTTTCAAAAGACAGGGAGAATCTATCCGCACATTGATTCGGATGTGGTATCTGTACTCTTTTCTTCCGAAGTTGGTTCAGGATCAGGAGGGTTTATGCTAGACGGAGTTTGAGACCTCGGGGACTCCGCTTCGCGAGGACAAGGGTTACATACCTCGATTCAAACGCAGGGCCTGTATTTTTCGCTTGCGGAGTGGATCCAGGAGCCAAACTGGGTAGTTCCGGAAGTTGTGCCAGAGATAAGGTGGGAATACTGAATGGAATAACGATCAATCGACTTGTTTGGCTGCTTGTCTTCACGTACATATCAATTATGGTTGGAGGTGGAGGCGCTGCAGGTAGGATTGCCGCCCTAAATGATCCAGGACACTGGAAGCTAGGACCTCCGCACAAAACACCGCCGGCTGCACAGAACAAATTATGTCAAGAGTGTCAGTAGGAGTGGGCGGAGAGGGAAGATATACGTACCAGACAGTATATGCAGGCCATTCCAATCCCGTATAAACAAGTGAGAGTAGCCTCTTCTGGCTCCGAACCGGTGAGCACTGCACCCAGAGTGGTCTGCTCCGGGCATCGCGCGTCAATGTCGCGTTGGTGGCCGTGGGGAGCCATCAAAGTGGACGTTTAACGCAGCCTATCGACGGGGGAAAACAGGAACGAGCGACTTGGGGTAGGGAAAAGAATGTGAAGTTGGGAGGTAAAAGAGCCTGCAGACGCTGTATAGGACGCAAATCTCGAGCTATATATGCTGATAGCCCAACGTTTCAGGCTTGACGGATGGATGACAAAGTGCCGGATGATATCGCGAGCAGACTGTTCCATCAATGAGCCGCAGCGGTAAAGGTAAGGACATCGATTTGCATACTGAGTTCTACCATTTTCGATGTTCGCGGATGATGGAATAATGCCGATTTTGCGGCTTTGAGGAGATTGGAGACATACCTAGGATAGGTCAGCATGATAGTTTTGCCTAAATACAAAGAACCTCAGCGGATGCATTTGTATCACAGAGAAAGGGAATGGGAACTTGAAGTATCGAAAGGCCTTTCAACGCGTACCGTTGATACGATGAAGATGGTTGACGAGCAGATGCCGTCTGCCAGTTTCGCTTGACGTCTGTGGCGAAAACCCATGAGCTCCGCTCTTCGTTGACGCCGAGTTTAACTTTGAATCAGAGATGTAAGTGTACAGTTGCCTAGGGCAGCATCGGGGAAGCCAAAAGTCGTATTGAGGGCAGGTAGTAGACAACGGAGTGCTGGCGAGGTGAGGATATATCCACACGGACACGCGGTGGGGGGTGAAAACGATCCAATGCCGCCAGGAGTCCGAACTCCGAATTGATGACGTTCCGACAGGTAAAACAAGTCTCAAGAATCTTGGAAGAATCTTTCCCAACGAGAGCCTAGACTCTAGAGGCATCGCTCTCTCGCCCGCGCGATTGCTATAAAGTAGTCATCCACTGGAGCTGAGCGAGCACCAAGCGCACGATGTCCGGGCTCCCGGCAACGGTGGATGAGTCGGACGTGACGAACGGTGGCAGGAGCAAGAGCTGGCAGCTTTGTCCTTGTTAGGCAACGCGACTTGATGGCCGCTAGTGATGACCGGCAAACTCCGAGTCCGCTTGTGCAGTTGCACTTGGTTTGGACCACTGAAAGGAAGAAACGCCTATCCCATTCGGGAGGATATAGCATACCGAGCGACTGATAATGTGTATGTGTGTGTGTTTTTTTCTTCTCCAGATTCGTTTGCACCCGTTGGGTTTACAACATAATTGGAATTTCGTAGAGTGTTGTCGTATTCGGATTAATATACAAGCTTTTCATTGCATTGATGCGCTACATTGCCTCCGCATGAAACGGCCTACTCGGCCACGACGAGCTTCATTCTCACCCACAATCCTCCCTTCGAAAATTCAACACAAGAAGCCGATCAGTATACTGGAAACGAACGAACGAAGATCTACTGCATACCTTCGCAAACATAGTCAAGTGTCTCTGTAGCATGATCTTCTCTGTCGCCTGTGTCCCTTTGGCGTGTTTCCAGCTTGCAGGCGGAATGGTGGATTCAGGTTGAGCGTCAGGCGCGAGAGTGAACGCCGTGAACTTCTGTAGGAGGCGGATGATGAAGAACGAGGCTTCATTGTAGGCGAACTACGAGTGAAGAGTTTCATCAGAACGCCAGAAGACAGAAGCATCAAGAGAATACGCACCTGTTGGCCAAGACATATTCGCGGGCCTACAATGCTCATGTTAATAACAAAGCGAATGTTTGCCGAGGGAGTATAAACACTGACCGGCGTTGAAAGGCAAGAAAATGAAGGGATTGGGTGTCAGGTATTTTCTCACACGTTCGTCCAAGAAGCGGTCGGGATCGAACATGAGAGCTAAGTATCGACAGTTAGCGAGTGTAATATCCATTTCAAGAAGAAAACTTACCATCGGGACCCCAGAGGTCCGTGCGACGATGCATGAGAAATACGCTGTAGCGCACCCTGAGAGCGTTAGGTCAATCTAAGCGTTGACGAAACCTGAGTTCATCGATACCTCGAGTTTGGAGTCACATAAAGCGGTTTATCACCCGGCTTGAGAGCCGGCCAAAACCGCCGCTTTCTTCGATGTCCTGATATTTTTCGTCAATCAATAGCTCTAAACGCGAAGACCAGATATACCTGGAATCAAACGGGCTGTCGAAGTTCTCGCGTTAAGCGACGAGCAAAGCAATGGAGGTCAGACTCACACGGGGGGATACAGTCTCAAAGTCTCTGCCGTTGGGGCTCCGATCAGAAATCACGAGTGAGAACATATAGCTTCGGGAGACGCACCGTTGATAAAGGCGCGTAAATACTTCATAGTGCGCACATCGTCGTACGTGGGCATCCGAGAGCTGCCGACGACTTCGAGAACTTCTTTGCGTAACCTGTCAGCCATGTCTCGGTGTTCGGCTAGCATGTACACCGCGAATGTGAGAGTCGCTGCGGTCTGAGTAAAGTTAGAATCAGCAAGTTGGGGATGAAATAGGATGGAGATACCGTGTCTCGACCAGCGACTAAGATATTGAATATCGAGTCCATGATGACTTCTTTATCTACTAGGTTGGACGGGAACCGTGAGTTATTGAAGAGAATTTGCAAGAAGAACACGAATCATCCAACCTTCCGTAGCGTCAACCAGATGACTCAGAAACGTTTCCTGCTCTTTCTCACCCGATCCACGCCTCCCAGCTCTCTTCCTCTCCAACGCACTCTGCAGAATCTCACCAACATAATCGTCGCATATTTTCCTCATTGGTTTGACTTTATCTTTCCAAAATTTCTTGCAGCGGCCATTGGTCGAATATGCAGTGCGTTTGGTGGTGAGGAGTTGGGCGTGGCCGAAAGCTTTCACATAAGTGTTCGACGGGTGGTTTTCGTTGAAGTCGGATGCGGAGGCGAAGGGATAGCAGAGTAGGGGTAGGGCAGGCCGGCGGAGATCGAGTCGACGGATTTACCGAAGAGGAATTCCGTGGCGGAATCGAGGGTGAAGCGCGAGACCAAGTCCTTGGGAAGTGTTAAGCCGGAAGAAAAATGTGCGAATTGTTACGAACTTGAATATCGATTGCGTAGCCTTCTGATAGGCGTTGGTTCAACCGGGTGAGAGCGTCGTTACTGTGTCTGTCGAAGAGGTCGAAGTCGCTGATCCGCTCTGGGTTGGAGTAAGGATGTTGCCCGGGAAAACATGGAGCGAAGTTACAACCGACCTCGGTTAAAGAAGGGTCGGCTCATGGTTCGGTGGAATCTGCAGGGTCGGCTTAACTTGATGACCGATGGAGAAATGCAAGTAGAAAGACGCACTTCCACATCTCATCTTAATAACACAGTGAAGATGACGGGGGAACTACAAAATAAACTGCAAGTACTCACCATCAGTGTTAAAAACTCCTGTTATAAGGCGACATTGAGCGATCTGCCCGGTATGATTAATTCAACTTACCAGATCCGAGCAAGGATCGACTGGCGCGATGGGCATCCGGACCTATGATACTCGATATTAGGATCGAAGAACCCTTGCTGATACGACTGCGACATACCTTTCCAATAGCCATCGAAATCAGTAGCTAGAAGAGCCTAGATGAACCAGTGAATCAGATTGTTCGAATTTCGTAGACCGATACTGACCTTGATGTACTCTGGCTCCGTCGTGAAGATCTAAGGGGGAAGGTTATCGGTCGGTCATTGATTAACAAATTCCAGAGAGAATTATACCGCACGATCACCCAGAATCTTGGCCACAACGGTATTTCCATACAAATCCGTCCAATCTAACAGAAAATCGGCTAAACAAGTCAATCAACAAAAACGAGTTTAGCGATTGAGAAGAACATGAGAGCAAGGCTTATTACGCACCGGGATACACTGACTTCTTCATCGCCTCGATCAACGACAACCCACCCGGCCATTTATCAGGAACGGTGGGAATGTGAACCGCACCCCTCAAAACGGCATCTCTCGCGTAGTGAATTTCCTTCAGCACATACGATATGGCAACGCCGATAGGCTGCGCGACGACGGACGCCGCCACGCATATCCACGAAGGCAGGGGGTGAGATTCCCAAGTCGAGCAAAGGGAGAATTCGAGTCAAGAACACGTAGGTGACGGCGCTCGGTAGGAGTGTGGAAGGGAGAATACGAGCGAGATAGACGATTCCGGGAGGCAGATCCATTGGGTGTGTGGGGAGGTGAGGCTGCTTTCTTTCGAGTGAGAACTCGGACGGACGTCGCTATATAAAGGCCAAGTACCCCGGGAACCGGTCAGATGGGTTCCGAAAGCTGCTAAACCCGGGTTTGGGCCTGCACAGGCCATCATTGATCTGCCAAAGAATTGAATTTAGGCCGTTCACTAACGGCGTTCAGTTATTGAGCGGTAATAATTGCCCGACGCGGTGATAAGGAAAAACATACGCTGTGTTGAAAGACAGAAAAGTAATTGCAAGTAGAACGACAAACGTGTTACGTCGTAATTTTTTAGTTGTTTTTGTGAGAAAATGGGAATAACATTGGCACGCTGACGGCTGGATGCCTTTCGAGCACGACCGTTTGCCGAGTTCGATATGACGGAACGGGAATTCTCTTCTGCAACGATGCGTCCGAATGACCAGCTCAAGGTGGAATCGGAGCATAACAGCCGGAATCGTGTTCGGAAATGACCAAATTTGAAGGATCGTGAGAGTGATCCTCCGTTGATCTCGAATCGCCGAAGGGTCACCGAGGTCTGGTGCACAGATGAGCACTCAGAAGAGGACCGCGGGAGGAAGGGAGGAAGGGTGGTTGGGGCAAATGTGCTCACCAGGCTCACCGTCGGACTACAGGATATAAGCGTCGATCGTCGCCTATTTAAGCCCGAGTCGACACCGGACAGCAAATGAAAGCGCCAGCAGAGCGTGAATCGCATAGTCACCGATGGCGACCAAGGCCCAACCGTATCGATGTCTTTACGAGCAAACCGAACCCAAAGTTGCTAGTGAAAGCCTCAAAGTCATCGTCAATATATTGGGGGATCGATACTCTGCCACATCGAGATTTCAACGCCAAGATCAACCTCTGTGATAAGCAAAATCCACCCACCCACAGCCTACAGGACATTATCAGTTCGAGCTTCCTACTGTGTATATATGAGATGAAGCACCTGTCATGAATCCAGCCTGAATACATCTGTATATCTGCGAATTGCTCCCTCGACGCGTGCCCATAAGTCCCGGGAATTGACCTCGTCGTCGTCAAGCATGATACCTTCCGGTGTCATCACGATTGAGAACCGAGCATCATGGATCACATCGAGAGAGGGTATTGGTTCTTGCGTGAAGACAACGAAACACTGCAAGTGTGTGCAGCCCGGATAGCAGCATGGAAACGAATATCGATGAGGTACTGCAGTCCGACAGCGCCAGATGTGTGAGACGCGGAAGGTTCTGGAGGTTGGCGAGCTGATCCCAGTTCTCGTCGAGGATGTTGTTGGGCAAATTAATGTCACCGAGGAGGAGATGCGTGATATTGTCGAACAATGAAAGACTCAGATCTGGTTGGAAACCGGCAAGGTCGAGAATCAGGACGATACGTCGTGGCCGCATAGTCCTCTGTGACCATTTCAAGAAGCTTGGGTTTCTCGATGTCGCCAAGAAGAAGAGATTGTCGACTCCGGAGCATGCCCGAAAAACTGTCTGCAGATGTCGTCTGACCACTCCCTCTTCTCGGGGCGGCTGAAGAAGACGTTCAATTCCAAGGAAGCTATGCATAAATAGCGAGTCGTTGTCGCGAAGAAGTCTGTGGGTTTGGAGCCATTCTGGACGGCACGCAAGATTGCTGCAGCGGGGCCAAACTTTCTGACTCAGACCGTCGAAATAGACCCTCCTGTAAAGCAGTGGCTCAATCCTAGCCTCAAATTTCAGCTCGTATATCGACATTGGGCTAATGCTCATACTCACCAGATGAGAACTCGTCGAGCCACAGGGAGGAGCCGGGGAATTGTGTGGGGGTAGAACAGAGCTGCCGTCTCAAAGATATACCGCTCCAATTCGGGCGGAAAGCAAGGAGAGTTGGACATGAGCTGCAGCCGAGGTGGTGGTCAGAGAAAGAAGTGACGGTTCCGACCTGTTCCGACCGGCCCGGATCGCAGAGCAGGTGACCTGTGACTACAGTGATGGTCACACGTCGCACCTCTTCCTCTCCTTTCATCTCCGCGGCTTGTCACGCTCGTTCTCGTGCCTGTAAAGGCACGAAAACGAGACAGAATGTTGTAGTAGGCCCGTCCGGTACGCTCCCAGGTACCCGTAGTGTTCCGTATTTCCTTTTCTGTCTCATACATATGATGGTTACTATCCGATGCTGCACCTCAGTCGTTTACACCTATCGTGTCCCGACTGAGGTGAGCTACTTACATTCTATCTAGTCTACGGCTTACTTATATCGTACTCTAGCTCTTACCCTTTTGTTCTTACTTTAGGTATTGTACCGACTCAATACAGTCGTTTACACCTATCGTGTCCCGACTGAGCTCTTACCCTTTTGTTCTTACTTTAGGTTATGGGCCCCGTTGCCCTTTGAGCTCACTCAGAAGAACAACACGATAAACTGACTCAAACTTTATTCACAAACCTCACACACAATCATACCAAGTCGCTTCGATGGCGTCCCAAATGATTACCCTACCCACTTTGTTAGCAACGGAAAAGCTGCAAGCTAACAAGTCCAACTTTCCTACCTTCAAGGTGCTCATTGAGGAACAACGCTGCAAGCAAAGGCTTGTCAGGGTACCTCGACGGCACCATTACAAAGCCCGCCATCGTTACGCCGCCCGCCGGCACTGCATCACCAGATCCTACCCCCGTATTTTCAAGAGCCCCCACACCGCGAGGAGTGGCTTTACCGTGATGGGGTTCTTCGCTCCCTCATTGTTACAAGCATCGTAGACCCAATCGGCTTGGGTGTGAAGCGCGATGGTACCGCAAAAGGAGTGTTGGGACTCCGTCACCAACGCGTGTGCAAAGAAAAGTGATGCGGCACTTTCCCTCGCTGAGAGCGAGCTCCAGTCAATCAAGTTCTCAGGAGCTTCACGCGACGACCTTGACAGCCTTCTCAGCACTATTCGGAACAAAGGGAATGTCGTCAGAATGCTAGGCGGAAAGGCAGATGATAATCTGCTCAAAAACGTACTTATTCGCTCACTTCCTCCCGACCCGCGTTGGCTAGGCCTCCAAGGCGCGCTGTTTGGAGCCGCGGACCTTGACGATGCGTTTGCGCTGATCAAGACTGTCGCCATTAATACCCGGCATGCCAGAGCACACCACTGTTGCCACGACTTCGACCGGCGCTGAACACATCAGCTCCCAAGCGCCGCTGCACGAACCCTGGCTGTAAGCAGTCAATAAGACCAGCCACAGCTTCGAGAACTGCTACTGGCCTGGGGGAGGGAAAGAGGGCCAGTTTCCGCCGAATTTCGGACGAAACCGCCCTCAGGCAAGGCAGGCGATGACCGAGGAGGAGCCAATCCATCGAGTGTTGATGGCGAATGCGCGGAAGGTTACGGTGGAGGAGGTGGAGGATGAGGATGCCCCGAAGGTCGTGTGGCCAAAGGCTGCCAACACGGAGGCAACGTTGCAGAGAGATGACGATGACACTCACACCGAACATGTTGTTGATTGCGTCTATCTGCCCCCACAGCCGCTGTCAGCCGCACCTTCGAGAACTTTTCGCCGACAAAGACAGTGACCTTTCTTGACTCGGGAGCAAGTGACCATTTCTTCCGCGACCGCTCCGACTTCCATTCCTACGAACCCGTGGCTGTTCGTACCGGTAAATCAGCCCTCGCGTCCGAGGGCGACTTTGCTATTGTAGGAAAGGGGACAGTCAGGAAGGTCTTCGTCGTGGAAGGAAGAGAGGTTCACATCACCTTATTAAACGCCCATTCACGCACCCATCGCTGTCAGCGAATCTGATTTCAGTCAGTCAGTTCGATAAAGCAGGGTACTATTCTACCTTTGGCGGTGGGGGAGTTGTCATTCGCGAGGGTCAAGGCAGGCGAAAAGATTCTGCAAGGCCGCGGATCAGCTGGGATGTATGTGCTGGAGGTGGTGAATACTCACGCGAATGTCTCGACCTCGCAACCAACTTCGTTGAGGAACTGGCACCGTCGATTTGCCCATGCGAGTCCGGAAACCATTCGGGAGATGCATACACAAGGCCTTGTGTCTGGCCTTGACATTACAGATCACTCCATCGATGGAAAATGCCTTGATTGTCGCGCCGGACGTCAGCACACCGCGCCCGTACGATAGCCAGACGGAGACAGACGTACCTCCTTTGGATCTTGTAGCGTTTGATCTGTGGGGGCCGTCCCGAGTTGCGTCGCCGGGAGGAAACATCTATATGATGTTAGTCGTTGATAGCGGAACTGGGCATAAACACACCGATTACTTGCGCGATAAGAGTGACGACTCTACCATTCCTGCATTCGACAACTACCGTGTCATGGCCGAGAAGCAAACCGGCAGGAAGCTGAAGCGCGTCCGCACCGACAATGCATTCAACTCCGCGAAATGGACGGCTTACTTCAAGCTGCATGGGATTATCACGAGCGAACCTGCACCTTACTCGTCAGCAGAGAACGGGCTTGCCGAGCGCGGAATACGCACCATTACCGAGGACATTCGCACCCTTCTTCACGAGTCAGGTCTGCCTGAAACCTATTGGGCGGCTGCCGGAGCGTGTGCAACCTACAGCCGCAACCGAATGCCGATGAAACGGTGCGTGTAGGTGTAGGCGTGAAATATACCGAAATATAAAATCACAAAATCTAATCCAATACGACGTGTGTGTGTGTGTGTTCGGGGTGGCGGGAGCACGTATCGTCCCTCAGAATACTTGGGCAAGCTTCAATCATCAAGGTCGCTACGTTTGAGCGGGACGAACTACTAGATTGTCTAGCGAGAACGTAGCGGGCAAAACGATTCGCAGCGGGAGAAGCGAAGAGTCACTCTTTCTGAGACTTCGAAATGAGAAATTCTGAGTCTAGCGGGGAGGGTCTCCGTGCCAATAGAAAAGCGTCGCCCGGTAGTGGATCGTCAACCGGGAAGAAGCTTTCTGGATGGCAACCGGCGGGCAGAAGGCGCGGCTCAGCGGACGGGGTTCTTATTCAACTGGCGCGGCTCTGGCAAGGAGCGGGGCTCTTACGTCGATGGCGCGGACACTAACCAGTGGCCGGGGCACTTACACCACTACGCGGCGGCGAGCTCGAACGGGGGTCTTTGAATACCGCGGAACGGCAGGGCACACGGGGCGTCGACGGCGCGGAATCAAGCACGAACGGGGGTCTTTGAATACCGCGGAACTGCAAGAGACGGGGCTTCGTATTTCAGGAGGGCGCGGGCTCAAAGGCTGGCGGGGCTCTCAAAGTTCTGGCGGCTCGGTATGCCACAAGTCTTTCCGTATCACTCGAGTCTCTCTCAGATATCAAGTCTAGTCTCTTTCAAAGCTTCAATTCAAATTCTAGAGTCCGCTACAAACTGCCCTTGTCTACGGGTAGGTAATTGACTGAGTAACAAAAAGTACACCGGGAGATTAAATACATGCAGCGGGAGCAGAAACAACCAAATAAAATCATGATGAGAGACTGTCCAAGTTTGATGCCGCGCCCGCTGGGAACCAATGGTATATTCAGGATTGCGAGTCGTGAGTGAAAAGACTGCCTCCCGGAGAAAGTCCATGCGGGCGGGTGGGTATTGCGCCTTATTGCAGTGCAATGGCGTGCTGGTTGCCATGTCCCCGGGAGGGGACACGAAATTCCTCCTTCATAATATGGTCCCGCCGCTGGTCGAGTTGAAGTCGAAAAGGCTCCCGCTGAGTAGTTAGTCAACGGCTCGACAGCGGTCAAGTTCGTCTCTTCCTCCATATTCAGAACAGTATAAGTCCCAGGGAAAATAGGGAGAGCCGAGCCGCGTTAGCGGCTCGCCACTCGCCGTTCGGGTTGTCCGCAATCAGCGGGAAATGCCCCCGGCAACTCGCCATGTCCTTCTCATCATTCTGACAGAGCCCGCTGGCTGGATAGCCGCTGGCTCCGCGGTGCTCCCGCTGGCAGTCGGTTAAGTCCCGGCTGTCCGTAATCAGCCGGCATGCTCGGTTAGGGCCTGCCGGTGATCCTGTTCGTCGATAGAGTAGTGGCCGCCCTGAGTTCGAAGTTGAACTCAGTATGGTCCCCCGCTAGATCTTCTTCATGTTGGTCGGCGGGTGAGCGCCTAACCTCAGGGAGGTCGGTAGTTCCTCTTAGTCGCCTCCAGCACCTCGAGATAGTAGTTTCCCACCAAGTCCCTTGGCCCGGCAGTTTAGAAATAGTCAGCGGCAGAGTCTCGCACCCATGTTAGGGAAACGTCGCTAAGCCGCTGCTACCCCGTTGGTGTCCCGCCAGCTTGTCGGCTATCCACAGCAATAAGATACTGCCCGCGAGGACGGGCATATCTTCTATTATCCTAACCTCACTTCTCCCGCTGATAGGTCTCGAAAATCGATAAATTCCGAGCATTTCATGCCTAGCCGTATAGCGGCCCTATCATCTCCCCCTTTCTAGATTTTCAACTCTCCCGAGTTGACGACTTGTGATCGCCCGCTAGAGAACTGATCCATCTTCCCGGGGAAGGGGACTTCAAGACGAATTCGTCTTGGAATAATTTAGATAACGAACGGGCCGCCAGTGAGGCCCGGTTCCCGCTCGTCCCCTTGGTATTCCATGAGAGCAAACCTTAACGAAGGACTCGAGGCGACCTAATTTTAGATCCCCACTCTACCTCCGTTGACAGTTTTCTGGACTCAACTTCTCGCCGCGGCCGGCGATGCCGTCACTTTCATTATGAGGCGTCATTCCTGCCTTTTTCGGAAGTACATCAAATTAGAGAAGCGCTTGAATCAAACTTTAACCCTGCGCTCTCTAAAGCCGCCCTATTCATCCGCAGTTTGGAATGTTTTGGATCAAAGAAGCCTCGGGGACCCCCCGCTTCTTCATTCAAATGTTTTTCTCTGAAAATCTCTCGAGAATCCCATCAAACATTCAAACTCCGACTCCTCAGGGTATAAAGAGTCGAGAGGTTTCTGGGTGGATTCCCCACCGATTCCCCGATTGGGTACCCCCTTGCCCTCTTTCCCCTTCGTTTAATCTTTCTGTCTTTCGCCCGCCGACCGGATTTCTGGCGCTTTGCACCGGGGAGCTCTTCCTCACTTCGCTCATTTCGTGACGCTACACCCACGGGATGGCCTCCAAACCAAGCGGCAGTTCTGCCTCTCGCCCTAATTCTCGCTCTTCTCGTCGCGCCCCCCGCAGCTTCTTCTCCACCGCCGGTCCCTCGCAAACAGTTGTCTGGCCCTGGGCAGCCGCCCGCCGCATCGTCTTCAAAGTCGACCAAACTTCCTCCGCCGCCGCTGGAGTCTTCTAGTGTAGACTGGTTCGCCGTATGGCGCAACAGGCCGGAGGAGTGGAAGACTCTGCAGGAGCTTCTCGTCCCGTCGAAGCTCGCGAACTACTCCCAATCTGGAATCGGCAAGATGCTCCGCTCCATCCAGGAGCCGCTGGTGAGTTTTCATCGGCTGTTTATTCTTTCAGTTTGTTAACTTCTTTCTAGAGGGAGCACCGGGCGATCTTGGGGGTTGCCCAGAAAGGCCTCGAGCCGCCCCCGATGGCCCTTGCCATAAGCGTCCACCTCCAAAAAAGCCATACAGATGTACGACCCGGAGGAGCACCTGCCCGATATTCAGGCCCTTCGCTACCGCAAGACCGAGCTCAAGCAAAAGAAGGTGCGCCCCCACCAGTAACTTTCTTGGCTCCGCTGCCGCTGATCGTTCAACCAGCTATTCTTCCCCCCGGCCCCGACCAAAACTATGGAGGCTTTTCCCATACCGCCGCCTCCGACGACCCAGCTCTTCGTTCCCCAGAGGACCAAAGCCGCCTTGGTGAGTTTTGTTTAATTAATTTTTTTTTTTTTTACCGGGCGACTCTGACTAGGCTCTCCTTTTTAGGCTGCGTCTTCGTCTGGCAAAGTTAGCGGCAAGGCCGCACCCGCCGCCAGTGAGTCTGGTAAAGTCAGCGGCAAAGCCGCCGCCGCGGCTGCTGAGACTGGAAAAGTCAGCGGAAAAGCCGCCACCAAGGTAAGTCGGGGCAACCGCCAATCGCTTCTCTTTCCAATTCTTTCATGTAGGGGGAGGACACGCCCCGGCCCAAGCCAAAGAAACTCCCGAATTTCACGAAGACGGTGAGGTTCTTCTAGTTTATCTTGATTCTTGCCGGCTGATCGTTCGTGTCCAGACCACATCTACCACCGACGATCCCAAGCCCGAGCGGGTCAAAGTGATCAAGAAGACCATCAAGGTCCCCGCCGAAACCCCAGTCGCCAGCGGCAGCGGCATCAAACGCAAGGTCTCAACCGGCGCCGAGTCGTCCCCATCCAAAAAGGCGAAAGAGGACAAGGCGGCCAAGGACAAAGCGGGCAAGGCCCCGTCTCGTAGTCAGGTAGTTGTCGCCCGCTGCTGTCCCCAATGTAAGGCCGACATAGAATTAACAATAAACTTCTCGTAGTCTGTCATCAGCGTCCCAAGCTCCAGCGATGAGCGCGTCCCCGCTCCCGACTTCGAAATTCGTAAGTCAGTCCAACGCCGCCTGCTTTCTGCGCTGAAAATCTTCCCTTAGTGATAGAGACCAAGCCGCCCGCCACTCGAAAGAGCAAGAAGGCTAAGCCCGCCACCGTCGACACAGTGCCCTCTCTCAAAGGGCTGGGCACCCGTTGCCGCTCAACTCGCTGCCCTGGAGGGCGTCGGTATCAAACCGGCCAAGCCGGCGAGTTCCTCTTTCTACTGACGGGGAATTTCCTGGCTAACTTCCCGCGTTCCCTCTTTTAGCTTCCCGAGCAGCCCATCAGGTCGATGGAGCCGATCAAGAAGAAGAGCAAGCCTCGCCCCGAGGGGGAGTTCAGGCCGCCGAACAAAGACGTCATGAACAAGCTGTTCACTAATTACCCCGCAAGCCGCTCGCCGCCAGGACCTCCCGTACGACCCCGAGAAGGAGCAGTTCGCTTTGGTCGCTAATCACCTCATTGGCAATCTCGAGCTGAACGTCGCCCATGTAAGACAGCTTTTTTCTTCCCTGATTATTTTCTCTCCTCAATCTTTTTCTATCTAGAACGGTCCCCGCTGCCTGCGGTGCATCGCCTGCGGCAGCAAGTGCGAATCCACCGGCGTCCCCGGCGAGTGCACGGCCTGCGCCAGCCGCAAGTCCACAAAGGACTGTACTTTCCTTCTCGACGGCGAAAAGATCAGCTCCAATGGGCTCCGGGCTGAAGCAATGGGTCTCGATGACCCGGCCCGTAAGTCAACCACTACTTTCCCGTTTAGGCCCGCTGACCATTTCAACAGAGTGGTTCGACTTGAACGCCGATGTCAACCACCGCCGCGGACACCTGTTTCGCCATCCAAGACGCTTTCGAGAAGGCGCGCTGGAATTTGAACCAGAAGTCCTTCAAGATGCTTTCTCTCTGTCTTGGTCACCCGCCGGGAGATCCAGCGGGAGGATTTCATCAAACGCTTCGCCGGCGAGACCACCGAGGAGCAGGAGAAGAACATGGACCAGGTCTTGCGCATCGCCATGACCCAGGGGTTGACCGCTTCGTCGACTATCAAGTCGAACCGCCGCTGGCAATATTACCCTGGCGAGGTCCTCGACGAAGTCCCTATCCCCGGCTTCGAGGACGCCTATGCCTTTTACGAAGCCAAGGACCGCCAGGACCAAAATGTCCCGCTCGCCTTCTACCTCATCCCGGCTGAGCCTGAACTCTCGATTCCGACACAGTGGGTCGAAGTGCAAGTAAGTCCCATTCTTTCTTTACATTATTCTTCCGGGCCGCTGACCCTCTTATTCCCATAGCCGGAGGACTGCGTGGACCTCTTCCACGACTTGAAGGAGAGGACGCCGCTGAAGAGATCCCCGACGGCTCGAAAGTCCGACAGCGCCTCCTCCTCGACGGTAAGGGTCCGATTAATCTCGACCCAGACGACGAAGACGGCAATGTCTTGCCTTACAGCTGGGAGCACAAGAGCGTGCCCGGCTTTTTCAAGATGTTGTACCGTAAGGGTACGTTCTTCGAGATCCCCGACCCGCCGCCACCAGAGCCGAAGCGCAAGGGCAAGTCCAGCGGCAAGGTGAAGTCTTCTTCCGTGGTCCACGACGACGCCGACGACGAGTTCAAACCCGACCCGACTTCCCAAGAGGAAGACATGGGTGAGGCCCCGGACGACCGTACGTTACTTCTTATCTCTTCTTTCTAATTCATTGCTAAAGTCAACTTCTCCCGCTAGCCATGGATATTTCTCGCCCGCCAACTCCTGAAAAACGCCCAAAGGGCAAACAGCGGGCAGTCGAGCCGCCCGTTCCTTCTTCGAGCGAAGAAGAGAACGACGAGTCCGGCGAGGTGGGTGCACCCGCTTTCGACGACTTCCTAGCTCAGTCGTTTGCGCAGGACGGGTCCAGCGGCGAGGAGGACAGCGAGGCCGAGGTACGCGGAAGCGTCCAGGGGGAAGCCGACGAGGAAGACGACAGCGATCTCGAGGAAGTCGAAATCCCCGGGACTGCCGATTTCGCAGCCAGCGGCGAGGAGGACGTTGGGCCAGAAGTTGACGCAGTGGGCGAGGAAGATGCCGATGGGCACCTTCCCGATCATCCTGGTCCTTCGGGCGACGACGCGGTCGAGAGCTGAGCGGGTAAGCACGCTCCCCCTTTCTGGAGTCTTATCTCCCCGCTGACCATCTTTACAGCTTTTCCTCGTGGGTGGGCGGGCGGCAAGTAAGCGATTCGCCCGACCTCCCCGCTGCCTTTGACTTCACGCTGAATTCTTTCTAGAAATTTTTCTGTATTCATAATCGCGGGGGCCGAGCGGCCCCCAAAAATCATCAAAAGCTACGGGCACGGGTCCCATAACCCCGCTTCTTGCGAAGAGTCTGGCCTGGTAGAAATCTACCCGCCAGTACTCACAAAAATAAAAATAATTTAGATTCAAATCAAGTACCCCGCGTAGAGTAGCATCGTGTACCGGCCAAAGAGCCGACGAAATGTAAAAATAAAAGTTTTTACGATGCACTCTTTCTTTGTGTGAAAATCCTTAAGTTCTTTTCGAGTTCCGAAGTCAGAGTCCCCGGCTAGAGCCTCTAAGTGATTTGTAAGAGTCTGAAGCAAAAGATTCCAGCCAAGTGCTGCGCCCGTCGGCTGAGTACGACTTGGAGAGCGAGCTGAACACTCGAACTTTCGAGTTTTTCAACATGCCGAGCGGCAACGGTGCTTATCAGCGGGATCATCAGATAGCGGGGAGTGCCCGCGGCTTCTCTTCTAGCCGTCAGCGGCTGTCCTCGGACTCCACCGGGTGACTAGTTCCTCATTTCTCCCGCTAGCCTCGTAAGAGTGCTAACGTAGAGTAGAACCGGCCCGGCGGATCGAGTTACCCGCTACCGTACTTGTATTCGATAGGGGTAGATAGCCAATCAAACCATCTTTTCTTTCAATTGCCATGCCTCAGCCCATAGGTGAAGTCTTAATCGACTACCATTCCTTCCCAGTGGTCAGTCACGACTTCGTGCGCAAGATCTATACTGTGGTAGGCTGTCCTCAACACATTTCTGCGCCAAGTCCAACCAGCCGCTTAGCCGAATCTCGTCTGCACGCCTTGTAGTGACGCCGGCGAAGATTGTGTATTTCTTCACTGGGGCTCGAAGTGCACTCGGTGCCGGGAGGCAAAGGTCCCCAAGTGTCTGTTCACCGGGGTGGATTGGTTCAAGTTTACCTATCCATCTTCGACTTTTCCGGCACTTTTCGTCTATCGTAGCGGTAAGTCTAGCCGCCCTTCAAATTCTCATCTTTCTTATGCTATTTAGGCGGCACTTTATACGACCTTGCATTCCTCGAACTCTGGTACCACCTGCGCCTCGGCGGCTTAAGCCCCGATATGTTTATAGGCTCGGTGGACGGTGAGCCCGCTGACTTTTTACGTCGGCGGGAGGAATTTGCTGGCGACCTTCGGGACTGGGACATTGCTCACGACCTGTCTCATGCCGCTCACTCCAGCCGGCGGCTGTATTTCTACAACATCCTGTCTCGAGTTTTACGCGAGTGGCGCGCTCAGGACCGTTCGATCCATGCCCAATGCGACGTCGACGCAGCTATCTCTCTTCATGATGTCAGGCGGCGGGACGCTCATGTTCCGACCTTCGTGCCCTTGACCCAAGGCACGCGCCGCCAGACCTTCGAGCGATAATCCAGGCTAGTAGCTTTTCCCCGTTAGGGTCAAATAAATCTCTTTGCCCGGCTGCAAGCCGTTATCGTGATGTCTGATTCCACCTGAGCTTTTGGTCCGGCAGCCGGTGGTACTCACCCGTCGGCTATAGATTTTACTTATAGCGGCCGGTGCCCAGTGAGTCCTTCGAGCGATGCCCGCCTTTTCTTTGGCAGCGACTTTTTACTCAGAACGCTTTAGGAGCTTTACCGGTCCCTCAGAGTACCAGCTCGTACTTCAAGCTCAGTTTGTGGGTCTTTCGTTCTTTCTCGGTGCTCTCCCGCTGACGGGTGCCCCTTCTTAGCCGGAGTACGAATGCCAGTGCTGCCTCAAGAACTACCGCCATTGCATCTGGATTCAGTGGGGTGAAGCCTGCCTCAGCTGCATGTTCATAGGTCGCGCCGCCTTGTGCTGCTACACTAAGAAGTCCGTCTGGCAGGCCGAGAACAGCCGTCGTCGCGATACTCTTCTAGCCTCTCAGCCAGGCAAGTCTGCTTTCTCTCTTTCTACCTCTCGGCGGAGGCTTACTGGATTTTAGCTCCCTCCGCCGGGCGGATCGCTCAGTTTGACTGGTACGCCAGGGCCGCCGCTGCCCGATTCGACGAGAAGTTGTACATTGATGTGCGTACTTGCACCATCCTCGCCGCCAGGTCCATGCTCGGCACCCTTGGGTTTGGCCAGCTACGCTTCTTGTATCGGCTGTGGTTTGACGCGAAGGGGGCGGGCATGCGAAAGGAAATTGTAGATCTCCTCCGGGATAGGTTAGACGCTGTAGCTCTCCAGTCCGGCGCAAGGCTCCCGCCCGTTATGTTCATCGGGCCGTAAGCGTAGTAGGAAATATATTCCCACTGTCAAACGAACTTGCATCTTTAAAACTCTGTTTCAAGCTGCCCGATTAGGAAGGCTTCTTAGAAACCAAGCTTCCTCGTGTTTTTCGCTCAGCGGGAGCTCAGCACCTCGTTGGATATTCCACATGTATTGCGGATCTTCCGGGAGCGTCGGGTGCAATGAGTCCCACCGTCGATCTCTATGTTTTTGGGTCTCCCGCCAGGTCTCAGAGGGGTATTTAAGCTGGCGGGAAGGTCCCATTTGCTTCAGTCGTCTACTCATGTCTTTGCTGGAAAATCCACTCTTTCCGAATGACCCCGTCGGCCCGCTCAGGGAGTACTATGTACGTTCCTGAACATTTTGCCTCGGGTATTTCCTCATCATTCGGCAGCCTGGCCGGGTATGCTCTGCGTGCCTCAACGCCCGTTCTCATTGCGAGTTTACTGAGTGGGGAGCACCGTGTACCCGCTGTTTCTTGCTGAAGCACAACTGCTCGTACACTCAGACCGCTGAGCTGGCCGATGAAATAGCTGCCCGCCGGCACCGTTTCAAAGAGGGTCCCGATCGTAAGTGACGACTTCTTTCTTATCTGTTGCGCCACAACTGATCCCCCGCTCGCTTCTAGCGGCTACGAAGGAACAGCTTGCTGCTTGGGACGTCGTTCACGAGGGGACCCTGGCGCAGTTCCCATTCTGGCAACAATACCATGCTGTAATCGTTGGTCGCAGCGTCGCAGAGGCAACCCAACGGCTGTCTTTTTACTTCGAGGCCCGCCAGGTTTTCCATCTTCTGCAAGAGGCCAAAACGGCTAATCTCCCGGCTGCGTATGTTGCTGTTATCCGCGAGCGGTTAGACGTTCTCGCAAATAATCTTTTCCTGGATCTTCCGGCTAGGATGCGGGCAGTGTAGATACAGGCACATGTACTCTCGGATAGTTCGTTCCGATAACACACGCTCCCGCCCCATGTGAGGCCTTGAAACATTTATTTCTTGGTAAAGATGTGCCCGCTGCCCTCAAATGACGTGCTGGGTGACCCACCTCTCCCCCTTTCAGAAATCTCAACTGTCCTCAGTTGATCGATCAGAGGAAATTCAGGTCCCCCGGCAGCAAATTTTCGTGCCACGGAACGATCGGGCGCGTTTGAAATAATTTTCTGCGCCACCGGCGGGTGCATCTACCATAAATGGTAATCCAAGTTCGGCCGTTGTCCAAATTTCGTCCAAATTATCCTTACGGCGTTATATTACGGCCGCTCGAGTATAAGAAGCAGCGGACGGACGGGTCTACTCCCCAGCCTCGTCTACTGTCTTTACTCTGCTTCCTTCAAAAATGTCTCAAAACGATTACAACACCGTCAAAGCCGATTTCCTCAAGGCTATGGACGTTGCCGCCAACCTCGTCAAGTATTCGCCGCCTGAGTCTCGTAAAAACCAGCTCAAGGACGTCGCCGAGATTCTCGTAAGAGCCGCCGGCTACTTTGACCAGCCTCGTTTCGCTAACATTATTCTTTCATTCGTAGGCGCGCCTTCCCCCGCTCATGCCTTTCATCTTGGAAGACAAGAGCGCGGTTCTTCGTGAGGCAATCTTCACTTCGCGTGAATATTACCACACCTTGTACGACCCGGATGGTAAACGGGACGTGTCCTTCCCCGCTGGGTACGATGCCCTGCGGCGGATCACCAAGGCCATTCACGAAGACCGTTCCAAGAAGGCGATCCCGCCTGTCTCCACCGTTTCTTCTTCCAAGGGGACCCGGGTCGGTTTCACTAGCTTTTATTGCCGTGCTCGCCATTGACTCACAATCATCCCCCGCTAGAAGAGTACTCGCGGGCGGTCTCAGGGTGAACCCGAGTCTGAGGACGAGGACGAAGGCACCGTTCGTGCTCCGTCGCCCGCTCTCACCACCGTTGGTGCTGACGAGGTTCGTTCTTTCATTTAACAGCTGGCCTGTGTAGAGCTGACGATTGATACTTCTATCATCGCCGTCGGGTGTTTGTTCACCCAGATGCTCGTTGACGATGAGCATGTCCCTGCTCCCAAGGCTCCCCCTACCGGTCCCAAGGCTAAGTCAGCCCTGGCGGGCAAGAAGGGTGTGCGCGCTGTAAGTCGCCCGTTATTTCTGCTTTTCAATTTCATTCATTCATTTCATTCTTTCAGCATAGCCCGGCCCCCGCTAAGAAGGGCAAGGGTAACAAACGCGCCCGCATCGACAGCGTCCCGTTCCACGAGGACTCTTTCCTCACCCACGGTGAGTTTCCCGTTCACTGTCAGTGATTTCTCCCGCTGAGTGTTTTCGTAGCGACGGCTGAGTTTTACGCTTCGGCACCCGCTTCAGGTGCCGTTGTCGACGAGGCCGCTAGCGTCGTTGAGATGGGTACCGAGTTCATGAGCAACCACCTTGCCTTGCGCAAGCGGATGTATTTCATCATGGTCGAGCTGGCGGTCATCCACGAGAACCTTCGTAGCTCTCTGGCCCGGCGCGAGCAGCTCCTCGACGAAGGGGAGAAGATCTCGGCTCGTCTTCGCGACTTCCCCGAGTCCTCCTCTGCCGGCGTCGATGCTCATGTTCCCTGACTCGTTCCTAAAGAGCTCCCCCAGCGGGTCCCCCTTTCTTCAGAATCCTCGGTACTGGCTCAATCGTTTCGGACACCTCACGGCTCATCCTTCTGCTGGCCGCCACACACTCCCCGGGTGCGCAACTTAGTCGCTGCTTACTGGCGGGAGATGCAGACAATCCAATTACTTAAAGACTTCGAATCCCGTTTCAAATTGTAACGTAGATATCGTAGCAGTAATTCATTTCCGCGCGGCGGCTTTTGTGGCAGAACGAGTCTTTCGTTTGAAAGGCAGCGGCTCATCCGTGTTAGGTTCCTCTTCCTCTTCTTCTTCCTCGGGCAAGGCCTCCTGCAGAGCTGGCTCTTCGTCAGCCGCCCCGCTGGGGGTCAACCTCACATTCCCGAATTGGAAGTCATCTCCAGAATAACCGTCTTCCTCCTGGACCATCTTTTCCAGCGTCTCGGCCGAGAGGTCGATTAAGTCGTGAATGTCAGCGGGCAGCTTAATTGAGCGCCGCTGCTCGAAGGGGACGACCCTGAACTGAGCAATCTTCGATTGAAAGACAGAGCCGTCCATCTCCGCTACGATATAACTTCCACCTTTCGTACGACGGATGATAATTACTGGTCCCAGGTATCTGGCGGCCATCTTCGTATTTCAGCGACTTCTCGACGGTCGTATTCCTGATGAGCACCAAGTCTCCCGGCTCGAAATGGTAATCTTCGATAGTGTGTTTATGCGCTATCTCATACCGGCGTAAATTCGCTCGTTTCTCGTCGGTGACCCCGCTCCCTCATCTGTTCGACGTGAGTGGCGTGCTTAGCCAAGGCCTGGGCTCGATAACCGATTAATTCAGCGGTCGTCAGAGTCCTGCCGGGCAGATGCACTAGCCAAGTCGCCTCTTCTATATCCAGCGGGAGGATCGGATGTGCGCCCGTTACCATAAAGTAGGGGTGAACAACCTGTTCCTCGTCGAATAGTGACCCGGTCAGCCCACAACATCTGCGGGAAGAACCAGTACCACTTGCTGGGATTCCCGCCAGTAGCTTTCCATAAGGATTGCCTCATCGAGAAGTGCCCATTTTCGATTTTCCCGTTGGCTTGAGAATTGTACGGCGAAACTCTAATATTCCTTATGCCATACTTAGACTCAAGGTAGGCCACAGCCGCTAGGAAGGCCGGTGCATTATCTGTCACCAATTCCTCCGGGCAGCCCCACCTACAAATCACATCTTCAAGTAAGAACAAGGCCAATGTTCTGGCATTCTCATTCTTTATCGGCCGCGCTTCTATATAGCTGCTGAGGGAGCAGCGGGCGTCAACAATTTTGTTGAAGCCGTTGGAAGGGGTTCCAACGACCATCACGTCGACGTGCACCACCTGGAAGAGCGAAGGGGTATGGGTGACAACGGGCGGGATCTTTAATAAAGTCCTTTGCCTCAACTGACACAGTTCGCAAGTTTTAATATACCAGGTGACGTCGCGCTCCATCTCAGGCCACCAGAAACGCATTTCTATCAAGGATTTGGTAGCGAAGACACCGCGGTGGGCCAGGCTATCATGAGCCGCCCGCATCATATACATTCGGTGATCTTTGTCTACCACCAACTGATGTGCACCCCCCGTTGAGGATTTATGATAGAGTTTTCCATCTGCGTCCTCAAAGAAGCCGGTGGCGAATCGCAAGAAGGCTTTGTATTCCTTGTCGTTCATGCCAGCCGGGCGAGCCAGGGTATTCCGCCGCCAGTCCTTCATGAGGAGCAGCCGCTCGTCCGCTAGCTTCGCTGCTACCGATCGTTGGTCTTCAGAATATGGTTCCCGCTTCGTCGGGTCGTATTTCAATTCGAGGTCAGGGATCAGTGGCTCGCCGTCTGGCTTGTCGTCACCCTTTGACTGAGAGAAGACTTCGAAAACATATTCTCTACCAAGGCGGGTGTAAGCCCAAGCCTGCTCGGCGTCGTTTCCGAAGTCAGCGGCTGACCGAGCCTCGTCTTTCGGGATAGGTATCCCATCGGGGAAACAGTCTCTGAACCCCACGACCTTCATCTTTCCACTCCCTATGTGGGCTTGCCGGATGAGACACTTATCTCTAAAATGCCCAAACTTGTCGCAATAAAGACACCCCTGATCCGCCAGGTTCCCTTTGAATTGCACGGTAGGCAATCGCGGGTAAGACTGGGAGTCAGCGGCGCCTGGGACTCTGCCCGGTAGGGACTTATAGAAGGACTCTAACTCAGCCATCTTCTTCTTGGTCGCGGCGTCGATCTCTTTTAATTGGGAGGTCTGATTATCCAGCCGCTCCATCATAGTGACGACCGACACCTTAATCGTCTCAAGAAGGGCCTTGTTAGGGTCCTCTTCTTCTTTCTTAATCGCAACGTTCGGATTCGGGAGAATCGATCGCCCGCTCGACGCTCGTCCAGAGCCGCTGGCGCTCTTTGACTTGCTCGAGTAACCTCGATCAGAAGTGCCAAAGAACTCCGAGTTGGCGGTCGAACGTTTCGCGATCTTTTTGGCCTCGCTCATGACTTCGGCCAGCGTCCATGAGCGGGCGTCTGGCTCGTCGTCGTCCTCAGCGGGAGGTTTCCTCTCGAGATTCTCCAGGATTCGCTCTTTAAACTCGCGAGTCAATTTGGAGAAGAACATCGGGAGGGCTTCCCGGTGCGAAATCAAGTTCGAATCGAGAAGCTTGTTCGCCTCGACGTTCATGGTTCGCGTGAGGCGCATGAGCTCGTCCTCATCATCCCGGTCAATCCCCTCTTCAGCGAACTTACGAAGCTGCTTGTGCAATTTCTGCACAGAGCCCTTCTTCTGGTCGACGACTGACGGGTAATTTTCCAGAATCTCTTTCTTAAAGTCGTCGAACGTCTTGGAGAACGAGTCGAACTGCCGCCACTCCTCAGCCGTAGCTTGAGCGGTGTAGCGGCAGACGAACTCGTTCTTCTTGTCGGCCGGCGTCTCATCTAATTCCATCATACGCTCCACATGATCCAGGAAACGAACGAGTTCCTCCGGCTCATCTTCTTTGAAGAGCGGGGCGTTCCTGTCCCATGGTTCCGGCGCGCGCTTCTTTCCTCGGGCGACAGTATTATTGCCGTCTTCAGCCATCGGATTGTTTGAAGGGGTTGGTGAAGTTTGGAGTAGTGGTGAAGAGACAGACGAGAGAGTCGTTGACGACTGGGTAGCTGCACCGTCGGGCGTAACAGGTCTAGTGCCGGGCGGTTGAGTCGGGGTTTGTTGTTCCAGCGGAGCAGAGGGGCTCAACGACTGGGTTCGGCGGGCACGATAAGCTTGTGCTTGGGATCGTCCGCGCAGAGAATAGATTTCCCGGGCGAGAGCAACAGGCGGGAGGGAAGAATCGGCAAGTTCGAGATCGAGAGCGGCAGCAGCGGCGCGTAGGCTAGTGTTGGTAGATCGAGGTTTTGGTGGTGGTACTCTAGCGGATCGTCCTTCTGAAGCCACGTCTCCTCCGAAACTAAATGGCAAAATCTTCTATCGCGGGCCTGGAGCTAAAGGCTCAACGGGCGGGTGTATATTCTATTCTCGAGTCAACCGGCGGATGGTTCGTGCTAGTTTATAGCAGCGTCCACAAGTGATTTCTTTCGACTTGACACAAATAATCTGTCACCCCTCGCGGTGGGCTCCAGATGAAACGGTGCGTGTGGGTGTAGGCGTGAAATATACCGAAATATAAAATCACTTAATCTAATCCAATACGACGTGTGTGTGTGTGTGTTCGGGGTGGCGGGAGCACGTATCGTCCCTCAGAATACTTGTGCAAGCTTCAATCAATCAAGGTCGCTACGTTTGTGCGGGACGAACTACTAGATTGTCTAGCGAGAACGTAGCGGGCAAAACGATTCGCAGCGGGAGAAGCGAAGAGTCACTCTTTCTGAGACTTCGAAATGAGAAATTCTGAGTCTAGCGGGGAGGGTCTTCGTGCCAATAGAAAAGTGTCGCCCGGTAGTGGATCGTCAACCGGGAAGAAGCTTTCTGGATGACAACCGGCGGGCAGAAGGCGCGGCTCAGCGGGACGGGGTTCTTATTCAACTGGCGCGGCTCTGGCGAGGAGCGGGGCTCTTACGTCGATGGCGCGGACACTAACAGTGGCCGGGGCACTTACACCACTACGCGGCGGCGAGCTCGAACGGGGGTCTTTGAATACCGCGGAACGGCAGGGCACACGGGGCGTCGACGGCGCGGAATCAAGCACGAACGGGGGTCTTGGTTATACCGCGGAACTGCAAGAGACGGGGCTTCGTATTTCAGGAGGGCGCGGGCTCAAAGGCTGGCGGGGCTCTCAAAGTTCTGGCGGCTCGGTATGCCACAAGTCTTTCCGTATCACTCGAGTCTCTCTCAGATATCAAGTCTAGTCTCTTTCAAAGTTCCAATTCAAATTCTAGAGTCCGCTACAAACTGCCCTTGTCTACGGGTAGGTAATTGACTGAGTAACAAAAAGTACACCGGGAGATTAAATACATGCAGCGGGAGCAGAAACAACCAAATAAAATCATGATGAGAGACTGTCCAAGTTTGATGCCGCGCCCGCTGGGAACCAATGGTATATTCAGGATTGGGAGTCGTGAGTGAAAAGACTGCCTCCCGGAGAAAGTCCATGCGGGCGGGTGGGTATTGCGCCTTGTTGCAGTGCAATGGCGTGCTGGTTGCCATGTCTCCAGGGAGAGACACGAAATTTCTTCTTCATAATGTGGTCTCGCCGCTGGTCGAGTTGAAGTCGAAAAGGCTTCCCGCTGAGTAGTTAGTCAACGGCTCGACAGCGGTCAAGTTCGTCTCTTCTTCCATCTTCAGAACAGTATAAGTCCCAGGGAAAATAGGGAGAGCCGAGCCGCGTTAGCGGCTCGCCACTCGCCGTTCGGGTTGTCCGCAATCAGCGGGAAATGCCCCCGGCAACTCGCCATGTCCTTCTCATCATTCTGACAGAGCCGCTGGCTCCGCGGTGCTCCCGCTGGCAGTCGGTTAAGTCCCGGCTGTCCGTAATCAGCCGGCATGCTCGGTTAGGGCCTGCCGGTGATCCTGTTCGTCGGTAGAGTAGTGGCCGTCCTGAGTTCGAAGTTGAACTCAGTATGGTCCCCCGCTAGATCTTCTTCATGTTGGTCGGCGGGTGAGCGCCTAACCTCAGGGAGGTCGGTAGTTCCTCTTAGTCGCCTCCAGCACCTCGAGATAGTAGTTTCCCACCAAGTCCCTTGGCCCGGCAGTTTAGAAATAGTCAGCGGCAGAGTCTCGCACCCATGTTTAGGGAAACGTCGCTAAGCCGCTGCTACCCGTTGGTGTCCCGCCAGCTTGTCGGCTATCCACAGCAATAAGACACTGCCCGCGAGGACGGGCATATCTTCTATTATCCTAACCTCACTTCTCCCGCTGATAGGCCTCGAAAATCGATAAATTCTGGGCATTTCATGCCTAGCTGCTGGGCGGCCCTATCAACGTGCTAAAGAAGAAATTCAGCGTCTTAACGTTGAGATTATCCGCATCGTAACATTTCTCATTGACGAGCATAACGACTATTATAGGGCAATCGCTCAGAACCTGATCCCCAACCCATCGCTTGCCACGGAACTTCAGCGGCGTTGGCGTCACAGCGCTCGCATCAGCGCCACAATCTGCAAACGGATCGCATCGACATCGGGCATGGTGGGCTTTTCCGGTAGTATCTTCCCCACCCAGCGTATCGGCCGCAATACACACCTCGGCGAGGGTATCCCTCCCCCCTACTGGTTAGCATCGGAGCTCGGTGTCGTGGAAATGGCGGTGGAGTTCGAGGAACCGGTCGATGTTGAGGAAAGACAGGTTGTTGATGATTCTGAAGAGACGGATTTGGTTGTGAGGGAACTAGATGTTGAACCTGACGGACTAGTACAACTTATGGAACACTTAGCTACCTTTGACGACTCGTGAATAGATATTCGCTGCCCTTTGCGCTCCCTTTGCCTTCGTGTGAACAGTTTTCGGCAAGTTTCCGATTGGTCCGGACGGTCGGATCGCCTACGGTGTTCAGTTTGTAACACCGGATTCGAGCGAAAAATCAATGCGCTGGAGAGACGTGCATGCAGGAAGGGTGATCTGAGAAGGCAGAGTGGTAGAGACTACGTCTATATTGTCGAGAAAAAAATCAAAAAAAATAAACACTATTCTGTGTTGCGATAAACCACTTAGAATCCTGATTACCTGCCAAAACCGACAACCAAAACACCTACTCTTGGATTACAAGCCAAGGAAGGTCAAGAAAATCTGAAAACTCTCAAGAACTTATCTACTAGTCTACTGTTACAATATTGTTCGGATCTGCACATGTAGCAGCAGTAGTTCTGGAGATTCTAAAGTCGGTCAATTTTGAACATTAACTTGAACTAAGTTTCGACTTATAGACTCGAGCGAGAGTTGAGAATATTTCGAAACTATGAACACTTGGATATGAAAAACCCCGGATCATTTGACATTTTACACTTTATGGACTCTATTTCTTCCTTTCCGAGATAGTTTCAAGGACCTGGGACTGTGCATGGCCTTCAAATAGTCCGAGTTCAATGTTCAATGATGAAATATGATTTCTGGTGAATATTGCTGTATACCCTCAATCTGAGAGCGAATTCAAGCTAAAATAGAGTTGAACTAGTTAATACCATCCTTTACAAGAGTGAAACAAGTCTGTTGAACATATGTGTGAGTTGAATTGCGCACCATTACTGTGCACAGTGTTCAAGTGTGTTTTTCCTTGAAGTATAGACTTTTGCTTCTCCAAACACCTGGAAACTGTAGCAGCATTGGTAACTATTACTACTATTAGAAAGACCGCACCTGGAAAATTCATGCATGTTCGTATTCTGGATTTTGGTGGTGGTTCGCGTCTGACTTTCTAAATTAGACGCGTTCTTGGCAAGATCAATGGCAGTGCTGCTGTCAATCAGCTGCCTTTTCTGGACTTCGCCCACCATCTGGTCCTTGTTTTCTACTCTCATGGTGCCCTACGTTTCATAACTGGGGCATCCCCGGGGTCGACCTTCTGCCCCCTCCTTGTCGTGAGGGCTTCGCTCCAACTTCTAGGATCCCTGACTTGGCTTCTCTCCGCTTCGGTCCCCTTGGACTATACGATCTTCGTCGTCGATTTGGATTCCCGCTGGTGCCCGGCATCTATCAGCGCTACGGCCACCGTTTTCGTGCAGCAGACATAGCATGGTTTGCAGCAGGCTTGAGCACCGATGGCAACCATAATCCTGCGGGATTCGCCCCGGAGCTGGACAACATGCGAAAGGCGCTTCCGACTGGTATGGTAGGCTCAGACGCACGCAAAGCGTTGAGCGGTGAGTTACAATCGGCTGTTTTTGACATGGTGCGTGATAAACCTCCGTTTCTACTCATTTGAGCTGGCTAACACAAACTGTAGGCTACGCTCTGGGATCGCGCGTATGGAGGAACGACGATGGTTCTCCATATCGATGGTACTACCGTCCCCAACACACCGGCTCTTCCCGAATACCTCCGCGCATCCGTCCATCTCCCGCCTCGACTCGTTGCTCGGCATCCCGCTAGTCATGGTCCCATCGCTCAGATCGTCCAAATGTTCATTGAATCAGTTGGCGTCCCGACTGTCCAGCAGTGGCGGGCAGATGCCAACTCCCGCGGCTGGCCTTTGACTCAGGGCGGTGACGGTTCTTCTGCCAATCCGATCTCGCCTATCCTTGTGCCCACCCCTGCTTCCAACTCATCCCACTATAAATTCTTCGGACGTGCTGCAGGTGTACTGGATCTTCTTCTTGCCGGCTCTATTCCCTCTGCCCCTCCCGCGCCCGCTCCTGGCTCCCCTGCAATTCCGGTCGTCGAGATACCGGATGATGACGACGATTATGCGATTGATTGTGATGTGCTCGATGCGTTCGAGCGCGCGGGTTACGCCGAGGTCCAGCTCCACGCGCTTCAGGAACAGGTCAATATTCTTACGACTCAGCTTGCGTCTCTCGAGGTCGACAATGCAGACTTGCGTGGACAGCTCGCGAGTCGTACTGCCGGTGAGATATTCTTCAGTCTTCCTTATCGTTGCATCTACTCAATGTTCTTAGCACCGACCACCCCGTCTCGTTCGCAACTTCGGTCCCCTCTCAGCCCAAAGACCCCGGTCCGATCACCCGTTCATCGGGCGCTAGCTTCAACTTCGCCGGCCCATTCTCCTTCCCAACTGCGTTCGTTTGGGGCAACCATCAGCGCCCAACCCCGTCTTGGCTCGCCTTCGCATGTGGGCACTTCGTCACAAGGTAACACGGGACAATTCACGCACACGGGACCATTTCGGCTCGACAGTTACCTCCGTGAACGTGGTCTGGAACATCATGGGAGTGCTATTCAGCTGATTTTGCGTACGTTCCACGCCGTCGAATGGGTTCAGCAATTTTGTGCGTTGGGTATGTCGCAGGATGTCGCTGTGGACCTTGCAAACTCTTTGGCTGCATCTGAATCTTTGTAATTTTTTTTAAACTACTGAAATATATTCACGAATTTTACGATGCATCAATAGTCTGAACTACAAGTCCCTTGAGATCGACAATCAGGGTACGCACATGAAATTCAAAGGTTTCTGATCCTATTCACCCGGCCTAGGACTTGGCATACTGAAACCAGCCGCTGAATTTTAAGTATCACATTTTCGGTAATACGCTTGTACCTCTCCTCGACGCTCGTCATGCCAAAAGCCTACACGACGATTGCGCAAGCAAGCGCCCCTCCTCGACGCCCGGATGCACCGAAAAAAACTGCGCCACTCACCACCGAGCAGCAGAAAGAAAAACGCGACGCTCGTAACGAAAAGCAGGCGCAGATTGATGCCGAGGTATTGAAGTGGATGCAGGAGACGAACGAGCTTGCCAACAAGCTTGCGGACCGCTTCGACTTGAAGCCACGATATTTTCTTGACATCTTCTTCCAAGGTGGCGCCCACATGATTAATCACCAGACGACGACGAATCCGTATAACGCGTTCAAGAGCGTGAAGGCGACCGAAGCTCGCGAGCGTAGGAGTATTTTTGTCTTCCTTCGTATGTTGAGCTGAATCTATTTCTGTAGAGGGTTTGGCCAAGACCGGCGGCCAGCTGCATAAAGACCACTTCGACGAGTATCAAGCGCTCAACAGCGAAGATGTCAAGGAAATGGTGAAGGCGTTCGAGAAAGACAAGGAGCAAAAGTTTCATCTTCGACGTGACACGCCGTGAGCCCGAGTCCAAGACGTAGCGAACGTTGTTCGCAACATGAAGATGTTGGTACGTTGCTGAGCTCAATTTGATTCGTTGAGTCGTTGACTAATAACCTTCCAGATGTTCGGCGTGGGGCAGCGTGTCGGTATAGAGGGCTTCTTCGTACTAGTGCGTAACAATGTGGACTTTAAAATGGAACCGGAATGGTACTTCACGAGCAAGGAGCTCGAGAACTACATGGAGATTGTTACCCGTAAGAAATGGTCGACAAGTGAGGTGGGGATGAGGTTGGAAGCGTTCGCAATTGCGGGATGTGACCCAGCCAGTACGTCGAGGTGCCTCACATACTACACATACTGACACTGCCTTCAGACATGCTTCGTACCACGCACCAGAAAGTCAATTTCATGAAAGGCGAGATCCGCTCCATTTTAGCAAAGAATCTAGGTGCGTGTCTCACCTGCTGCCCCAGAATTGAGCTAATACCCTTGCAGCCGAAGTCTCCAAAGTATCAGACGCACGCCTCGCCTGGAAGTGGTTTGAGGAAGACGTTGTTCAGCGATATGACGTCGTCCTCGAGGGCTGGACCACCGCACGTATCGTCGACCCCAGCAATATCAGCACATCTCTATCAGTCGTCCGGACGCTCCTCAATGCTGTGAAGAGCGGTGAGTGCGCCTTCCGCAAGTTGACGCGAGAAGAAGCTGCGGATCGCTTGAAGACGTGGGAGGAAGATGTGGCGGCTGGTCGGGTTGTTGCGAAGCATCGCGCTCCTCGCTGCGACGCCGGTGTTCCACGAAAGCGCGGCCGGGAGGACGACGAGGGTAGTGGGGACGAGGAGGACCAGGAGGGGCAGAACGCAGCGGCTGGGGATGGGCAGGAAGATGGCGACGAGAACACCGATGCCGGCGCGTCAAACGATCCTCCGCCTCCGAAGAAACAGGCGCGCAAGTCCACCGCTGGTACGAAGGCATCCAAAGCATCGAAAGCGCCGTCCGCAAACGCGTCGTCAGCAAATTCCACCGTTGGCAAAAGAAGACCAGGCTCCGGGACGAAGATTCTCAGATCTTCGAAGAAGACGTCCGCTGAGAACGCTGGCCGCGATGACGAGACCACCAGAGCAGCGCTGGACAGGCTCAAGGCCGCGCGCTCACGCAAGAATATCAGTAGCGAGGTGGTGGATAGCGGGGATGAGGAGAACACCGATCCCAGCGCAAACGGCGGCGCTGTCATCGTATACAACCCTCTTATGACTACTGCCTGAAACCCATTACTCCAATGCTCAGTTGTATGTTAATTTGAATCCATTCATATGCCTGCATGTACGACAGTCTTGTAATCAAGCTAATACGACGCGTCGACGGTGCCTTCGATGGAGCCGGTGTAAGTAGTGCTCGGTAACGACAAGATCAGCGGCAATAGCCGCAACGAGGTGGAGGCGGAGGCAGGCAGCGAACGTTAAACATTCGCTGGCCGCAGACGGCGATGCTGAGGGCAGTGGAGAGCGCGATGTGAGAGGCGGCGGCGGGAAGAGTGATGGCGGTCACGCTGTGACGTCGCGCCGCCCATCACGGGCACGTCAACATCAGTAGGATCAATGGGTGGCTTGCCGAACAATGCTTGATGGATCATTGATGCGCCCGGCAACGTCCGCGGAGCAGTCCTGCAAGTACAAGTGCTGGAGGCCGAATTAGCGGCAGGTATTAATGGCGGGTGAGGCTTTTGAGCCGTTTTGATACCAATCAGTGTCAGTACTACATGTCAATCACGGGTACTGATGGGTATCTATCTATGGGTAGATAAGGTGATTTATTGTTGATATCTTCCACGCACTTCAGTATTCATCACACACGGGAACGCAGACGACCCCACCCTTCCTTTCTGTGCAGACTCCGGCGGGTTCCCAGTTACCCCCGCTCTATCTAGTAAAGGCCGGGCAAGATCCACAATCCAAAAATGTCCCGCCTTTGACAGCGCCTCGCAAGACTGGTGTGCCTCACGTTAACGGTAACGGCGGCAACGGCGTTCGCGCACGCGGACGCAAGAAGCGCAGCGATGCTAGTAAACCTCGAGGTCCACAAGGAGAGACTGTGAAAAAGATCAAGCAAAATGCCGGTCTTGATCATCTCGCGGAGCTGGCTGCACGCCGTGGAGCCGAGGCAGCGGCTGCCAGCAGGTCTGCCCAAGATGCTGTGGTCGAGGGCCAAGCATAGGCATCATTTCGCGCAGAGAATACTCGGTAGCTTCTATTGCTTATGTGTCAACCAACGTCAACCGCGATCGGTCGACTCGTGGTGGGAGTTGCGGAAGGAAGAGTGGAACAAGGAGATGGAGAACATGCCTCTGTAGAACGACGCAAGCGCTCAATCCAGCGCAAACCCGACGTCGTACCCCCAAACCTGCTCTTTCTCGAGATCCTCCTTGTGCTCGATAGCAGCCTTCTTCAAGCCGAGGTCCATCCCAACCCGCATACCCTCGCGCTTTCCGTCCTTGAATGAATCCTTCCCCACATCACGTTGTCCGTTGGTGTATGCGAAACTAGCCACAGCTGCTCGACCGCAGGCTCGAGGAGGTCATCAAAGAAAGACGGGTCGTCCTTCATGCAACAGGCAGCGTTGAGTATATTGTTGCAAATGTTTTCGATTGTAGAAAACTGCTCGGCAGAGAACGAGAGCTCTGGAGGTAGGTCGCGATTCATGTTGTCGCGGGTTGTCAGAGATCCAGTAAGATCGGTGCTCTGTCGGTTGGTTGGTCGGTCTCTATATGTCTATAGATCGGTCTGTGTCGGTCTCGAAGTTTCGATGGTGTCTGATCGGCGTCTGTACGCGAAGCGAAAGCGAGAAAAGTGTAACGGAAGCCACTCTCGTCACCACGATGGGGCAGGCCAGAGGGGTCACTAGAGGCCGCCGAGAGCTCAAAGCAGGGCAAGCACAATGGCTCTGGATAAGCAGCTGACTAATACATGCGAAGGAACTACCAAACAACGCCAACAACTGATGCCGTGGGCCGCTGCCCACCGGCACAGCGCGAGAGACTTGCGCGCAGTCATTGCGCTCACCGTTGATGGCGCGGTGATGGCGCACGGCAGGTTGATGGGAACACGCGCTGTGATGGCGCCCTTTACCGACAATTGCTGACGAGGAGCTGATAATTCACTAATTAAAGGTACAAATAGCTCTATGTTTAACGGTAATTAAGCGCTGCTTGAGATAAATCAGAAATGATTACAATTACTGTTGGAGATCAGATATATTTCCAGTGTTAGTACAGTGTAGTACGGCTCGATGGTGATCAACTTCGATGTTTTTGATCTATACTCCACGATTGTATCACAAAAGTCCTGTGTTGACGAACGGCTTGCCTTTCGTGTACGATGGCGGTCATTTCCTCTTCCGTTCTCATCCGTGTTTCGTTTTATTTATTGTTTCAGTCTCGATCACAAAGGCAACGGTTATATAGGATAGGTCCCATCACAACGTCCCTCAGTCTCTGCCCTATCGGTGTGCAGGCTGAGGGTACGTTCATTACTTATACTTATACTTATTCACGGATACTTACAACTACCTGTAGACACTATCTCACTTCATACTCTCTACAGGTTAATAATATTGAGTCTCTGCCCTATCGGTGTGCAGGCTGAGGACACTATCTCATTTCGTATTCTCTACATCCTGGAACTTATCTAGGCACTACTAGAGCATATAGCTAGTAGGTTTGGAGTATAATTATGAATACTTTTCGTTTGAGAGGAAGTGCGATGAACGACACAATATTTTGATCCCAAATGTCACGTTTCGGGCTCCTTGGTGAACGGATGTCACACGTCACCTTCCTCATTCAGCTCATCCTCCTCCTCCGAATCCTCATCCTCCACGACCGGTAGCTTCGGTTTCTTGCCCAATTTCGGCTTCAGGGGCAGGTCCTTCTTCCTCACGCCGGTTTCCTGCAGCTTAGAGCATTCCGCCACCCAGTTCTCGACAGCAGCAGCGTGCTGGCGCTTCATCTCAGCCCATTCCAGCTCAATCTCTGCTTGCAACTCCTTCCTTCGTTCTCACTCAACCCGCTTCTTCTCCTTCCCCGCTTCCTTCGCCTTCTTCCCCTCGCTGATCTCATTTACCTTGGCAATGAACTCGGCTGATGAGAGGCACCCTCTTTGTATAATGTGTGCCTTTCTCGAACTGCTCTATATATGCTGCCAGCGTGTTTGGGCGGCTAATATTCGAACAATGCTTACCGATACACTTATGTACCTTGCTCCGGAGAAAGGTACGTAATCTCGGCTTACATGCCCGAGTGTCAACGTGCCATTTGCCTGCTGAGGTCGGTTTCATTCCACCCAATTTTTTTATTCTATGTAGCAGAGTTCTGCTTTATGAGTGATTTTTTTATCCCATGTATGTAGCCTCATGATTTGCGAATTGCAGCCGGAGATTATATTTATCTGGAATTGGAGCGCGAATTTACACCTGGTTCGGTTGTATTTTTACAAGCGTACCTATCTCTTTACCAGAAGGCGGAACCCAAAGTAAGGCTTCACTTCAAGATTACAAGTAGTGAAGGTGGATAGCACATATGTAGAAGCAGAGTATATTTCCCTGAGATTGCATTAGGCCTTAGCTATTAATCAATGACAACAACCCCAAAGATCTAGAGGAGAGGGGGGGAGGGCAGAGCAGACAGTAAAAACTGAACAACTAGGGATTTTTGTCGACCCACAGTGGCAGTGCTGGCTGGCTGCTGCCTTGTTCACACGGAATCGACTCGCATCCGAGGTATCGGAAATGTTGGCCGAGACGCGTTGTGTTGACAAGAAACGCGGGTCTGATTTCCACGTGATGTGAATTAACCAAACAAAGGTTAACAACACGTCTTGACCACGTACCACATTGACTATCTTGTTTGCCACCACTACCTGCTTGCTTAATGGACCCATTCCTTCACACTCAACTAAACTCGGTCGTATCGCCTAGTCCCTCCTCAGATCTGGTCCCGAGTTCACTGGTCATTGACACGGGTGAAGCTGCTCAAAGCGCGCTTGTGTCGATGACTGCGCGAGACCGGGAGCAGATTGAGGTGCAATTGTGCTCCGATAACATTGCCTTTTCTTCAAGTAGCTTTGAGGCTGACATCTCTCTGCCAAGTTCTTCTACGGCGCTTGGTGTGGCGGGTGGCAGCAGCGCTGCAAGCGACACGGACACGTATGATGCATTCATTGCGTCCCTTGTAAACGATTGGGATGAAAGCTTCGCTGAGGGCGCGGATAGTACGATCAGTATGAAGGCTGAACTGGGCAATCTAACTCAGGTGCGATTGAAATCTCTCAGCACTTCTGCCACTGCTTATATATGCCCATTCGAAGGGTGACTTTGTTGCCGTTGACTTTTTGGATGCCTCCGCATTGCTTGGGTTATATCTCGAAGCTTGTCATCCTCTCGCGGGCAACAATCCAGTCTGGAATCTCGAGTCAATGCACCCTCATTATTATAATCGCCAGTCTAGGCGTATTCGCGCCCAACAAGCAGCAAAGCAAGCTGCTATGTCCCTAGCGTCTCCCACATCCCAACCACTCCTTCTTCTTCAGCATCTCCAACTCTTGCTACAAGCCAGACACCGCTTCCATCGCAACACTCAAAAAAATCTAAAAAACAATGCCGTGCTCCTCACAATACCGCCATCCAAACTGTTCCAGAGGCCGGAAACTCAATGCCTTCCTCTACCGTTGACGATTCTGTATCTGCTGACAGTAAACGTACACGCAGCATTGCTGAGAGCATCGTCGACGCTCTGCCTCCTAAACACGCTAAAAACCGACCCAATGCGGTGTCTGAACGGCTAGATAAGTGGATGACTGGCGGTGTCCTAATTTCGCAGCATCGAGAATGGAGGTGAGTCCGAATATAATAGCCAACTTTCTTTGGATTGACTTCGTCTCAGTGTCTTGCCAACCCCAGATCCTGAGCTTCTGCTGGACCCCTCGAAGATCCATGTGCAACCTGCTCACGCTTTTATCACAGGCGACTCCATGCACACCTCGGATTCCGACAGCGAGTCCGACAACGGCACGGACCCCAAACCAAAATCAGCATTGCCCAAATCCAAAACTCGTTGCGGGCGGCGACCACCTACACATCAATTTCACCGCCTTCTTCAGCGTCTGGAGATTATCGTCTCGGGGGACTTTGACTTCAAGTGGAACTCTTTGTTCAGCTCTATGGGCTGGAATGGCATTCAGCCTCCGCTTTTGGCTTGTGAAGAAATTCAAAGACTGTTTCGCTTATACCCCGACGCTCGCGGACTTTATGAGTACATTCAGAGGTTTTTCCGGTGCCCTATAACCGGTGTGATGAGTGTGTTGTTTTCCTTTGCCTTGCCACATTTAAATTAATACTCACAAATTGTGGTTTCTTCAGTGTCAAATCGGATCGAGCAACTTTTCTGGTCGACCGGAACGGGCAAATATTTTTCTTCCGATCTTTCCAAGCGGAATGGCTTATGGCCAAGTCCCGCACTGTCACCGTGGCCATCAATGTCCTAGTTGGTGATGATGCTACCGATCCACAGGTCAAGATTGACAATGCCAACAGCGTACACTGGCCTATTATTATAGGTCACCACTGACAGTCAGCCAAAGTAAGAATTCTTTCTCTGTTTAAATGCAAGATAATGATCACTTTCATTATTATAGAAGCCCACTCTCGCTGATTCGCACAAACACAGCGAACACCGCGTCAAAACATTTATGAACCTTGAAATTGTTCAGAGAATCATGTAAATTTTTGGATGTATACGGGCTCCCTATTCTGAGTTGACAACCATTCTAGATCTTGGGTATCGAGTGTAGTAGAGATAGTGTTCCCTGGCGTCGCTCAGCGTTTTAGAGCTGAAACGGCTATACACGTTGCAAAGAGATTGAACTTGATAAATGGTGATTGATGGGAGCCAAGTATGATCCAGATTAAGCACACCTGAATAACGTTGCCAATGTTGAACTTGCACAGTCTGACTTCTACAACAACGGAGGATCCTTTGATTTGGTCTCCCGCCAACCCACCATAGAGAGGGCAAGTTGGGGGAACATCAATGATGATTTTAGAGGAGGTGCACCAGCATACCCCATGCTTAACCTTGGTCAGCAACGGAAAATACGTTAAATAGTGTCCCTCACATTGGGGGAGGGAGACTCTTGCTCCAGCACTCGCAATCTCGTCCCTTGCTGTTCAAAAATCCAATCAAAATTCTGGCCGACCAACCCTGATCTGACCAATCTGGCGATCTCGATATCATGATGTCACTCCCGGTAAGGCCCACAACAATGGCCTCGACTTGTCCAAATGCGGTCCCAGTTTCCGGCATTTCGTTTTTGAAGCCTGAATTTGCTGGGGCGCTGAAAGTGGAAAGTAAGTAAGAGAAAGAAGACGGGACTAAGCTTGATCAACCGAACCCATGGCGTGCAGGGGAACCATTGCATCCAAAGTGCTGATCAAGGAACACGGCGAGAACTCCTAGGTGCGCAACCACGTTTCCCAATCTATGTGTTTTGTTCCATCCTCTATTTCTGCTTTGGCATTCTGTTCTTCTTTTATACCTGACATACAGTGGTGGGCCATTGGGAGTGTTTGGATGGTAAAGGAAAGGGAGTTGTGGGGCTTGAGACAATGTCTTGATTTTAGTTCTGAAATTTATGTACCCCTCGAACATTGTTCCTCCAGGAACCAATGTACACCTGGGCATATAATCTTCGGTCAACACGCAGAAATTCGGCATTGGAACCCACCTGAACATGAGTTTTCGAATTGATGGTTGTGCTGCTACCTGTAAGTGATTTTAATCTATGTTGCGGTTGCTTTACTCATTGATTTATATTCCAGTCACAGTTCGTTGGGCTCCTCTCGCTAGACGCCTGAGATACAATGAATGGGAGGCTCACATTGCCATGATCCAACATCTCCCATGCGAAGCCGAAGACTGGGGCATCATCTTTAGAGAGATGGACCCTTTTTACCTTTTTTACGTGGCCACAATCGTCCTTCCTTTCTACACGGGGCTGAATGTGAGTGCTTGAGTCTGTACATTGAAAGCTGCTTACATTAGGTTCCAGAAGATACCCCGAGTAATTCAACGGATGCAATGGGAATCCTGCCCCCAGAGCTTCGTCAACTTATAAGCCATGCCCTTGGCTGATCGACTGCGGTTTGCTGGTACCTCCAAGAAGTATCGCGCATTGGCAGGTCGTGTTTTTTAAGAGTGTGTGGCAGATTTGTTCGCGCCTTTCCAATTGTCCTACACTGTTTACCGGTTTCTTCAAATTGTGTCTCGCATGGGACTCTCTGGTTCGGCAATTCCGGCACTTTCCTTCCCGAGGCATGCGGCCGACGCATTTGCCCCCAACGACCTCGACTCATATATCCCTGATCACGCTTCCTGACTCTGGGTACTGACTATATTGTCACACGCAACACGTCTATCAACTAAGTATGAGCAGATTCCTGGCATCAAAGATATTGTTTGGCTCAAGACTCACCCGGATGACGCTCATGTACTCAATTTCATGCGCTCTGAGGACTCAAATGTCCAGACAGCCACTACCTGATTCCATTCCACGGGCGTCATGGGCTGTGTGTCTGCTGAAGGTGGATGGTTTCTGTACCTCCACCTCACTGCCATGAAAGTTTTTATCCTAAACTATGGCTGTCTTCGGCTTTTTACTTGGGATGACCAGCGCCGCGCGCTTGTTATCATCAGGAAATATAGAAGTCAAGGATTCACGCTGGTTATCGGGTATCAGCAGAAACACATCTGTGGCATCGACAAGAGTTGCCCAGCAACCAAGCGCTCTAACCGCGATGAAGGATGTGCTCTTGCGCAGTTTGCGAAGATCCCTCCTGGCAGGACTCATTTTTCGCCAGCTTTGATTGTGAGTCATGAAGAGGTTTCTTGGGATTTAGGTGGGCGGGACTGTAACTCCCATAATTCTATGGAAGATGCAGAGATAGAGGCAGTGAGTGCGGATTGCGAGCAGCATTGCTGTAAGTGTTTTGCACTGATTATCAATCCATTCTAACAAGTGTTTAGATGACGCTTGGTGTACTATTGCTCAATGTTTACTGGATATGGAAGATGACGAAGAGTTGATAAGTGACAGTGAGGAAGAGGAAGAGGACGGGGAAGAAGAAGAAACTGGAAGTGAGGAAGGGGAGGAGGATAGTGATTGAAATACGGTGAAATTGTCAAGGGTGGAGGGCACTTCTTATAGTTTCCGTAATCTGTGTTCCTTTTCTTCTTCCAAGCTGGGCATTGACTGTCCATGACAATCATAGGTGGGATATCCGGTTTGCATGAATTTGAGAGACACGTCTAAATACACATAACGTGGGAGAACACTACTAGCACGTGACCGCAACAGAGACATTTATCACTTTGATTCAATCATATTTCGATTCAACGCCTCCAATGGTGAAGAAGTCTGGTTGTGCTACCAGTAAAAGCAATACTAGGTATGTTTCCTATACCTTGCTTTGAATTCCAGGTATAGGATTAGCGGATCAAGAAATTGAGAAACTGGAACTGAAACTCCGTGTTCGGGAGTGTTTAACACTGCGTTGGATATAAAGAGAAGTGCACCCAATGTTTCATTTTCTTCGCTCATTCTCTCTGTCTCTCGCTCTATCTCTCTCTTGAATGGATAACAAACCCTTGCTTCCACTCTCGGTTTTGACGGAGGAAGAACTGTTTCTGAGAGGGGTCAAAAATAAAACCTATTGGGAGTCGGCACTAGAGGAATGGCGTAACTGTAGAAAGGCAAAGAGTCCGTGGGAGGCCACACTTCAGTGTGCGTTATCTCTATCTATGAACTATTGATGCTCATGATTGTCTAGTCGAAGCGCGATCCTCAAACAACACCACTTTCATGGACCTGCCAACCGAGCTTCATCACGAAATTCCAAAGTTTGCGACCATACCATCTTTGATCAGTTTGGGAAGAACCTCGAAATTCTTTCAGAGGGAATGCATGTCTTTTCTCAACAATATTCTGTGCGACGTGTTTCGAGTCCTGGGCTTGCCTTGGGAGGACTTTAGATTCGCTTTAGACCATTCCGACAGTTTAATCCCTGGTTTTTTTTTTGATACATCTAATGCGGATTTCCTCAGAGCACAAAGGAATTGTGCCTGCCTCCAGGATGGATATTTGGACGAGGGGACCTCGGATCAAAAGCCTGCACGACTATCTGGTGACGCACACAGATTACAAAAATGTGAGTGTGAATTTAGCGGTCAAATGGGTGTGCAATTGTTTAAAGGCGGTATATCCAGGTTAGGAATACAGTCCGCAAGCCTAACAGTCCCGTTCAACGTACATGATGGTACAAGCGTGAGGGACATGCTTTCGAGGTGAGGGTAATGAGGGGAATGCAATGAACAATACTAATGAATTATAGACCGCTATTAACATGTGTGGGGAACCCAGACATGTGACAGGAGACTACTGCTCATTTTATGTGGCTCTCTGCCACCGATGTCTTTGTGGGGTACAGAGACCTCACGCTGTCTCATCATATGGTTCCTCTGAACACCACACGTGATCACAACACTTTTGAAGAGATAGAAACTCAACTAGTGGACAATGGACTGAGGATCACGATGTTTCACAGCGATGGAAAGCAGAATCGCGGGATTTCTGTATGTTGCCCCTCTGTCGTTAGCAACAGCTATGATGCGGGCTCTCTATATGCCCCATTACTTGGGCTCGTGGAAGGAATAGGTCAAAAACGATATTGTGTTGTATGGGTGTTAGGAGCAAAAGACTGCCTGGTGCCACTCACAGGCTGGATGCTTCACTTGAAGAGCATTGTTGGGAGGGGTAGGGATGAAAGCGGTGGTAATAAACATTGGCTAAATGAATCTACACTAATTTTTTCTTTTTATTTTCGATTAGACACCATGTTCATGGCTAGAATGGCTTGTCATTGCAAAGACCTGATGTTAGAGAGTTAAACCAGACTCATTTTACGGGGCAGAATACTTTGTAGCTGTATATTTACTTGTACATAAGTACGAAGTTCTGCCGCACAAATGTGATGGCCCCACTCCCCCAAGTTAGGTACTTCACAATTCATCACAGTATATAGCAATAAAGACAGCAAGGTTAAGCCTCACCTGCCAATGAGAGCTGGTTGGCGCATAAGTGTCAACCGAGCGAGCTTTGGGCGCCCGGCCACCTTGGATCTTGCATGCGCAGCGTATACCTTACACCGATGGTCCAAAACATATCTCAGCTGTTCCAGGCACTCTTGCCTATGAAAGCTGGCATTTCAATACGGACAGAGTGTTATATCCGTGTCGAACAAAGGGACGGAGGACGGGTGGCCAGAGGCCGGAGGACGGAGATGACGGAAGAGACGGAGGACGGATACAGAGGACGGGTGAAGCGATACCACAGGGGGCTAAGGGTACGCCACTAACTAGACTTCCAAGAACATAGAGGATTCTGACCACGGAGCAATGCAGAGGCAAAGCACGTTAATTTTCAACTGAAGTTACATGACGAAGTAGATAGGTATATATACGTATTACGGAGAAAGGCCATATAAGGTAATAGTAAGTAAAGACAATAAGAGTTGTAAGCGAAAGAACAATAAAGACAATAGAGACAATAAGAGAGAAGCATACAGGCATAGATCATGGGATTGATTCGGGAACGCTCAGAAGACCTTCATTGCGAAAACCCGTTGGGTGTATGCTTCGACGGATGAACCGGAGCGCAGAGGACGGACGAATAGAAGTTGGCCGGGGGCCGGATGGCCGGAGGCCGGGGAACGGATGGCCGGACGACCGGGTGAAACTGCATGGGCGTAACAGTATCCCCCTCTTAAGGTTCCTTGACCCTAAGGAACCTAGGAGTTCTGTGGAATCAGAATGAGTCATAGGGATGACGAAAGGAAGGCGAAGAGTCCGATAGAATAATTGTTGACTGCGCATCAAAAAGTCACGTGAGATCGTGGGAAGTTGAACTTTGCAAAAAACTTCCCTCTCTCCACTACCACCATGTCGTCCGCCCCGTCCCACTCCTCTGCTACGCCCCGTCTCACCGCCAAGCAGAAAGCCAAGGGCCGCCTGGTGCAACGTCGCCGGGTGGACAGTGAAGAGGAACACCCCGAAGACGCCGCCGCTGTCGACGACGACGACCACCGCCGACAAATCCCCAGGAGGCCAATAAACAAGCGGATGGGCTACTTGCTCACCAACTCCATGCACAAGAGCGGGAGTATTTGGACGAGATCAAGGAGCTGAAGACGCTCATCAAGGACCACAAGAAGCTCCGCCAACGTCTACGATCCGTAGCAATAGTGAGCTGCGTACAAAGGTATTCATGAACGGCATAAACGTAGTCGCGAGCCTTGTCGACATTGTTGCCTTCGACGGAAGTCTCGTGGAACGTAAGAGCCGGGTGATAGCCCTTGTTGGCAAAGAACGGCGATATACCGGTGGAAGCGTTCGGAGCGTTGTTGAGAGCGAACTCGCAGAGAGGCAAAAGCTCGTCCCAGTCGTCCTGGTGGAACGCACAGTACATCCGAATATACTGCTCGACAGTTTGGTTCATGCGCTCCGTCTGCCCGTCCGCCTCCGGATGGTGGCCGGACGTGAAGTGCATAGTCATGCCGAGTAGTTCGCCAAGTGCGCGGAAGAAAGCCGATACAAACTCCGTCCCGCGGTCGGAGGTGATGTGGGACGGAACTCCATGTTTCGAGAAGACGTGAATAAGAAAGAGCCAGGCGAGTTGGACGGACGTGATGTGGAAGTCGCAGGGAATGAGGATGACCTGTTTCGATGCCCGATCAACTATAACGCAAATACAGTTGTACTCGCCAGCATAAGGAAGGTTTTCAATGAAGTCAATAGAAAGAGGTATATAGGTTACTTTAATGTAATGTACCCAGCCTTGGTAGGGGGGTACAATGTCTTAAAGGTACCTCTGGGCAGGGCAGCCAGCCTTTAATGCATTGTACCTGATGCACCACCCATTTGGGTAATTATTGATAGCATAGATTGATATGCTGTTGGCAGCTTATGCAATTGTATAATATACTGTGTTTTACAGCTATTTTACCTGCAGCCACAGAGAACCCTGATTGATTGGTGATTTTTTCCGCCTTTTCGGTGTTTTCGGTGTTTGCGGACGTTGCCAACAGGTCGGGTCACCTGTCACAACGTGTGACATTTGTTTGCCAGCGCAGTGCGCACACCCCACATCCACTGTTTCCCACCCCGCTGTCGATGCCTCCGGCTGCGGCGCTTGGCACCGTTAACTCCATAATCGCTTCTTGTCATCTCCGGCTGCTGCTGACGCGCTACCATCTCTTACGCTGCCCTGATCGCGGACTTCAGTATCACCCAATGCGGCGCCGCTTGTTTTGTGCTACTGGCGGCTCGTTAAAACCGGCGCTACCCACGAACCAGCCCTCCCGCTCTTTTATTTTGGCGCTACCGTCGTCACCTAAGCCATCTCGTTTCGGGTTCTCTATTGCAGCCACAGACAGATTGGGACATCGATGATCGATGCCGCCGCCCTCGCTTCGCTCTCCATCCTCATCCTCTGCTTCCCACCACCCCTCATTCATTCCCCACAGTTAACACGCCGCTCTTTGACGACACAATCAGTTACCGCCCCTGCGACTATCCAAACTTGATCTTTGGGTTTTCCGATTTCTTGGCTCCCGCCGCCGTCCTCGCTCGCCTTCTGTGCTCCCAGGTGTGGTGCGACGAAACGTTGGGAGGAATGCTGGGGTGGAGAGAAAGTTCTTGCGAGTGGGGTGTCGGCGATGTTGGACGCCATCCAGGTGAGCAGACAGTCTACCCGCCCGCCTCACTCTCCTTCCCCCCCTTCCCCTCATCCTCGCCTCTACTCCCTCCCTCGTCGTTTATCTTCCCAATCCCCGCAGCCTCCTTTCCTCCTCCATTCCCATGCAACGAACCTTCTCCCCCTCCCCTTCCACGATTCACCTCGATTTTGCGCCGACGCGGGGCATCCGCGTTCATCAGGGGATTCGTTCGCGTGCGTAACTTCGGTCATCGCAAGCACGTCGCACTGACCTTCGGCGCTGAGGCTCAATTCAGGGAGCGCAGGGGTCCACCTCCTCGCACCTCCCCCGCCCCCCTCGTGCTTCTGCCCACCTCCTTGTACTGGCTCTCGCCCTCCTCCTCCCGTTTCCTCACACCCTCCTCGCTTTTCCTCGCTCTTGTTGTTTCTTCCCTCGTACCTTCGCGCGGTTACATCTGTCATTTTGACTGTATCTCTACCTTCATTCTGTATCTTACTGCTGTATCTGTAACATCTGAAATATGACTTACTCTTCATGCAACTCTACTGGTAACCTGAGGGCCAGACGGACGAAACGATTGAAGATGAGCACAGTTTCGATGATTAAAATATGCTCGGCCGACGACTCGGCGCTATCGGAACGCCTTCTCATTGGCTAGGAAGGCGGTCCGAGACGGGCGCTTAAGTGCCCAAGTTCGGCGGCTAATTTTTTTTTCTTTCGTTGATCATCTACAGGGCACCTAAAAGCCCCAAGATATTAAGTTGGACTCTAACAGGCATAGTAAACAACATATTTCAAAATGGCACCTCAATCTATTGTTTGTTCAATGTATTGGAAGCAGTTTTGAACAACAGATAAGCATTCTGTACTGCATATGACCCTCAAACGGCCAAACAGTGAAAAAGTGTTGAATTTTCAAACTGTAGTGATCACCGTCATTTTGAAATATAAGTGAACCGCATAGTCAAGATATCGTTTTCCTCTCTTTATTCTCCGCAATCATTATAGTTGAGTCCGCAATTAAGCGTGACATTTAAAGCTATGTTATGTCAGAACAGAAGCAATACCCAATACAACGCAAGTATTCAAGCTATTTCGGGATATCATACACTGTATTGACTTTGTCGACAACAGGAATGATCATCATAGTTGTCTGCTACTGGTCCCAAGGCGGATTTTGTTCTATGACATGTATTGAAGCAAAAGCACTCAAATAAATTCAATATAGTTCCAATTACCTCTCAGAACAGGTCAGGGGTATCTAATGAGACAGGTGGTATACAAATATTTCATGTAATGTGCTTGACGAATGGCAAACACGAAATTTCGCTGTTTACCAGTCCGAAACTTCCAAATCGAGACATCGGCGTTGAGTATCGGTGTTCGCACTGATGCTTCCGAGCCAATCGGAAGCAACGCCGATGGCGTGACTCGCGCGTCACAAATGCCAGCACATCTTGTTCTTGCCCGCTCCCCACTCCTCCTTGTCTCATGCATCGACTTCGGCGGCGATACAAACCATCGACATCAATCCTATTGCTACTTTAGACAACAACACAGTCATCTAGCTCCCCGTTACGCTCCCGAAGACGCATCATCCGAACGCACATTTACTTCATTTACTTCGTTGACAGAGACGACAGCGTCTTCGCAAGATATAGAAGGGAAGGGTATTAGTGGGCACTTGGATGTAATGGGTGATGGAACAGAGGTGGATAGGGCAGGTGGTACGTCGTGCAACTTTTGCTTTTCATCCTTCTTTTGCTTTCCTACTTCGTTTTCTTCTCATCCTTTCTTCGGAGTACCAGGTGAAGTCTTTTCTCTCTTTCTTGCATCATGTGTTCTGTCTTCTTCAGCAGCGACGGAAAACATCAACATCGACTCAATGGCTATACAGCAAGGACAAGATGGAAGGGGGCAGGGTAGATTCGAGGATTTGGTGCAAGGGAATACTGGACAGCAAGGGAATGCGAGGTGAGTTCCGTTCTCTTTTCGTTTCTCCTTTCTCTTCCTTTCCATATCTTCCTTTTGTTCCCTTGAGTTAGCTCCACGCTGTCCTGCTTCTTCACCCACCCCCCTTCTTGCGAATTGACGACTCCGAATCTGCGTCTGCGTCTGCGTCCGTGCCCCGTTCCTTCACCCGCTGCACAACACACCACAGGAACACTGTGCCGCAATGCGAGGCCACCGCACCACCATCTACCGCTGCCGACCCAACGTTGCCCTGTCATCCGCTTTCACACCACCTGCTTTGACGCGGGATTTCTACCCCCGCCACGCGCTACTCTCGCTCTCTACCCCCGGCATCCCATCCCCAGTGCGGCAAATGCCTGTAGCGAAAGCGCCGCCCGGTGCGATTCCGCTTGCATCGGCCCGGCAGCCGTTCCCGGATCCAGTGCGTATAAGCGCCCAGCGCGCTTTATTATTCTCAGCGAAACCTGTCAAAAGCGCTTTTGCCGGTAAAACCGGGGTTTTCTATTCAATGCATACCTAATTCCCGTTTTTATTGTATTTTATTCAATATATTTCCCATTTTCACCGCTATTTTATGCAAATAAGTGCCCTGGGAATACCTGATGGCTTTGCTGCGACAAGCCCGCCGTGATCATCACCTGTCAAAGGTACAATGCATTAAAGGAACCGCTGGCCGCGCTGCCCAGAGGTACCTTTAAAGCAATGTACCCCCCCTGCCACGGCAGGGTACAATGCATTCTAGTAACAGCCATTGGTGATAGAAATAGAATGCCATGGACGGAGAGGGACGGGAAGAGGCCGGAGGAGTTTATATGGCTTGTGCCTCGGAGCCTTGTTGCGCTTGCATTGAGTACAGGATCGACAATAATCCCGGACGAACGTTCACATGCCAGGCGTATTCGTGCCAGACGAGAGCCAAAGTTCGCCGAAGTTCTGTCCAAAATGGCCGGAGAGAATGTGGTCATGCTTGTTCTGAAGAACACGTACGCGTAGGATATCGGGAGTATCACCAGAAACCTGCGGGACATAGACACGGTGGTTGAGTAAGAGTAGACCGGTTGCGTCAAGAGTCCAGCGCGTGGTGCCGGAGGAGCCGGACGATGCGATATCGAGTCCGGCTGCTGCAGCGGGGTCGTCGGGATAATGGGATTTGATGTCGCGATGAAGTTGTTCCGTGTCCATTAGAGCTGAAGCACGAAGGCAGACATCTTCTAGGTAGGTCGCATTAAGGGACGCAGTCAACTGATCGGTAGAAAAGATGGGCCGAAAATTCTGAGGATTGACTTTACTGAAGGCCGTATCCCCCTCTTTCGGATAGACGTCCCATCGTCTAGTTAACGCGTCCGGCTTGCCACCTAGTCGTCCCGGACGGAAGCGAATCACCATATTAAACTGGCAAAGGTATTCGGACCAGCGTACTTGGCGACGGGTGAGAGTCTTGGTCGTCACAAAGTATTCTAGATTCTTGTGGTCCGTGACAACGTCAACAGGATGTGCGGTACCCTCGAGATAATGACGCCAATGAGTAAAGCAATCAAAACTAGCAAGGAGTTCCTTATCGTGCGTGTCGTAGTTTAATTCCGGAGGAGTGAACGTCCGGCTCCGGAATGCCACAGGATGCCATTCGCCGTCCTCTCCCTGAATAGAGAGGATGCTGGCGAGAGCATAGTCGGACGCGTCTGTCTCGACCATGCATTCGTGACCAGGAATCCAGTGGGCTAGTATTGGCGCCAATGTGAAGGCAGCCTTGAGAGTGTCGAACACGTGCTGACAGGCCGGACTCCAATCCCACCGGACCGCAGCCCGGGTGAGCCGGGTGAGCGGAACAGTGATGCCGGAGTAGCCATAGATGAAGCGACGGTAGAAATTGCAAAAACCAAGGAAGGATTGAACGTCCTTCACTTTCCGGGGGACGGGCCGGTCAGTGATAGCGGAGATCTTCTCCTCCGACATGCGGAAACCGTCCGGCGACAGAATGTAGCCGAGGTATTCGCAAGTCGTAACACCGAATTCGCACTTCGGAAGCTTGCAGTACAAGCCAGCTTTACAAAGGCGACTGAGCACTTCACGAACGTGCTCAGTATGGTTGGACGGGTCATCGGAGTAGACCAAGATGTCGTTGAGGTAGACGACGACGTAAACGTCCAAGAGATCGGCGAAGAGGGAATTAAGGAAGCGCTGAAAGGCGGCCGGAGCATTGGAAAGTCCCTCTGGCATGACTCTGAAATTATAAGAGCCATACCGGGTGCGAAAAGCGGTTTTGTACTCATCTCCTGCGGCAATCCAGAGCAAATGGTATGCGTGCCGGAGGTCCAGTTTCGTATAAATTCGAGCCTTTCCCGGGGCATTGAGAAGGTCCGCAATCAGAGGAAGCGGATAGCCGGTCCTTCTTAGTGATTCGATTGAGGCCACGGTAGTCAACGCAGAGCCGGAGACTTCCGTCCTTCTTCTTAGCGAAGAGGATTGGTGCGCCATGGGAGGAACGAGCCGGAAAGATGAAATCCGACTTTAGGTTCTTGTCGATGAACTCCCGGAGCGCAGCTAGCTCGGCCGGAGAAAGGGAATAGATGGGACCGACCGGAGGCTCCGCGCCATCGATAGTTTTGATCTTTAAATCGTAGTCTCGATGGGGCGGTAGATTGTAAGCCTCGGATTCGGAGAAGATGTCGGCGAAGTCGTGGTACTCGGGTGGTATGCCTTCGGTGCTGAAAGGCGGGCCATCCGTAGTAGCACTTCGTCCGGCAACCTCGTCCGGAGGTTCCATACGAATAGTGAACTGGGTGGTGTCTTTGTCGCGGATGATGACGCTGTATGCAGCAGCGTTGATGATCGACACGAGAGGTGCGGTGAATCTAGAACTTGTCGCCGGAGGAGACTTGTCCGGACGATCAGACGCCGGCGGGGAGAAGGCCGGACGAACCTCAGGAGCAGAACCGGAGGTTGGCGATGATATTATGTTGGATTGCGATTGAGACGGAGGAGCAATTGGGGTTGCCAAATCGTCCGCCTTCTCCGTAAGTGGAGGTATCGCCGGGAAAGCCGGAGCAACGTCCGGGTGTGTCGACACAACAGATTCACCGTAAACTGGACAGAACTTTAGTGAGGCTTCACGCCAGTCAATCGACAGATTGTAGCCGCGGAGCCAGTTTAGTCCAAGAACCGAGTCGCAGGTAGAGTCTATACGGGTAACATAAAATTCCATAGAATGGACATCGCCGGTTGGAAATCGAACAAGAAGCTGGATTTGCTTGTCGATGACTGAAGAGGAGCCGTCGAGATATCGCAGTTTGACAGGCGGGACCGCATACGGAGAAAACCCATTAGATTCGCATACTCGAGCAGACACAAAACAGTGAGACGAGCCGGAGTCGATGAGTGCCCGTAGGCGGGAGTTGAATCCCGCAGCCACTCTTGTTACAACGTCCGGACGCAGGGTTAAGCCTACGTCCGAAGTGGGAGGATTGTGCGTGCACCAATTCGTTCCAAAACTGGGCAAAGCGGATGAAGTCAATATTTCTCCAATCTTCGTATGGAGGAAAGTTGGAGGAGGCCTTTCGGAACCTCGGGTCATTGATGTATGTCTTGAAAGTAATGTACTCGTGGTGCGTGTGTACCGGGAGAACGGCATAGAGAACCAATTGACGAAGTTGGAGGAAGCGGTAGATGTTGGTTGGTTTTGTGTAGAGACGAGTCAGTGCATGGACTGGAATATCATGGTGGTGAGGTACACCGATGACGGTCGTGCGGGGAAGCGTTGTAATCTTCAAGTTTTCCGCAATCAACTTTGAGATGGGAAGAATACCAATGGTCTCCGAAGTTGCAATGCGGTGTAACGCTGACACTTGAATATATCGACAGAAGTGCTAAATATAGCGCAGCAGAGAATCTACCACCAAAATATATATATAACACAATCAACCAACACACACAACACTACAACACAAATATCTCAACAAGATACACTCAAATGTCTCTCGAAGAGTTCGTGGGGTTCGATCCGAAATCCAGATGTCACAGTGACGAGGATATAAGTCGACTTGCAAGTAAGAACCTTGCACAAAACACACTCTCACACACCGTAGATGGAAGTGATTCCGTCCGCGGACCTTTCCTAAAAATAGGAACTATAAAACGGTAGGATACAAGATACCAACAAAGTTGAATATCAGGGCGAGATTGAAACAATGACCACAGACAGTTTCCGCGGCAGACTGTACAATTCTTATAGCGCCAGTTACGCTACAGACCTGAACCTCCAAGTTCCAGGAACCTTTGACACTCCTTTATATAGCACAAGTCTTCAGACGAGGACTAGTCAGATCTCTTCAGGTTATACGCCAGCAGTCCCAACGCAATGCTTTAGCAGATGGACAGTTCCACTCTCTTCAGACTCAGGGAGATACTAGTTCACTCTTGAGCACACGTATCTTCACAATGAGATAGACAGTCCGCGGGCAGTAGAGGCAGGCAGTCCCTTACACACTAAGGCCACGACAAAGCTACTCGAAAGCAAAGCCTCCGCGGGTGAACACTCTCGAAACAATGCTTAAGATTCACACTTGACTTGAACTCCAACACAATTTCTATTAAGACAAACGAGTAGACAATATCTTTATATATGCCTCTACGTTGCTGCCTGAGTTCACCAACGCTGTCCAATAGACTGAGCGCGATGTCCTCCTGCTCAACGAGAAATACAGGTCCTTTTATACTAATGCCAAGAAATACATCACATAAATAGTACAGAGTAAGCAATGTCGATCCAATTGAGTAGAGAGATGGTATATTGGTATTTGGGTGTCCCGGAGGACCTTCGGCAGCCTCTTGGCTTGTCGATCCAACGGTAGAAAGTCAGCAGTTATGACTCCCACAGTTGAATCACTGTATTGCGGAAGCCCGCGGAACACCATCATTGATGATCCCGTCAATCCGTTGTAACGCTGACACTTGAATATATCAACTGAAGTGCTAAATATAGCGCAGCAGAGAATCTACCACCAAAATATATATATAACACAATCAACCAACACACACAACACTACAACACAAATATCTCCACAAGATACACTCAAATGTCTCTCGAAGAGTTCGTGGGGTTCGATCCGAAATCCAGATGTCACAGTGACGAGGATATAAGTCGACTTGCAAGTAAGAACCTTGCACAAAACACGCTCTCACACACCGTAGATGGAAGTGATTCCGTCCGCGGACCTTTCCTAAAAATAGGAACTATAAACAGTAGGATACAAGATACCCAACGAAGTTGAATATCAGGGCGAGATTGAAACAATGACCACAGACAGTTTCCGCGGCAGAATGCACAATTCTTATAGCGCCAGTTACGCTATAGACCTGAACCTCCAAATTCCAGGAACCTTTGACACTCCTTTATATAGCACAAGCCTTTCAGACGAGGACTAATCAGATCTCTTCCGGTTATGCGCCAGCAGTCCCAACGCAATGCTTCAGCAGATGGACAGTTCCACTCTTCCTCAGACTCAGGGAGATACTAGTTCACTCTCGAGCACACGTATCTTCACAATGAGATAGGCAGTCCGCGGGCAGTAGAGGCAGGCAGTTCCTTACGCACTAAGGCCACGACAAAGCTACTCGAAAGCAAAGCCTCCGCGGGTGAACACTCTCGAAACGATGCTTAGATTCACACTTGAACTGAACTTCAACACAATTTCTATTAAGACAAACGAGTAGACAATATCTTTATATATGCCTCTACGTTGCTGCCTGAGTTCACCAACGCTGTCCAATAGACTGAGCGCGATGTCCTCCAGCTCAACGAGAAATACAGGTCCTTTTATACTAATGCCAAGAAATACATCACATAAATAGTTCAGAGTAAGCAATGTCGATCCAATTGAGTAGAGAGGTGGTATATTGGTATTTGGGTGTCCCGGAGGACCTTCGGCAGCCTCTTGGCTTGTCGATCCAACGGTAGAAAGTCAGCAGTTATGACTCCCACGGTTGAATCACTGTATTGCGGAAGCCCGCGGAACGCCATCATTGGTGATCCCGTCAATCCGTCACTGGCGGCAACCCTTCCGGTGGCGCCATCAACGCCTCTAATAACTCCTAAGACTATTCTTGGGACATTCCTATTCACTCGCAATATCACAGGCTCGTCTGTTGTCCAATTTATCAAGCCACCAAGTCATCCGCGCTGACTCCAATATAGAAATAGATTTCTAATGAAGTTGCCGCACTTGTCCGGCTTCAGCATCACATCATCAACTCTTCTGTCAAAGACCTCATGTCTTGCCATAACTCTGCCTTCTGATCCTAGCACCGGCATCTCCTGTATGAGATCCCTTTCCACTGTTCCAGCTGTCTATTTATAGTCGGCAGCCCGCGGCATCTGTCCATTGACTGTTTAGCCGCCGCGGCGCCTTCCACATCCTTGTAGACCTTCGTCTAAGTCCGCAGTACACTAGGTACTTGACCCTTCGTCACTCTTTCTGAGGGTTCTGTTTAGAACAGATCCATAGTACTGCAGTAGGTCATTAATATATAATGCCTTTCTCCTGTAATGGGTTTTTACGGTCAACAGCTCGGAGCTCACTTTGACCCTCCTTAGTGTCACCGACAGAGGTACTGACTTCCTATTGATAGTCGAGTAAGACTATAGTCGTGGCGGGTAGTTGGGGTGTTTGGGGCCGCACTTGACTTAAAATAGCCAGATATAACGCGCAAAAATGGCCAGTCGTTACATCTCCCCTTCACTAAATCTAGACCGTCCCCGGTCTATAGCCAGTACCAAGAAATAGTACATTATTTTGGCTTTTTTAAACTTAGTGGACCGCAAGGATGACAGCTCCCGCGGACGTCTATTTTTAGACTAACTGCAAACTACTTCACTGTCCTCTTTTCCTCGAGCGACTTGTTTTTCGCCAAGTCCTCTTGCACTACTCGCTAAGACTTCTGCCTTTAATTTTGACAGCTGCTTCCGCGGACGCCAATCATTACGGCATATGACGTCATTGACACTTTCTGTCTGAAATATTCGGACAGGGGTTTTTCACCTCTTTTCCTTATATTTTTCGACTCGGTCAAATTTTCGCCGTCCTGGACTTCGCCAACCCTAATCCTAAGTGCGTTTGCACTTCCGCTTTATCTAATCTGTACCTCCGACTTATCATTCGCCGCGGCCGCCTCCGCCCTAGGTTTTCATCAAACCTTAATCTTGGCTTCTAATTACTGCGGCTGCGCGCCAGATTAACTTCCGTCTTCTGTTCTTCTTTCAAAGTGAGTCACTGATCATTTAATTCAGTCCTCTTGAAGGCGTGGCGACTTAGAGAAAATTTCTCTAAGTCCGCGCTGACTTATAGTTTGAGTGGGTGCGACTTTTAGCGCCCACTTCTTCCTTCCTTTCCACCACCACCACACTCAGTGTTGTCACACTGTGTGGTCCACTCCTTGGCTCCCTCTGGCCGTTCTCCGCGCTCATCGACGCCTACGTCGTTGATCAGCAAGACTACTTGGCTTCTCTTTGCGTTCCATCCCAACTTCTACACCCACTGGTGCTCGTCGCCGGCTGATGCCCGTCAAAAAGAAAGACTCCGCTGCCAGCTCAGAACCAACTCGTCGTTCCACCCGCACCACCGTCGTTGCCGCCGCCAAAACTCCGCGTAAAGCCAAAGCCACCTCCAAAGTGGGCCCTGGTCGCGATTCCGTCGTCCTCCCCAAAGACGTCGAGCCTGGCCTTCCTGAATCGGAAGAGTCTGCGTCTCCGTCTCCTGGGCCTTCCTCTGTCGTTAAAGGTCGCAAAATTCAGTCGCCACCCGCCGAGGAGCCCATCGTCGTCCCCAGCCGTCCTGCAGCGCCTCCGTTTTTCATTCCGCCGCCCCAGATTCCTTCCGACGACCCGTCTGCTTCATTGTGGGCCCCGTTCGATAACGGCCTCGCCCGCGACTTGGTTCCTCTTTTCGTGCAGAAACCACCGCCGCCCTCGGTTGAGCAAGTTCGCAGCGTGATAGCGCTTTCTCCTGTTCTGGTGAGCCTCTCTTTTCTCTAACTTTTCTGCCTTTTTATTAACACCCCTTGGTTTTAGGCTCCTTATCGCGAGGCCCATCCCGACTTGCCTCTTAAAATCGATCGTATAGGAACCGATCGACATTATTCAGTCTTAAAACTCTTCCGCAACTTGGCTTTTGCAACGCTCCAGCTCAAAATCGTCTAATTTTAGCAAACGAAATTTCCCTGTCTCTTTATGGGTAAATTTGCAAGTCCCGCGGTGGCGCAATACCCTCCCGCGGTTGTCTGTTGCTCTATATTCTCCCCCTCACTAAAGAAAAAAGATGCGTCCTCGCATATCCAATTCAGTTAGAGGTGCAACCAACAGCCTTGGCTCGTTTTTCACGATCGTAGCCGGTCATTAATAATTTAACCAAGCTCTCCTAGTCAAAACTATAAATTGACTTCTGCTCTCTGCTCATTTCTTCGTCGCCTACAGGCCTTCATCGCATGCCATGGCACCACGCTCTGCGCTCATCGAAGCGTCCAACCTTATCCTTGAAGCTGAACGCGACTTTCAACGGGTCCTCGCCCTCAGAGACTCTCTCCCTGCGGCTGTCATTCACTCTACGCTCAGCACGTTCGCAGCCGCGGCGGTTCGTCCATATTTTTGCATGCCCAAACGCTTTCCGCGCTGACTCTGTCTATTTTTAGTCGGACTTCAAACTGTTCGCTCAGTCCCTTCAGCACCCCTCCAACGAGAAGGTCGTCACTGCTCTTACTGCCGCCTCCAACGCTATGAGGGACGAGTACAAGATCTCCAAGTTCAAGATCCCTACTTCCCAGCTTGGCGCTATCGACCGTATGCTCAACAACTACCACAACGCCAAGAATAGCAAGCGCGACAAGGCCGCGGCAGCCATCAAGGGCCACCGTGCTAAGGCTCAAGTTCAACAGGTGCTTTCTCGTGCTCGTCGCATGCCTCGCGGTCCTGAACTGTCCTCTCTAATGCAGGGTAAGTCTGTTGAAGTCATCGACGACTCCGGGGACGACGACTCCGCGGAGGAAGCTTCCGTCGCTGATCAGGTATTCCTCAGACGTTACGAAGATTATTCGTGGTATTAACGAACTCCAGATGGATCTCGACAAGGACGAAGGTAGAATCAACCCTCTCTATATCGCTGCCATGGGAGCCAACTATCGCGCAGGAGGCTCGTCTTTGCCCCCTGGTCTCTCCTTCCAGAAGAATAGTGCGCCCAAGGGCAAGAACGACACTGTGCGTCTATTTTTATCCCTCTGCACTTTCCTCTTCATTCACCCAGATTTCCGTTTGTTCGTCTTGCTCTTCTCACCAGCACGGCCAGGACAACTGCCCTGTCAAGCCCAAGGACGGTATCCCTGCCGGTAAGGCTCCTCAAGACGACGGCAAATCCGTGCGCATCATTGACGATCCCGTTCCAGAGGACATGTTCAAAAATGTTCGTAAAGTTCCTGTGCGTTCGCCTTTTCACTTCGTTCTATTTTTATAACATTGTTTTTATTAGGGCAAAGGCCCCAAGGCGAAGAACTCCGACACATCTTCCACTTGTCCTGACGAGGACGAGAAGGTACGTAACCCATATCCCACGGTTGAATTCTCGCTTAACGTTCATCAATTGTTGTAGATGGCGCCCGCGGGACCACTTATGGTGCGTGAAATATTCGTCAACTCTGCTTCTCTGCTTAATTCTCGCTCATAGCCTGCTTTGTCGTTGAACCCTGTGTCCAACCGCAGCAACAAGCGTGCCCGTACCGAACCGGATGACGTCGACCTCGACTACGAGCCCAAAGTCCCTGGTACGAGTTCATCTTCTCCTTGATCTAATTTCGTCTAATTTTTATTTTAGACTCCATGGACAAGGACCTCATCGCCATCATGCATTCGGACGATGTCAACAAGACCTGGAAGGTTTCTCAGAACCAACTCAAGCACTTGGACGCGCAAGGTTTCAAGGCTCGCGAGCGCTACCTCCGCCGCAACATGGCCGCCGCTTCCTTCAAGTATCGCTACTGGCTTCGCGCCTACGAGGAGATGGATGACCAGCTCGAGCAGCTCATGAAGATCCATCATGCCGACAACGAGGATCCCATTATGCGCCCCGCTAGTTCCGCGGTATGTCTCTGCGTTTATTTTTATAGCTCTCCAGTTAAACCTTTCCGCCTTCTAGACTTGATGGTCCTTCCGCGGCCTATATACCTATGTGCCTTCGCTCTTTAGACACATAAACCGTCAACTCTCAGTGTTCCCTATCGTATCGTCGTGCGTTCAACCGCACATATTTGCTGTTCAACCAGCAACTGTCCAAATCCCCGGGTGTCTCGTATATACTTAGCAGTGCTTGCAATACAATTGTTTTGTCAAGCCAACTTCGTCCGATTTCCCGCAGTCTCTTGGACATCTCAGGAGTGGTAAGACTCTTTTTCCGCGCTCAGAATTCCAAAAATAGAACTCCAATCGTCCAGTTCTACTTCAACTTCTCAAGTACTTCAAGCCGCCGCGGAAGCCTTTTTGTGAACGACTCCATTGCCGTGACCGCCTACATGCTCCTTGAAGCCCTTATTCCACTGGATATTGTGCGCCTCTAAGTCTTGGCAAGCCTAGACTTCAAGTCTCACTCCTTTACTTTCCTCCGTCCCGCTTATGATCAATACAAAATCTGATTCAAATAATCACAGGCAAGACATCTCCTCAGCAGTGTTTACTATTTAAACAGTGCCTCACAGGAACGTCTTCTCCCATAATATTCTTTTCTCTTTGCATGAGCATCCACGGCTTAGACGACGAAGAGAACGACGACTACTACGATTATCTCTACGACAGCCCCGACGAAATGGATCCTGCCGCAGTCCTCGCAGCCTTCGCACGCGATATCATAGTCCCTGTCAGCGAGATCCTTCCCAAGTTTCAAGCTGCCATCTATCTTATGGAAGATAATAAGGTGCGTCCTCAGTACTTGTTACTTTCAACTTCGACTGATCTATTTTCATCACCAGCCGACTGAACAGTGCTCTTGCTGCGCCAAGAAACACAACGTCGAGCCTTGCGCTCCTACTAGTTGGGGTCCTCCTTGCCACAACTGTCTTATTCAATTCCATCCTTGCGACTTCACCAGCAAGGACAAGATGATCGAAAGTTGGAAGAAGCGCGGAGGTCCTGGTGCGTCCATTTATAGATGTCCAGACTTATTCCTCGCTAATCCTCCCCTTCAGCTATCATCTTCGGTCGCAGCACCGTCGACCTGGAGACCATGCTTAACCAGCTTGACGAAGCTTTCGCTTACCACCATGAGTTTTCCATCAAGGCTCGCAAGGCCCAGTTCATCAAAGCGGTCAACAAGATCGATGATCTTCATGAACTCGCCTACATGCGCAAGGAACTCATCCTTCACGGCTACGACAACTCCGCCCTCGGCTTCGTCGAGCTTCGTATGTCCAAGCTCCTTCCTCCCGACACGTCCATTCACTGCGTCGAATCGCCTGACAAGTACGATCTCCCATTTTAATCTTTCCGCGGAGAAGTTCTAAATTAAGATTCCAGAGGCGCATACCACCACAATCTTTAATGCTTCCTGCGTTTGGACCGTCTAGGACCAATCGACTCTTTTGGCTCATCGTCCGACTCTGCTTCATCATCATCGTTCCCAGTCTCCGATTCTGAGGACTCAGCCTTTTCGAAGTCTTCAGGTGTTACCCTTATATTTACTTTATCGAAGGCTAGATCCTTTATCTTCTTTGAGCTGCGCTCCTTTGTCTTTTCCCCTTCCGCGGGAATATCGTCCACTAGCTTTTCGAGTGTCTCCGTAGATACATCAATAAACTTTCGGATGTTGAGCGGAATTTGCATTCGGCGACGTGCTAAGTATGGAACCACACGCCCCGCGGCTATCCTGTCATGGAATAACGCGCCGTTCATTTCAGCTAGGATATACGCTCCTCCCTTGGTACGTCTTATAACAACCATTGGGCCGAGGTATCTCCCCTTCTGATCCATCTTAGAGTTCAGAGACTTCTCTACTTCAGTGTGGCGCACGAGAACCAGATCTCCCGGTTTGAAATCATAGTTTTTAATCTTATGTTCATTGTACCGTTCGAGTTTACGGACTTGAACCATTTTAGCATGATCTACACGCTTCCTCATGTGTTCAACATGGGCAACATGCTTTGCTAAAGCTCTGGCTCTTAGCCCTATCAGTTCCGCGGTCGTCAACACTCGACCTGGTATGTCAACCAACCAAGTAGCTTCCTCAATATCCAACGGTAGAATTGGATGCGCTCCAGTCACCGCAAAATAAGGTGAACAACCTAATCCTTTTCTAACCGTTACTCTGTCTGACCAAAGCATAACATGGAAGAACCAGAACCATTTGGATGGGTTCTTGCCAGTCGCTTTGAACAATGCCTGACGCATTTGGAAGTGTCCGCTTTCAATCTTCCCGTTCGCTTGAGAGTTGTACGGTGAAATCTGAATATTTGGGATTCCGTATTTCTGTTTCAACCATTCCACAGCTTTCTTGAACTGCCCCGCATTATCCGTAACAATCTGCTTTGGGCAACCCCAACGGCAAATTATCTCTTCAAATAGGAACATTCCAATTGCGTGAGCCGTGTCTCTCACAAGCGGTCTCGCTTCTAACCAAGAACTCAACGAGTCCCTAGCATCAACTACTAGTCCACATTTATTGGACACTTGCCCCATTACCATTACATCGGTATGGATGACCTGAAATAGACTTGGAGTATGGGTCAAAACTGGCGGGACTTTCAACAGTGTATGTTGTCGGTTTTGGCAAGCGTCGCAAGACGCAATGTACCAAAATACATCTGCTTCTATTCCTGGCCACCAGAATCGCAGCGTAATCAATTCTCTAGTTGCATAACTTCCGCGGTGACCCAGACTGTCGTGAGCAGCCTTCATCATGTACATGCGGTGTTCCTTGTCAACAACTAACTGATTCGCAGTGCCAAAAGATTTCTTATACATCCTCCCCCCTTTCAAAAAGAAATGTGAGGCGAAGCGCATAAAACTTCTATACTCTGCATCATCATTCATTCCCGCGGGCCTTTTCATAGGGTCCGCTAGCCATTCCTTTACCAATGGTAATTTAGCATCTCGCTTTTTCATCCAATCCGAACGATGCTCTTCATCGTAAGGCTCTCGCTTCGACTCATCCCATTTCAATTCTAAATTTGGAATCAGAGGCTCCGTCATTAAAATATACTCAGGGATCTGCTTATTCTCCTTCGAGTACGCTTCTCTGCGTGCTCTCGCCAGATTAGCTTCAGTCATTCTGGCACTCTCGCAATCACGTTGGAAATCATCCATACAAACTGCATCAACGTCCACCATTTCTGGCTGTTCCTCCTCCGACTGGAAATATCCACCTCTGGTATCAATAAGGTGTTTAAAGTCCTCGAATTCCAACGGCTGTGGGCCTTCCGCGGAAACGTCCTCATGGTCCTCGGGAGGTTCATTTTGGTCATAACCCTCTTCCGAATTTTTGAATTGTTCATCCCCAGGGAAAGGATCTCTCCTTGATAACCCGTCGGGTGCAAACTTTTCACCAGGGACATGCTTCAGCTTAAAATGGAACATCAAGATCTTTTCAATCCAGCGGTTAATCGTGGCGTTGGGGCCCATTCCAGGGTTTTTCAACATGCCCTTGATGTATAACGCGTCGGTTTCAACCACAAGCTTCCTTGCTCCGAAAATCCAATAATACATGGCCTCTAGAGCTCTCATCAACCCGTACAATTCTCGTTTAGGTTGCGAATAGTTCGCCTCGGTCTTCCCTAATGTTATACTCGCAAATCGTGCAAAGTATTTCTTCTTAGGATCATCTGGGTCTAGCTGGTAGATAATAATTCCCACAGCTCTCCATGAAGTATCCACTTGAATTACTATGTCCGAATCCCAGTCGTACCTCAGGGGTTTTAAAGCTGGGCAGTTTTTCAACCTTTCTCTAATTTTGGCCTGCGCCTCATCACAGTCCGCGGTCCATACAAAGGGAACGTCCTTCTTCGTTAACTCATTGATAGGTGCAACAATGTCGCCGTACCCTTCAATAAAGCTCCTCAGAACACCAACCGTGCCCAAGTACGCCTTCACTTGCGTGAAAGAGTCACAGGAACCCCAGTTATTAATCACGTCCACCCTCTTAGGATCGGGAATTCTTCCGCGGTAAGAGCAAATATGCCCCACAACTTCAAACTCATCCGCACAGAGGACTAACTTCTTCCCTGAAAAAGTCCCTCCTGCGTAAGCCATTCTAGTCACAACTCGATTTAAATTCTCGAGATGTTCCCAGATAAATCTTCTAATTCCAGGATTCGCAGCAATCCTTTCCCAATCGCCATCTTTTGTCTCGTACCTCGTAGGTCCCCCGCGGACAGGTACATCGTCTATGTAAGGAATTGTTACATGCGGCATTTCATCTCTCAAGATGGTACAAACGTCCTCGTGAAACACGGGAACAGAATTGGTCCATCCCATCGGTAATTTTACTAACCTCAGTGCCCCAAACGGCGTCTGGAAGGTCGTATAATCCCTTGAAGATTCCGCTAAGTCCCTGTTATCATATCCGACAAACATATCCAACGAAGCTCCGCACGCTCGACCAGCAAAATGTTCTGCTAGCTTCTCCGTGGCTGGAGGTACCCCAGAGTGTTGAATTGTAACCTCATTCAACCTCTCTAACGCGTGTACAATTCTCAATGACTTTCCATCTTTCTTTATCACCGCAAAAATAGGTGACCTGTAGGACGAGTTGGATGGTTCATACACCCCAGCATCTAATTTAGACTTGATGATGCGGCAGAACTCTTCAAAATGTCCAGGCGGAATTGGAATTTGCGAACATACCCATGGTGTATGTGGTACCACAGGCATATCAACGGGCGGAAAATATTCATGTTTGAATTGCCCTCGCTCATCCTCTTCCCAGGCGAAATGCTCGTTATGCAACATCATAAAATGATGAAGCAACTTCATCTCTTCAGGCAACAAGAACCCAGTGTTATGAGTCTTTTCAAATGCCTCCATTCGCTCCGCGGTATATCTTCCTACTGGGTGAATCTCAGGAATATCCGTTTCTATTTTCGGCATATCCTTCAAAGGGTCCCCCGTGATATTCCGCACAATCCTGAACTTCTCATCCACTTTTCCAAGGATAGGCTTAATCTTTTCCGCGACCGGTTTGTACTTCTTAGTAGCAAATACTCGCTGTTTTCCCATAGAGATGCCCAAATTTCCAAAAATAAATTGCTCTCTTGGTACTTCCGGCACCGGTACTTCAAAATTCAGCTTCCCCTCCGCAGCAGGGACTGTCTTAGCTCCCTCTGCCTTCGAAGTCTTCTTAGACTTCTTCTTCTTCTTTTTCTTCTTGTATTTTCGCTTTCTACGGTTCACTTTCGGCGCACGGTCCGCCGCCTCCGCGGAACTATTTTTATCATCATTCACGCGGGAATCTCGCTCCATGTAGGCAAACGCAGACTTAGCCGAGCTATCACCCGGATTAGGTGCATGCTTTCCACGGTTCGATTTTCTCGGGCTTCCCGGGCTTCCAGATTCCGTGAACAAGAAGACATCTGTGCCTTTATCTTTCTCTACCTGCCCCGCGTATTGATTCAACAATACACTAGCATTCTTATCTCCTGCAAATGCGTCCCTAGACGCCAATAAATATGCCATCGTCCTGTCATCCTGCGTAACAACATCCCCGTCTTTCGGTAAACCATATCCTGTGCACACCAACTCCCCATGGTCGTTGTACTCAAACGCGGCCATTACTTCTCCCCCATCTTTGAGTTCCTCGAAGACTTGCAAAAATCCGGTTTGGTCTCCGCGGGAGCTGTCTGGACTGGCTTTCCTGTGTCTCGATCTATCTTGACCCCCCTCTGAGAGGTTGCAAAGGTATTTTTGTTCCCTGTGCGCGGATCCGTAATTGTGATCTCGACTTCGCCGGTTCTCTTGCTCGCAAACACAGCTTCTGACAAAATTTCGAAGGGGCGTCCCAAAAGAACTTCATAAGGCACCTCATCAATAATATGAACTTGAAGGTGCATCACTATCCCTTCAAAATTAAACGGCACATTTATAGCCAAGCCCAAGGTGGACTGAATCTGGCTATTCGCAGCAACCATCTCACAGACTATATTTGTATTCCAAGTCAAACCAATTTCCTTGGCCAACTGAGCATTCATTGATACAATCTGCGAGCCGCTATCCGTAATGGCTTCCACATACTTGCCATTCACTGACGGATGAATGCATCTGAGCTTTGCAGAGGAGCCCGCGGCCGGGACTTTAACAGCTTTCGCTTTTTCTCCCTCTGGTAGAGACTCATAGTATTGAAGGACAGGGTCCCCACAAATAACGCTTCCCTCCGGTAAATCATGATCATTGGAGGTAACCAATTCAGGGAACGTGTCAAACATCAACACCGACACAGTCTTTCCATCCTCATCTACAACTTCACAAGTCGTTGTCTCAACTCGAACGTTATCCTCTGCTTCACTTTCATCGTCCGCGGGGCTCTCAGAGTCTGAGTCTTCATCCTCAAGCACCCTTTGGACGACAAAGTTGTGCACCTTGGTAGGGACAATATCACCAGAAGTAGTCTTCATAAATTTAGCTTTGTTCTTCCGCGGACCCCCAATCTCAAGAGTTTTCCGGAGCATCTCGTTACTATCCAGCAATGTGCCTATTTTGACTGGTATCACAGTTTCCCGAATAGCGTCTGCGATCTCCGCGGTAGCTTTGTCTCGCCGCTGAGTATCTTTAGGCACTCTTGTTCTTCGTGAACCTGATGACCCTTGGCCATGTTGCTCCTCTGCTGGTTTTCGCGGGAACGCGGGTCGTACGGGAGGGTCAGACAGAGGTTTCACATCCTTGAACGGAAGTTCTTCCTTCTGATTTTTATTTCTGACACCAACCGACTCGTCCTCAGAATCACTGACTTCTTCAACGGTGACTTTCCTCGTAGGTTGAGTAGAACGCTTCGGTAGCAACACTTCAACTCTATTCTCTCTGGCTGGCTTAATGGGTGCTTTCCCATTATCTCTCTCGGCTACTGTTTCTTTTTGTTGGTTTTTCTGTTTTTCTGGAACGCGGTCTTTGGCTTTCGGATCCTCAGGAGCTTTCCGCGAGCGAGTCTCCCTCATCGGAATCACTGAAAATCCTTCTGTGCCGCCATAAACTGCGCTATCTTTGCAACAGACTCCTCGATTCTGTCCAGTCTATCCGCGGTGGCAGGAGAGTCTGACTCTTCCCTGGATTCACTCGCAAACGACTCCGCGGCCGGTGCAGTGGGGTCACTAGCGTAATAATACTCAAACGCCTCTTGGTTATAATACACCTGAGTACGATTGTTATAGTAATCCCGCACTTTGGTCATGTAGCTCTTATTCTTGGGTTCCCGCGGCAAAGCCTTTCCATCATAGAAGAACATACGCCCATCTTTCAGGATTAGCAGGCCCCCAGTAATATCATCCCTTCTGTGCTTGCAGTCCGCAACATAATGCGAAGGATCCCAACAATAGTAACAGCCCGTAGGCTTGCCTTCTCTAAGAGGCGGCCTATCCGGTGTATACGATGGCCTGTCTGGCCCGTATTCTCTTCTTTCCACAGGACGACTAGGATAATTGGAGGTCCCCTTTGTCAAGGCTTCATGCATCTTAGACATGACCTGTTTTTGGTCGGTCGTAAACTTGTCCAGATGATTAGCAAGGGTCTTTTCCATTTTGTCCTCAATCTCCTTACTCGACTGGAGAATTTTCTCCTCTCTGGCTTTGGAATCAGCCTCAAGCTTCTCCAATCTAGCCTTCAACTTGGCAGCTTCATCTCCACCCTCTGAACTACCCGAAAATAGAACAGCCTTCCTCTTTGTATCCGAGGGAGTTGTGAAGAAAATAGAGTCATTACTTTTGATCAACGACTTCAGTATTTCCTCAAAGTCTGCCCATTCGTACAGGTCATCAGGATGAGTGTAGGCCGGTTTATAGGCCCTTCCTTTGTTCGCAGGCAGCGCTTCATATTCAGATTTTGCTCGCTGATACGAAGTAAGTTCCGTCGGACTTCTGGCCAGCACGATATTGCGAAGAGTCTCCCTGAAGGTAGGGTGAATACCTTTCAAAAAGTCTTGCGCTAACTCGCGCCTTGAGAGCATCTCTCGGTCCTTGTTCATCACTGCAACTCGTCCGCGGAACTTTCGACAATAGTTGGCAAATTCAACTTCCTCATCTATTCTCACCGGACGGTCTGTATACTGTTTCAAGAAAGACGCCCAGCCCGCGCGGGAACCTTTCTCTACTGCACGAACTTCAGGATAAGCATCCATCAATTCCGCCTTCCATTCCTCATACGTTCCATTCGTATAGGTGGGCAAAGCCTGCCATTCTTTCTGCACTTTACTGTTCGCATAGTGGTGTGCTATCCACTTCTTGCTCTGCTCACTAAGCTTTCCTTGCTTCGCGATGATATCTTCGATCCCTTCCAAATACTTGGGCAAATCCCCTGTCTCGTCATCGAATTTCAGGTTATGTCTCCCAAAAATATCCGGGATCTTGCTCTTATCAATCTCGTCGTAGGTAGCCATAGTGTTTGTTTGTGGGGGGTTTATCTTGGCTACGGAGTTCGAAATAGCCTCGATGGTCTGATTCAAATGATCAGATAGCTCGCCGTCCGAGTGGGTTGCGTGTCCCTCAAAGGGTAATGCTGCAGAAGTATTTATAACTTCCGCGGAACGCGCTCTCCTTCTCTTCTTAACTGGTGACGAACTAGACGACCGTCCTGTACTGGAATTTTTGGTCGTACGCGGTTTTCTGCCAGACGTCGAGGGTCCCCAATTTACAGACTCGGGTATAAGACTGTTCCTTGAAGTCGACGTTTGAGCGGGTTCTTGTAGTGCAACCCTGGCTTGCTCTAGCAAACTCCTGGCACCTGCTCCTGTATTTAATGGAGACGGGCTACGCTGGTGTCTGCCTCTCCTCGACGCCTTTCTAGTACGAGGATTTGTTTGGGCTGGAATTCTCGACAACCCAGGAAAGTCCCTTCTCTAGACTCTCCCAACTACAGCAACGCGTTTTGTTTTATCAACAAATTACCACCGAACCCCTCGCGGTGGGCTCCAGATGTAACGCTGACACTTGAATATATCAACTGAAGTGCTAAATATAGCGCAGCAGAGAATCTACCACCAAAATATATATATAACACAATCAACCAACACACACAACACTACAACACAAATATCTCCACAAGATACACTCAAATGTCTCTCGAAGAGTTCGTGGGGTTCGATCCGAAATCCAGATGTCACAGTGACGAGGATATAAGTCGACTTGCAAGTAAGAACCTTGCACAAAACACGCTCTCACACACCGTAGATGGAAGTGATTCCGTCCGCGGACCTTTCCTAAAAATAGGAACTATAAACAGTAGGATACAAGATACCCAACGAAGTTGAATATCAGGGCGAGATTGAAACAATGACCACAGACAGTTTCCGCGGCAGAATGCACAATTCTTATAGCGCCAGTTACGCTATAGACCTGAACCTCCAAATTCCAGGAACCTTTGACACTCCTTTATATAGCACAAGCCTTTCAGACGAGGACTAATCAGATCTCTTCCGGTTATGCGCCAGCAGTCCCAACGCAATGCTTCAGCAGATGGACAGTTCCACTCTTCCTCAGACTCAGGGAGATACTAGTTCACTCTCGAGCACACGTATCTTCACAATGAGATAGGCAGTCCGCGGGCAGTAGAGGCAGGCAGTTCCTTACGCACTAAGGCCACGACAAAGCTACTCGAAAGCAAAGCCTCCGCGGGTGAACACTCTCGAAACGATGCTTAGATTCACACTTGAACTGAACTTCAACACAATTTCTATTAAGACAAACGAGTAGACAATATCTTTATATATGCCTCTACGTTGCTGCCTGAGTTCACCAACGCTGTCCAATAGACTGAGCGCGATGTCCTCCAGCTCAACGAGAAATACAGGTCCTTTTATACTAATGCCAAGAAATACATCACATAAATAGTTCAGAGTAAGCAATGTCGATCCAATTGAGTAGAGAGGTGGTATATTGGTATTTGGGTGTCCCGGAGGACCTTCGGCAGCCTCTTGGCTTGTCGATCCAACGGTAGAAAGTCAGCAGTTATGACTCCCACGGTTGAATCACTGTATTGCGGAAGCCCGCGGAACGCCATCATTGGTGATCCCGTCAATCCGTCACTGGCGGCAACCCTTCCGGTGGCGCCATCAACGCCTCTAATAACTCCTAAGACTATTCTTGGGACATTCCTATTCACTCGCAATATCACAGGCTCGTCTGTTGTCCAATTTATCAAGCCACCAAGTCATCCGCGCTGACTCCAATATAGAAATAGATTTCTAATGAAGTTGCCGCACTTGTCCGGCTTCAGCATCACATCATCAACTCTTCTGTCAAAGACCTCATGTCTTGCCATAACTCTGCCTTCTGATCCTAGCACCGGCATCTCCTGTATGAGATCCCTTTCCACTGTTCCAGCTGTCTATTTATAGTCGGCAGCCCGCGGCATCTGTCCATTGACTGTTTAGCCGCCGCGGCGCCTTCCACATCCTTGTAGACCTTCGTCTAAGTCCGCAGTACACTAGGTACTTGACCCTTCGTCACTCTTTCTGAGGGTTCTGTTTAGAACAGATCCATAGTACTGCAGTAGGTCATTAATATATAATGCCTTTCTCCTGTAATGGGTTTTTACGGTCAACAGCTCGGAGCTCACTTTGACCCTCCTTAGTGTCACCGACAGAGGTACTGACTTCCTATTGATAGTCGAGTAAGACTATAGTCGTGGCGGGTAGTTGGGGTGTTTGGGGCCGCACTTGACTTAAAATAGCCAGATATAACGCGCAAAAATGGCCAGTCGTTACACCGTCACTGGCGGCAACCCTTCCGGTGGTGCCATCAACACCTCTACTAGCTCCTAAGACTATTCTTGGGACATTCCAATTCACTCGCGATTTCACGGACCCGTCTGTTGTCCAATTTATCAAGCCACCAAGTCATCCGCGCTGACTCCAATATAGAAATAGATTTCTAATGAAGTTGCCGTACTTGTTCGGCTTCAGCATCACAGTATCATCACTCCTGTCAAAGACCTCATGTCTTGCCATAACTCTGCCTTCTGATCCTAGCACCGGCATCTCTTGTATGAGATCCCTTTCCGCTGTTCCAGCCGTCTATTTATAGTCGGCAGCCCGCGGCATCTGTCTGTTGACTGATTAGCCGCCGCCGCGCCTTCTACATCTTTGTAGACCTTCGTCTAAGTCCGTAGTACACAAAGTACTTGACTCTTCGTCACTCTTCTGAGGGTTCTGTTATGGAACAGATCCATAGTACTGCAGTAGGCTATTATTATAATGCCTTTCTCCTGTGATGGGTTTTACGGTCAACAGCTCGGAGCTCACTTTGACCCTCCTTAGTGTCACCAACAGAGGTACTGACTTCCTATTGATAGTCGAGTAAGACTATAGTCGTGGCGGGTAGTTGGGTTGTTTGGGGCCGCACTTGACTTAAAATAGCCAGATATAACGCGCAAAAATGGCCAGTCGTTACAGCGGGTGGACAGAATGCGGGGGAGGGGGAAAGATGGTTTGAGATCGAGCGCAACGGCATATTCAACGATTTCGTCTCGCAACCAGATGTCAAAATGGCCGCGATATTTCTGGCCGGTGCGGTTGTGGAATCCAACCTATCAAAACTGCATGAATCTCACATCGCACTTGAGTTTGGGGACTAACCTTGATATTGCAGCGCAAAATCCAGTTGATGAGCAGAGATTCCGCGAGTTCAGGTGAAGCTTGGAGAGAGCCAAAAATGCGACGGACCGCCATATGGAAACCACCTTCGACTGAGTTGGTTCCACGAACTGTACGGTAAATATTCAAGCCATCCCGATCCTTTCCCATCAAATAATAAAGGGGGGTCCGAAAGATATCCCTTCTGCACAGTATCAAGGAGCCGGAGTACCATCTCCCTTGCTTCATCAGGAAAGAACGCACCGCACGATGCTTTTGCTGAGCATTGTACATCAGCATATGCTTTAAACAAGATTTGAATCCGGTTTAACAAGACGAGGCGCGGAGGGATGTAGCGTCGAATGCGCCGATTGAGTGCCGAGGCCTTGGCTCATTTGGCATATTCCCAGCTGACATTGTGTTTTTGCAAAACAGCGCAAACTGCAGATTCGTCAGACTTGTCCCGAATGAAGATGGCTTCACTGAAGTCATGTGAAAACATCTTGAAGGCTGAGTGTTTTTTTGATAATAAACGAAGGAGTCGGTCCATATAATGGAAGGCGTCATCGAGCACCCGAGTCGGAAGGGATTGACCTTGTACGGCTGTGATAGCGGAATTGACACCATGAATTAATTCCTCGACGGAAGACTTCTGGAAAATGGGAAAGATTAGGATGGGTATGTCCAATCAACAAATTCAAACCTCGTCGAGTTCTGGCTATCGATCCGACACAGAATTGTAAGTGATAATTAAGGCATGAGTTATTGAAACCCGTACCAGATTGAGACTATTTCCTTGGCTTTCCTCGCTATCCTCGTCTAAATCCTCACAGTCAATCCAATGCGAGTCAGAGGATATTGATGGCAGAAATTCCGTATCCGTGTCATCCGTGATCTCTCGAGGTTGCGCCAAGGCACTTGACTCTCCAACTGATACCGGCTTGACCTCTGCGCGAGTCCGCAGCTGCGAGGTGGTGACAACGGCGTAGCCGCCGTTGGTAAATATCCATTCGATGGTTTGCTTGTGCAAAGCATGTATTGCGCCTGCAACGAGAACCTAAATTGCGGTCAGCATGCGCTCAATGTTGAAGAGACAGCATAACGATAGAAAACCTTTGAAATTTTGATCAGCGAGCGGCTCTTTGTGATGGGAATCCTCCGAGTGTGGCCCTTGTTGTCCATAATTGCGTCGAGAAACCCGTCATGCTCTCCAACAATACATCCTTCCGCAATAGGTTTACAACCATGAACTAGGTTGATCAATCGACCATCTTCGGAAGCCTGCAGCGGCTGTAGCGGAAGACCGAATGATTCAAGACGTGACAGAGCAAGATAAACTTGCCAAATGCAGTCAATCTCGCGAAATAAAAAATTGGTAAGGGCAGGAGACGGCATATCTGCCCAGGGATACCGAGAAAATGTTTGCGTAGCAAAGCAGCGCTTCAACACTATGCCAGAAAGCGCGTGTAGGGAGGCTGAATTCTCTTTTACCGAGCTCTTCAATTTTGCTAATTTTGAGATGTCAAGCATAGGGTAAGTTCGAGAGCTGATTTGCGCCGCAATTTGAGGTAGATGAAGTGTGTCAGAGATGATTTGAAGAGTGTCCTTGATTTTCGATTCCAATTTTGAGGACAAAGGAATTTGTTAGGAGCGCCATCAAGGAAGGTGGTACATCGCTTCGAGATTTGAGCGCTGAAACCTTGGCACTATAAGTTTCGAGGACACACTGGATTTAGGATTTAACAACTTACTTTGAAGACAAATAGCTTGTCCTTGGTTCGGAGCTGGATAATATCGAGAGTCGCCGCTTCTCCAGGTTTCACCGAGTTTTTGATGGTGATTGCGAGCGGGTAGAGCTCCGAAGAATCAGCTCGCGTCATGAAATCCTGCAGCATGTCACCAGTCTTCTCTTCTATCTTGACAGAGTCAGCCTAGAACTCGGTCGGGAGACCTGCGGTTCGAGTGAAGCGGGGAAGGTCACTCCAGTCCGTAATAGGCTGAACATTGTGAACCATCGCTTTGTTGACAGACTCGTGGAATGAACGTTCGGCTGTGATTGAGTTAGCGGGAATCTTTGACTGAGAAGAAAGTATGACATACTTTGCGGCGAGTCAGTGTAAATTATCTGAGTGGGAGGATGATTTGTATTTTTCAGACCATTGAAAAGTGACTGGAACATGTCGCTAACAAACGCGAGCGATTTCGTCATCGTTAACGAGTGAGCACGAACTTCTTCGAATTCATTCAGAACAGTATATGCTGCTGTGAAAATGCGCTCTCCCTTGATTCCGCCCATGTGTTTGAGAAACTGTTGAGAATAATTAGCTGAGAATCAACGTACAAATGAGAACACGCACATCAAAGGTATGATCTGCCTTTGCAATTGTCAACGGGCGCGACACCGTGTCTCGCTCAATATAGATACAATGGGCAGAGATATAGTCCGTAAAGAGCGCTTTGAGGTAAGAGACAGACGGAACAGAGCCAGCATAACCAGTACGATCGTCAAATGACGAAAAACCTCTCAATCCCGTCTGACCATAGAACGTGGCGGCACTGAGATACATGAACTCTTTGACCGCATGATCTTTGTATTGCAGCTCAGAGCACATTTCTGCGAACGGACTTGGTCCGAGCCGTGTCGCAAATGTATTTGCCATTTGCGACATCATGAAGGTTGAAACCGCTCCACGCGGAGAGATGTATGCTGGAATTTAGAGTCAGAAAATCCTGATTCAAGACAGGAAAATAGAAATCACCTGGGAATTCTGCCTGAACAAATGCTGGCAGCTGAGCAATGATATGCCGGTGATAGGGCCGCTATACGGCTAGGCATGAAATGCTCGGAATTTATCGATTTTCGAGACCTATCAGCGGGAGAAGTGAGGTTAGGATAATAGAAGATATGCCCGTCCTCGCGGGCAGTATCTTATTGCTGTGGATAGCCGACAAGCTGGCGGGACACCAACGGGTAGCAGCGGCTTAGCGACGTTTCCCTAAACATGGGTGCGAGACTCTGCCGCTGACTATTTCTAACCTGCCGGGCCAAGGGACTTGGTGGGAAACTACTATCTCGAGGTGCTGGAGGCGACTAAGAGGAACTACCGACCTCCCTGAGGTTAGGCGCTCACCCGCCGACCAACATGAGGAAGATCTAGCGGGGGACCATACTGAGTTCAACTTCGAACTCAGGGCGGCCACTACTCTATCGACGAACAGGATCACCGGCAGGCCCTATCCGAGCATGCCGGCTGATTACGGACAGCCGGGACTTAACCGACTGCCAGCGGGAGCACCGCGGAGCCAGCGGCTATCCAGCCAACGGCTCTGTCAGAATGATAAGACGGACATGGCGAGTTGCCGGGGGCATTTCCCGCTGATTGCGGGCAACCCGAACGGCGAGTGGCGAGCCGCTAACGCGACTCGGCTCTCCCTATTTTCCCTGGGACTTAGACTGTTCTGAAGATGGAAGACCAGACGAACTTGACCGCTGTTGAGCCGTTGACTAATTACTCAGCGGGAAGCCTTTTCGACTTCAACTCGACCAGCGGCAAGACCACATTATGAAGAAGAAATTTCGTGTCCCCTCCCGGGGACATGGCAACCAGCACGCCATTGCACCGCAATAAGGCGCAATACCCACCCGCCCGCATGGACTTTCTCCGGGAGGCAGTCTTTTCACTCACGACTCGCAATCCTGAATATACCATTGGTTCCCAGCGGGCGCGGCATCAAACTTGGACACTCTCTCATCATGATTTTATTTGGTTGTTTCTGCTCCCGCTGCATGTATTTAATCTCCCGCTGTACTTTTTGTTACTCAGTCAATTACCTACCCGTAGACAAGGGCAGTTTGTAGCGGACTCTAGAATTTGAATTGAAGCTTTGAAAGAGACTAGACTTGATATCTGAGAGAGACTCGAGTGATACGGAAAGACTTGTGGCATACCGAGCCGCCAGAACTTTGAGAGCCCCGCCAGCCTTTGAGCCCGCGCCCTCCTGAAATACGAGGCCCCGTCTCCTGCAGTTCCGCGGTATAACCAAGACCCCCGTTCGTGCTTGATTCCGCGCCGTCGACGCCCCGTGTGCCCTGCCGTTCCGCGGTATTCAAAGACCCCCGTTCGAGCTCGCCGCCGCGCAGTGGTGTAAGTGCCCCGGCCACTGTTAGTGTCCGCGCCATCGACGTAAGAGCCCCGCTCCTTGCCAGAGCCGCGCCAGTTGAATAAGAACCCCGTCCCGCTGAGCCGCGCCTTCTGCCCGCCGGTTGTCATCCAGAAAGCTTCTTCCCGGTTGACGATCCACTACCGGGCGACGCTTTTCTATTGGCACGGAGACCCTCCCCGCTAGACTCAGAATTTCTCATTTCGAAGTCTCAGAAAGAGTGACTCTTCGCTTCTCCCGCTGCGAATCGTTTTGCCCGCTACGTTCTCGCTAGACAATCTAGTAGTTCGTCCCGCTCAAACGTAGCGACCTTGATTGATTGAAGCTTGCACAAGTATTCTGAGGGACGATACGTGCTCCCGCCACCCCGAACACACACACACACACACGTCGTATTGGATTAGATTTAGTGATTTTATATTTCGGTATATTTCACGCCTACACCCACACGCACCGTTTCATCTGGAGCCCACCGCGAGGGGTGACAGATTATTTGTGTCAAGTCGAAAGAAATCACTTGTGGACGCTGCTATAAACTAGCACGAACCATCCGCCGGTTGACTCGAGAATAGAATATACACCCGCCCGTTGAGCCTTTAGCTCCAGGCCCGCGATAGAAGATTTTGCCATTTAGTTTCGGAGGAGACGTGGCTTCAGAAGGACGATCCGCTAGAGTACCACCACCAAAACCTCGATCTACCAACACTAGCCTACGCGCCGCTGCTGCCGCTCTCGATCTCGAACTTGCCGATTCTTCCCTCCCGCCTGTTGCTCTCGCCCGGGAAATCTATTCTCTGCGCGGACGATCCCAAGCACAAGCTTATCGTGCCCGCCGAACCCAGTCGTTGAGCCCCTCTGCTCCGCTGGAACAACAAACCCCGACTCAACCGCCCGGCACTAGACCTGTTACGCCCGACGGTGCAGCTACCCAGTCGTCAACGACTCTCTCGTCTGTCTCTTCACCACTACTCCAAACTTCACCAACCCCTTCAAACAATCCGATGGCTGAAGACGGCAATAATACTGTCGCCCGAGGAAAGAAGCGCGCGCCGGAACCATGGGACAGGAACGCCCCGCTCTTCAAAGAAGATGAGCCGGAGGAACTCGTTCGTTTCCTGGACCATGTGGAGCGTATGATGGAATTAGATGAGACGCCGGCCGACAAGAAGAACGAGTTCGTCTGCCGCTACACCGCTCAAGCTACGGCTGAGGAGTGGCGGCAGTTCGACTCGTTCTCCAAGACGTTCGACGACTTTAAGAAAGAGATTCTGGAAAATTACCCGTCAGTCGTCAACCAGAAGAAGGGCTCTGTGCAGAAATTGCACAAGCAGCTTCGTAAGTTCGCTGAAGAGGGGATTGACGGGGATGATGAGGACGAGCTCATGCGCCTCACGCGAACCATGAACGTCGAGGCGAACAAGCTTCTCGATTCGAACTTGATTTCGCACCGGGAAGCCCTCCCGATGTTCTTCTCCAAATTGACTCGCGAGTTTAAAGAGCGAATCCTGGAGAATCTCGAGAGGAAACCTCCCGCTGAGGACGACGACGAGCCAGACGCCCGCTCATGGACGCTGGCCGAAGTCATGAGCGAGGCCAAAAAGATCGCGAAACGTTCGACCGCCAACTCGGAGTTCTTTGGCACTTCTGATCGAGGTTACTCGAGCAAGTCAAAGAGCGCCAGCGGCTCTGGACGATGTAACGACTGGCCATTTTTGCGCGTTATATCTGGCTATTTTAAGTCAAGTGCGGCCCCAAACACCCCAACTACCCGCCACGACTATAGTCTTACTCGACTATCAATAGGAAGTCAGTACCTCTGTCGGTGACACTAAGGAGGGTCAAAGTGAGCTCCGAGCTGTTGACCGTAAAAACCCATTACAGGAGAAAGGCATTATATATTAATGACCTACTGCAGTACTATGGATCTGTTCTAAACAGAACCCTCAGAAAGAGTGACGAAGGGTCAAGTACCTAGTGTACTGCGGACTTAGACGAAGGTCTACAAGGATGTGGAAGGCGCCGCGGCGGCTAAACAGTCAATGGACAGATGCCGCGGGCTGCCGACTATAAATAGACAGCTGGAACAGTGGAAAGGGATCTCATACAGGAGATGCCGGTGCTAGGATCAGAAGGCAGAGTTATGGCAAGACATGAGGTCTTTGACAGAAGAGTTGATGATGTGATGCTGAAGCCGGACAAGTGCGGCAACTTCATTAGAAATCTATTTCTATATTGGAGTCAGCGCGGATGACTTGGTGGCTTGATAAATTGGACAACAGACGAGCCTGTGATATTGCGAGTGAATAGGAATGTCCCAAGAATAGTCTTAGGAGTTATTAGAGGCGTTGATGGCGCCACCGGAAGGGTTGCCGCCAGTGACGGATTGACGGGATCACCAATGATGGCGTTCCGCGGGCTTCCGCAATACAGTGATTCAACCGTGGGAGTCATAACTGCTGACTTTCTACCGTTGGATCGACAAGCCAAGAGGCTGCCGAAGGTCCTCCGGGACACCCAAATACCAATATACCACCTCTCTACTCAATTGGATCGACATTGCTTACTCTGAACTATTTATGTGATGTATTTCTTGGCATTAGTATAAAAGGACCTGTATTTCTCGTTGAGCTGGAGGACATCGCGCTCAGTCTATTGGACAGCGTTGGTGAACTCAGGCAGCAACGTAGAGGCATATATAAAGATATTGTCTACTCGTTTGTCTTAATAGAAATTGTGTTGAAGTTCAGTTCAAGTGTGAATCTAAGCATCGTTTCGAGAGTGTTCACCCGCGGAGGCTTTGCTTTCGAGTAGCTTTGTCGTGGCCTTAGTGCGTAAGGAACTGCCTGCCTCTACTGCCCGCGGACTGCCTATCTCATTGTGAAGATACGTGTGCTCGAGAGTGAACTAGTATCTCCCTGAGTCTGAGGAAGAGTGGAACTGTCCATCTGCTGAAGCATTGCGTTGGGACTGCTGGCGCATAACCGGAAGAGATCTGATTAGTCCTCGTCTGAAAGGCTTGTGCTATATAAAGGAGTGTCAAAGGTTCCTGGAATTTGGAGGTTCAGGTCTATAGCGTAACTGGCGCTATAAGAATTGTGCATTCTGCCGCGGAAACTGTCTGTGGTCATTGTTTCAATCTCGCCCTGATATTCAACTTCGTTGGGTATCTTGTATCCTACTGTTTATAGTTCCTATTTTTAGGAAAGGTCCGCGGACGGAATCACTTCCATCTACGGTGTGTGAGAGCGTGTTTTGTGCAAGGTTCTTACTTGCAAGTCGACTTATATCCTCGTCACTGTGACATCTGGATTTCGGATCGAACCCCACGAACTCTTCGAGAGACATTTGAGTGTATCTTGTGGAGATATTTGTGTTGTAGTGTTGTGTGTGTTGGTTGATTGTGTTATATATATATTTTGGTGGTAGATTCTCTGCTGCGCTATATTTAGCACTTCAGTTGATATATTCAAGTGTCAGCGTTACATCTGGAGCCCACCGCGAGGGGTTCGGTGGTAATTTGTTGATAAAACAAAACGCGTTGCTGTAGTTGGGAGAGTCTAGAGAAGGGACTTTCCTGGGTTGTCGAGAATTCCAGCCCAAACAAATCCTCGTACTAGAAAGGCGTCGAGGAGAGGCAGACACCAGCGTAGCCCGTCTCCATTAAATACAGGAGCAGGTGCCAGGAGTTTGCTAGAGCAAGCCAGGGTTGCACTACAAGAACCCGCTCAAACGTCGACTTCAAGGAACAGTCTTATACCCGAGTCTGTAAATTGGGGACCCTCGACGTCTGGCAGAAAACCGCGTACGACCAAAAATTCCAGTACAGGACGGTCGTCTAGTTCGTCACCAGTTAAGAAGAGAAGGAGAGCGCGTTCCGCGGAAGTTATAAATACTTCTGCAGCATTACCCTTTGAGGGACACGCAACCCACTCGGACGGCGAGCTATCTGATCATTTGAATCAGACCATCGAGGCTATTTCGAACTCCGTAGCCAAGATAAACCCCCCACAAACAAACACTATGGCTACCTACGACGAGATTGATAAGAGCAAGATCCCGGATATTTTTGGGAGACATAACCTGAAATTCGATGACGAGACAGGGGATTTGCCCAAGTATTTGGAAGGGATCGAAGATATCATCGCGAAGCAAGGAAAGCTTAGTGAGCAGAGCAAGAAGTGGATAGCACACCACTATGCGAACAGTAAAGTGCAGAAAGAATGGCAGGCTTTGCCCACCTATACGAATGGAACGTATGAGGAATGGAAGGCGGAATTGATGGATGCTTATCCTGAAGTTCGTGCAGTAGAGAAAGGTTCCCGCGCGGGCTGGGCGTCTTTCTTGAAACAGTATACAGACCGTCCGGTGAGAATAGATGAGGAAGTTGAATTTGCCAACTATTGTCGAAAGTTCCGCGGACGAGTTGCAGTGATGAACAAGGACCGAGAGATGCTCTCAAGGCGCGAGTTAGCGCAAGACTTTTTGAAAGGTATTCACCCTACCTTCAGGGAGACTCTTCGCAATATCGTGCTGGCCAGAAGTCCGACGGAACTTACTTCGTATCAGCGAGCAAAATCTGAATATGAAGCGCTGCCTGCGAACAAAGGAAGGGCCTATAAACCGGCCTACACTCATCCTGATGACCTGTACGAATGGGCAGACTTTGAGGAAATACTGAAGTCGTTGATCAAAAGTAATGACTCTATTTTCTTCACAACTCCCTCGGATACAAAGAGGAAGGCTGTTCTATTTTCGGGTAGTTCAGAGGGTGGAGATGAAGCTGCCAAGTTGAAGGCTAGATTGGAGAAGCTTGAGGCTGATTCCAAAGCCAGAGAGGAGAAAATTCTCCAGTCGAGTAAGGAGATTGAGGACAAAATGGAAAAGACCCTTGCTAATCATCTGGACAAGTTTACGACCGACCAAAAACAGGTCATGTCTAAGATGCATGAAGCCTTGACAAAGGGGACCTCCAATTATCCTAGTCGTCCTGTGGAAAGAAGAGAATACGGGCCAGACAGGCCATCGTATACACCGGATAGGCCGCCTCTTAGAGAAGGCAAGCCTACGGGCTGTTACTATTGTTGGGATCCTTCGCATTATGTTGCGGACTGCAAGCACAGAAGGGATGATATTACTGGGGGCCTGCTAATCCTGAAAGATGGGCGTATGTTCTTCTATGATGGAAAGGCTTTGCCGCGGGAACCCAAGAATAAGAGCTACATGACCAAAGTGCGGGATTACTATAACAATCGTACTCAGGTGTATTATAACCAAGAGGCGTTTGAGTATTATTACGCTAGTGACCCCACTGCACCGGCCGCGGAGTCGTTTGCGAGTGAATCCAGGGAAGAGTCAGACTCTCCTGCCACCGCGGATAGACTGGACAGAATCGAGGAGTCTGTTGCAAAGATAGCGCAGTTTATGGCGGCACAGAAGGATTTTCAGTGATTCCGATGAGGGAGACTCGCTCGCGGAAAGCTCCTGAGGATCCGAAAGCCAAAGACCGCGTTCCAGAAAAACAGAAAAACCAACAAAAAGAAACAGTAGCCGAGAGAGATAATGGGAAAGCACCCATTAAGCCAGCCAGAGAGAATAGAGTTGAAGTGTTGCTACCGAAGCGTTCTACTCAACCTACGAGGAAAGTCACCGTTGAAGAAGTCAGTGATTCTGAGGACGAGTCGGTTGGTGTCAGAAATAAAAATCAGAAGGAAGAACTTCCGTTCAAGGATGTGAAACCTCTGTCTGACCCTCCCGTACGACCCGCGTTCCCGCGAAAACCAGCAGAGGAGCAACATGGCCAAGGGTCATCAGGTTCACGAAGAACAAGAGTGCCTAAAGATACTCAGCGGCGAGACAAAGCTACCGCGGAGATCGCAGACGCTATTCGGGAAACTGTGATACCAGTCAAAATAGGCACATTGCTGGATAGTAACGAGATGCTCCGGAAAACTCTTGAGATTGGGGGTCCGCGGAAGAACAAAGCTAAATTTATGAAGACTACTTCTGGTGATATTGTCCCTACCAAGGTGCACAACTTTGTCGTCCAAAGGGTGCTTGAGGATGAAGACTCAGACTCTGAGAGCCCCGCGGACGATGAAAGTGAAGCAGAGGATAACGTTCGAGTTGAGACAACGACTTGTGAAGTTGTAGATGAGGATGGAAAGACTGTGTCGGTGTTGATGTTTGACACGTTCCCTGAATTGGTTACCTCCAATGATCATGATTTACCGGAGGGAAGCGTTATTTGTGGGGACCCTGTCCTTCAATACTATGAGTCTCTACCAGAGGGAGAAAAAGCGAAAGCTGTTAAAGTCCCGGCCGCGGGCTCCTCTGCAAAGCTCAGATGCATTCATCCGTCAGTGAATGGCAAGTATGTGGAAGCCATTACGGATAGCGGCTCGCAGATTGTATCAATGAATGCTCAGTTGGCCAAGGAAATTGGTTTGACTTGGAATACAAATATAGTCTGTGAGATGGTTGCTGCGAATAGCCAGATTCAGTCCACCTTGGGCTTGGCTATAAATGTGCCGTTTAATTTTGAAGGGATAGTGATGCACCTTCAAGTTCATATTATTGATGAGGTGCCTTATGAAGTTCTTTTGGGACGCCCCTTCGAAATTTTGTCAGAAGCTGTGTTTGCGAGCAAGAGAACCGGCGAAGTCGAGATCACAATTACGGATCCGCGCACAGGGAACAAAAATACCTTTGCAACCTCTCAGAGGGGGGTCAAGATAGATCGAGACACAGGAAAGCCAGTCCAGACAGCTCCCGCGGAGACCAAACCGGATTTTTGCAAGTCTTCGAGGAACTCAAAGATGGGGGAGAAGTAATGGCCGCGTTTGAGTACAACGACCATGGGGAGTTGGTGTGCACAGGATATGGTTTACCGAAAGACGGGGATGTTGTTACGCAGGATGACAGGACGATGGCATATTTATTGGCGTCTAGGGACGCATTTGCAGGAGATAAGAATGCTAGTGTATTGTTGAATCAATACGCGGGGCAGGTAGAGAAAGATAAAGGCACAGATGTCTTCTTGTTCACGGAATCTGGAAGCCCGGGAAGCCCGAGAAAATCGAACCGTGGAAAGCATGCACCTAATCCGGGTGATAGCTCGGCTAAGTCTGCGTTTGCCTACATGGAGCGAGATTCCCGCGTGAATGATGATAAAAATAGTTCCGCGGAGGCGGCGGACCGTGCGCCGAAAGTGAACCGTAGAAAGCGAAAATACAAGAAGAAAAAGAAGAAGAAGAAGTCTAAGAAGACTTCGAAGGCAGAGGGAGCTAAGACAGTCCCTGCTGCGGAGGGGAAGCTGAATTTTGAAGTACCGGTGCCGGAAGTACCAAGAGAGCAATTTATTTTTGGAAATTTGGGCATCTCTATGGGAAAACAGCGAGTATTTGCTACTAAGAAGTACAAACCGGTCGCGGAAAAGATTAAGCCTATCCTTGGAAAAGTGGATGAGAAGTTCAGGATTGTGCGGAATATCACGGGGGACCCTTTGAAGGATATGCCGAAAATAGAAACGGATATTCCTGAGATTCACCCAGTAGGAAGATATACCGCGGAGCGAATGGAGGCATTTGAAAAGACTCATAACACTGGGTTCTTGTTGCCTGAAGAGATGAAGTTGCTTCATCATTTTATGATGTTGCATAACGAGCATTTCGCCTGGGAAGAGGATGAGCGAGGGCAATTCAAACATGAATATTTTCCGCCCGTTGATATGCCTGTGGTACCACATACACCATGGGTATGTTCGCAAATTCCAATTCCGCCTGGACATTTTGAAGAGTTCTGCCGCATCATCAAGTCTAAATTAGATGCTGGGGTGTATGAACCATCCAACTCGTCCTACAGGTCACCTATTTTTGCGGTGATAAAGAAAGATGGAAAGTCATTGAGAATTGTACACGCGTTAGAGAGGTTGAATGAGGTTACAATTCAACACTCTGGGGTACCTCCAGCCACGGAGAAGCTAGCAGAACATTTTGCTGGTCGAGCGTGCGGAGCTTCGTTGGATATGTTTGTCGGATATGATAACAGGGACTTAGCGGAATCTTCAAGGGATTATACGACCTTCCAGACGCCGTTTGGGGCACTGAGGTTAGTAAAATTACCGATGGGATGGACCAATTCTGTTCCCGTGTTTCACGAGGACGTTTGTACCATCTTGAGAGATGAAATGCCGCATGTAACAATTCCTTACATAGACGATGTACCTGTCCGCGGGGGACCTACGAGGTACGAGACAAAAGATGGCAATTGGGAAAGGATTGCTGCGAATCCTGGAATTAGAAGATTTATCTGGGAACATCTCGAGAATTTAAATCGAGTTGTGACTAGAATGGCTTACGCAGGAGGGACTTTTTCAGGGAAGAAGTTAGTCCTCTGTGCGGATGAGTTTGAAGTTGTGGGGCATATTTGCTCTTACCGCGGAAGAATTCCCGATCCTAAGAGGGTGGACGTGATTAATAACTGGGGTTCCTGTGACTCTTTCACGCAAGTGAAGGCGTACTTGGGCACGGTTGGTGTTCTGAGGAGCTTTATTGAAGGGTACGGCGACATTGTTGCACCTATCAATGAGTTAACGAAGAAGGACGTTCCCTTTGTATGGACCGCGGACTGTGATGAGGCGCAGGCCAAAATTAGAGAAAGGTTGAAAAACTGCCCAGCTTTAAAACCCCTGAGGTACGACTGGGATTCGGACATAGTAATTCAAGTGGATACTTCATGGAGAGCTGTGGGAATTATTATCTACCAGCTAGACCCAGATGATCCTAAGAAGAAATACTTTGCACGATTTGCGAGTATAACATTAGGGAAGACCGAGGCGAACTATTCGCAACCTAAACGAGAATTGTACGGGTTGATGAGAGCTCTAGAGGCCATGTATTATTGGATTTTCGGAGCAAGGAAGCTTGTGGTTGAAACCGACGCGTTATACATCAAGGGCATGTTGAAAAACCCTGGAATGGGCCCCAACGCCACGATTAACCGCTGGATTGAAAAGATCTTGATGTTCCATTTTAAGCTGAAGCATGTCCCTGGTGAAAAGTTTGCACCCGACGGGTTATCAAGGAGAGATCCTTTCCCTGGGGATGAACAATTCAAAAATTCGGAAGAGGGTTATGACCAAAATGAACCTCCCGAGGACCATGAGGACGTTTCCGCGGAAGGCCCACAGCCGTTGGAATTCGAGGACTTTAAACACCTTATTGATACCAGAGGTGGATATTTCCAGTCGGAGGAGGAACAGCCAGAAATGGTGGACGTTGATGCAGTTTGTATGGATGATTTCCAACGTGATTGCGAGAGTGCCAGAATGACTGAAGCTAATCTGGCGAGAGCACGCAGAGAAGCGTACTCGAAGGAGAATAAGCAGATCCCTGAGTATATTTTAATGACGGAGCCTCTGATTCCAAATTTAGAATTGAAATGGGATGAGTCGAAGCGAGAGCCTTACGATGAAGAGCATCGTTCGGATTGGATGAAAAAGCGAGATGCTAAATTACCATTGGTAAAGGAATGGCTAGCGGACCCTATGAAAAGGCCCGCGGGAATGAATGATGATGCAGAGTATAGAAGTTTTATGCGCTTCGCCTCACATTTCTTTTTGAAAGGGGGGAGGATGTATAAGAAATCTTTTGGCACTGCGAATCAGTTAGTTGTTGACAAGGAACACCGCATGTACATGATGAAGGCTGCTCACGACAGTCTGGGTCACCGCGGAAGTTATGCAACTAGAGAATTGATTACGCTGCGATTCTGGTGGCCAGGAATAGAAGCAGATGTATTTTGGTACATTGCGTCTTGCGACGCTTGCCAAAACCGACAACATACACTGTTGAAAGTCCCGCCAGTTTTGACCCATACTCCAAGTCTATTTCAGGTCATCCATACCGATGTAATGGTAATGGGGCAAGTGTCCAATAAATGTGGACTAGTAGTTGATGCTAGGGACTCGTTGAGTTCTTGGTTAGAAGCGAGACCGCTTGTGAGAGACACGGCTCACGCAATTGGAATGTTCCTATTTGAAGAGATAATTTGCCGTTGGGGTTGCCCAAAGCAGATTGTTACGGATAATGCGGGGCAGTTCAAGAAAGCTGTGGAATGGTTGAAACAGAAATACGGAATCCCAAATATTCAGATTTCACCGTACAACTCTCAAGCGAACGGGAAGATTGAAAGCGGACACTTCCAAATGCGTCAGGCATTGTTCAAAGCGACTGGCAAGAACCCATCCAAATGGTTCTGGTTCTTCCATGTTATGCTTTGGTCAGACAGAGTAACGGTTAGAAAAGGATTAGGTTGTTCACCTTATTTTGCGGTGACTGGAGCGCATCCAATTCTACCGTTGGATATTGAGGAAGCTACTTGGTTGGTTGACATACCAGGTCGAGTGTTGACGACCGCGGAACTGATAGGGCTAAGAGCCAGAGCTTTAGCAAAGCATGTTGCCCATGTTGAACACATGAGGAAGCGTGTAGATCATGCTAAAATGGTTCAAGTCCGTAAACTCGAACGGTACAATGAACATAAGATTAAAAACTATGATTTCAAACCGGGAGATCTGGTTCTCGTGCGCCACACTGAAGTAGAGAAGTCTCTGAACTCTAAGATGGATCAGAAGGGGAGATACCTCGGCCCAATGGTTGTTATAAGACGTACCAAGGGAGGAGCGTATATCCTAGCTGAAATGAACGGCGCGTTATTCCATGACAGGATAGCCGCGGGGCGTGTGGTTCCATACTTAGCACGTCGCCGAATGCAAATTCCGCTCAACATCCAAAAGTTTATTGATGTATCTACGGAGACACTCGAAAAGCTAGTGGACGATATTCCCGCGGAAGGGGAAAAGACAAAGGAGCGCAGCTCAAAGAAGATAAAGGATCTAGCCTTCGATAAAGTAAATATAAGGGTAACACCTGAAGACTTCGAAAAGGCTGAGTCCTCAGAATCGGAGACTGGGAACGATGATGATGAAGCAGAGTCGGACGATGAGCCAAAAGAGTCGATTGGTCCTAGACGGTCCAAACGCAGGAAGCATTAAAGATTGTGGTGGTATGCGCCTCTGGAATCTTAATTTAGAACTTCTCCGCGGAAAGATTAAAATGGGAGATCGTACTTGTCAGGCGATTCGACGCAGTGAATGGACGTGTCGGGAGGAAGGAGCTTGGACATACGAAGCTCGACGAAGCCGAGGGCGGAGTTGTCGTAGCCGTGAAGGATGAGTTCCTTGCGCATGTAGGCGAGTTCATGAAGATCATCGATCTTGTTGACCGCTTTGATGAACTGGGCCTTGCGAGCCTTGATGGAAAACTCATGGTGGTAAGCGAAAGCTTCGTCAAGCTGGTTAAGCATGGTCTCCAGGTCGACGGTGCTGCGACCGAAGATGATAGCTGAAGGGGAGGATTAGCGAGGAATAAGTCTGGACATCTATAAATGGACGCACCAGGACCTCCGCGCTTCTTCCAACTTTCGATCATCTTGTCCTTGCTGGTGAAGTCGCAAGGATGGAATTGAATAAGACAGTTGTGGCAAGGAGGACCCCAACTAGTAGGAGCGCAAGGCTCGACGTTGTGTTTCTTGGCGCAGCAAGAGCACTGTTCAGTCGGCTGGTGATGAAAATAGATCAGTCGAAGTTGAAAGTAACAAGTACTGAGGACGCACCTTATTATCTTCCATAAGATAGATGGCAGCTTGAAACTTGGGAAGGATCTCGCTGACAGGGACTATGATATCGCGTGCGAAGGCTGCGAGGACTGCGGCAGGATCCATTTCGTCGGGGCTGTCGTAGAGATAATCGTAGTAGTCGTCGTTCTCTTCGTCGTCTAAGCCGTGGATGCTCATGCAAAGAGAAAAGAATATTATGGGAGAAGACGTTCCTGTGAGGCACTGTTTAAATAGTAAACACTGCTGAGGAGATGTCTTGCCTGTGATTATTTGAATCAGATTTTGTATTGATCATAAGCGGGACGGAGGAAAGTAAAGGAGTGAGACTTGAAGTCTAGGCTTGCCAAGACTTAGAGGCGCACAATATCCAGTGGAATAAGGGCTTCAAGGAGCATGTAGGCGGTCACGGCAATGGAGTCGTTCACAAAAAGGCTTCCGCGGCGGCTTGAAGTACTTGAGAAGTTGAAGTAGAACTGGACGATTGGAGTTCTATTTTTGGAATTCTGAGCGCGGAAAAAGAGTCTTACCACTCCTGAGATGTCCAAGAGACTGCGGGAAATCGGACGAAGTTGGCTTGACAAAACAATTGTATTGCAAGCACTGCTAAGTATATACGAGACACCCGGGGATTTGGACAGTTGCTGGTTGAACAGCAAATATGTGCGGTTGAACGCACGACGATACGATAGGGAACACTGAGAGTTGACGGTTTATGTGTCTAAAGAGCGAAGGCACATAGGTATATAGGCCGCGGAAGGACCATCAAGTCTAGAAGGCGGAAAGGTTTAACTGGAGAGCTATAAAAATAAACGCAGAGACATACCGCGGAACTAGCGGGGCGCATAATGGGATCCTCGTTGTCGGCATGATGGATCTTCATGAGCTGCTCGAGCTGGTCATCCATCTCCTCGTAGGCGCGAAGCCAGTAGCGATACTTGAAGGAAGCGGCGGCCATGTTGCGGCGGAGGTAGCGCTCGCGAGCCTTGAAACCTTGCGCGTCCAAGTGCTTGAGTTGGTTCTGAGAAACCTTCCAGGTCTTGTTGACATCGTCCGAATGCATGATGGCGATGAGGTCCTTGTCCATGGAGTCTAAAATAAAAATTAGACGAAATTAGATCAAGGAGAAGATGAACTCGTACCAGGGACTTTGGGCTCGTAGTCGAGGTCGACGTCATCCGGTTCGGTACGGGCACGCTTGTTGCTGCGGTTGGACACAGGGTTCAACGACAAAGCAGGCTATGAGCGAGAATTAAGCAGAGAAGCAGAGTTGACGAATATTTCACGCACCATAAGTGGTCCCGCGGGCGCCATCTACAACAATTGATGAACGTTAAGCGAGAATTCAACCGTGGGATATGGGTTACGTACCTTCTCGTCCTCGTCAGGACAAGTGGAAGATGTGTCGGAGTTCTTCGCCTTGGGGCCTTTGCCCTAATAAAAACGATGTTATAAAAATAGAACGAAGTGAAAAGGCGAACGCACAGGAACTTTACGAACATTTTTGAACATGTCCTCTGGAACGGGATCGTCAATGATGCGCACGGATTTGCCGTCGTCTTGAGGAGCCTTACCGGCAGGGATACCGTCCTTGGGCTTGACAGGGCAGTTGTCCTGGCCGTGCTGGTGAGAAGAGCAAGACGAACAAACGGAAATCTGGGTGAATGAAGAGGAAAGTGCAGAGGGATAAAAATAGACGCACAGTGTCGTTCTTGCCCTTGGGCGCACTATTCTTCTGGAAGGAGAGACCAGGGGGCAAAGACGAGCCTCCTGCGCGATAGTTGGCTCCCATGGCAGCGATATAGAGAGGGTTGATTCTACCTTCGTCCTTGTCGAGATCCATCTGGAGTTCGTTAATACCACGAATAATCTTCGTAACGTCTGAGGAATACCTGATCAGCGACGGAAGCTTCCTCCGCGGAGTCGTCGTCCCCGGAGTCGTCGATGACTTCAACAGACTTACCCTGCATTAGAGAGGACAGTTCAGGACCGCGAGGCATGCGACGAGCACGAGAAAGCACCTGTTGAACTTGAGCCTTAGCACGGTGGCCCTTGATGGCTGCCGCGGCCTTGTCGCGCTTGCTATTCTTGGCGTTGTGGTAGTTGTTGAGCATACGGTCGATAGCGCCAAGCTGGGAAGTAGGGATCTTGAACTTGGAGATCTTGTACTCGTCCCTCATAGCGTTGGAGGCGGCAGTAAGAGCAGTGACGACCTTCTCGTTGGAGGGGTGCTGAAGGGACTGAGCGAACAGTTTGAAGTCCGACTAAAAATAGACAGAGTCAGCGCGGAAAGCGTTTGGGCATGCAAAAATATGGACGAACCGCCGCGGCTGCGAACGTGCTGAGCGTAGAGTGAATGACAGCCGCAGGGAGAGAGTCTCTGAGGGCGAGGACCCGTTGAAAGTCGCGTTCAGCTTCAAGGATAAGGTTGGACGCTTCGATGAGCGCAGAGCGTGGTGCCATGGCATGCGATGAAGGCCTGTAGGCGACGAAGAAATGAGCAGAGAGCAGAAGTCAATTTATAGTTTTGACTAGGAGAGCTTGGTTAAATTATTAATGACCGGCTACGATCGTGAAAAACGAGCCAAGGCTGTTGGTTGCACCTCTAACTGAATTGGATATGCGAGGACGCATCTTTTTTCTTTAGTGAGGGGGAGAATATAGAGCAACAGACAACCGCGGGAGGGTATTGCGCCACCGCGGGACTTGCAAATTTACCCATAAAGAGACAGGGAAATTTCGTTTGCTAAAATTAGACGATTTTGAGCTGGAGCGTTGCAAAAGCCAAGTTGCGGAAGAGTTTTAAGACTGAATAATGTCGATCGGTTCCTATACGATCGATTTTAAGAGGCAAGTCGGGATGGGCCTCGCGATAAGGAGCCTAAAACCAAGGGGTGTTAATAAAAAGGCAGAAAAGTTAGAGAAAAGAGAGGCTCACCAGAACAGGAGAAAGCGCTATCACGCTGCGAACTTGCTCAACCGAGGGCGGCGGTGGTTTCTGCACGAAAAGAGGAACCAAGTCGCGGGCGAGGCCGTTATCGAACGGGGCCCACAATGAAGCAGACGGGTCGTCGGAAGGAATCTGGGGCGGCGGAATGAAAAACGGAGGCGCTGCAGGACGGCTGGGGACGACGATGGGCTCCTCGGCGGGTGGCGACTGAATTTTGCGACCTTTAACGACAGAGGAAGGCCCAGGAGACGGAGACGCAGACTCTTCCGATTCAGGAAGGCCAGGCTCGACGTCTTTGGGGAGGACGACGGAATCGCGACCAGGGCCCACTTTGGAGGTGGCTTTGGCTTTACGCGGAGTTTTGGCGGCGGCAACGACGGTGGTGCGGGTGGAACGACGAGTTGGTTCTGAGCTGGCAGCGGAGTCTTTCTTTTTGACGGGCATCAGCCGGCGACGAGCACCAGTGGGTGTAGAAGTTGGGATGGAACGCAAAGAGAAGCCAAGTAGTCTTGCTGATCAACGACGTAGGCGTCGATGAGCGCGGAGAACGGCCAGAGGGAGCCAAGGAGTGGACCACACAGTGTGACAACACTGAGTGTGGTGGTGGTGGAAAGGAAGGAAGAAGTGGGCGCTAAAAGTCGCACCCACTCAAACTATAAGTCAGCGCGGACTTAGAGAAATTTTCTCTAAGTCGCCACGCCTTCAAGAGGACTGAATTAAATGATCAGTGACTCACTTTGAAAGAAGAACAGAAGACGGAAGTTAATCTGGCGCGCAGCCGCAGTAATTAGAAGCCAAGATTAAGGTTTGATGAAAACCTAGGGCGGAGGCGGCCGCGGCGAATGATAAGTCGGAGGTACAGATTAGATAAAGCGGAAGTGCAAACGCACTTAGGATTAGGGTTGGCGAAGTCCAGGACGGCGAAAATTTGACCGAGTCGAAAAATATAAGGAAAAGAGGTGAAAAACCCCTGTCCGAATATTTCAGACAGAAAGTGTCAATGACGTCATATGCCGTAATGATTGGCGTCCGCGGAAGCAGCTGTCAAAATTAAAGGCAGAAGTCTTAGCGAGTAGTGCAAGAGGACTTGGCGAAAAACAAGTCGCTCGAGGAAAAGAGGACAGTGAAGTAGTTTGCAGTTAGTCTAAAAATAGACGTCCGCGGGAGCTGTCATCCTTGCGGTCCACTAAGTTTAAAAAAGCCAAAATAATGTACTATTTCTTGGTACTGGCTATAGACCGGGGACGGTCTAGATTTAGTGAAGGGGAGATGTAACGACTGGCCATTTTTGCGCGTTATATCTGGCTATTTTAAGTCAAGTGCGGCCCCAAACACCCCAACTACCCGCCACGACTATAGTCTTACTCGACTATCAATAGGAAGTCAGTACCTCTGTCGGTGACACTAAGGAGGGTCAAAGTGAGCTCCGAGCTGTTGACCGTAAAAACCCATTACAGGAGAAAGGCATTATATATTAATGACCTACTGCAGTACTATGGATCTGTTCTAAACAGAACCCTCAGAAAGAGTGACGAAGGGTCAAGTACCTAGTGTACTGCGGACTTAGACGAAGGTCTACAAGGATGTGGAAGGCGCCGCGGCGGCTAAACAGTCAATGGACAGATGCCGCGGGCTGCCGACTATAAATAGACAGCTGGAACAGTGGAAAGGGATCTCATACAGGAGATGCCGGTGCTAGGATCAGAAGGCAGAGTTATGGCAAGACATGAGGTCTTTGACAGAAGAGTTGATGATGTGATGCTGAAGCCGGACAAGTGCGGCAACTTCATTAGAAATCTATTTCTATATTGGAGTCAGCGCGGATGACTTGGTGGCTTGATAAATTGGACAACAGACGAGCCTGTGATATTGCGAGTGAATAGGAATGTCCCAAGAATAGTCTTAGGAGTTATTAGAGGCGTTGATGGCGCCACCGGAAGGGTTGCCGCCAGTGACGGATTGACGGGATCACCAATGATGGCGTTCCGCGGGCTTCCGCAATACAGTGATTCAACCGTGGGAGTCATAACTGCTGACTTTCTACCGTTGGATCGACAAGCCAAGAGGCTGCCGAAGGTCCTCCGGGACACCCAAATACCAATATACCACCTCTCTACTCAATTGGATCGACATTGCTTACTCTGAACTATTTATGTGATGTATTTCTTGGCATTAGTATAAAAGGACCTGTATTTCTCGTTGAGCTGGAGGACATCGCGCTCAGTCTATTGGACAGCGTTGGTGAACTCAGGCAGCAACGTAGAGGCATATATAAAGATATTGTCTACTCGTTTGTCTTAATAGAAATTGTGTTGAAGTTCAGTTCAAGTGTGAATCTAAGCATCGTTTCGAGAGTGTTCACCCGCGGAGGCTTTGCTTTCGAGTAGCTTTGTCGTGGCCTTAGTGCGTAAGGAACTGCCTGCCTCTACTGCCCGCGGACTGCCTATCTCATTGTGAAGATACGTGTGCTCGAGAGTGAACTAGTATCTCCCTGAGTCTGAGGAAGAGTGGAACTGTCCATCTGCTGAAGCATTGCGTTGGGACTGCTGGCGCATAACCGGAAGAGATCTGATTAGTCCTCGTCTGAAAGGCTTGTGCTATATAAAGGAGTGTCAAAGGTTCCTGGAATTTGGAGGTTCAGGTCTATAGCGTAACTGGCGCTATAAGAATTGTGCATTCTGCCGCGGAAACTGTCTGTGGTCATTGTTTCAATCTCGCCCTGATATTCAACTTCGTTGGGTATCTTGTATCCTACTGTTTATAGTTCCTATTTTTAGGAAAGGTCCGCGGACGGAATCACTTCCATCTACGGTGTGTGAGAGCGTGTTTTGTGCAAGGTTCTTACTTGCAAGTCGACTTATATCCTCGTCACTGTGACATCTGGATTTCGGATCGAACCCCACGAACTCTTCGAGAGACATTTGAGTGTATCTTGTGGAGATATTTGTGTTGTAGTGTTGTGTGTGTTGGTTGATTGTGTTATATATATATTTTGGTGGTAGATTCTCTGCTGCGCTATATTTAGCACTTCAGTTGATATATTCAAGTGTCAGCGTTACAACGAGCGTCGAGCGGGCGATCGATTCTCCCGAATCCGAACGTTGCGATTAAGAAAGAAGAAGAGGACCCTAACAAGGCCCTTCTTGAGACGATTAAGGTGTCGGTCGTCACTATGATGGAGCGGCTGGATAATCAGACCTCCCAATTAAAAGAGATCGACGCCGCGACCAAGAAGAAGATGGCTGAGTTAGAGTCCCTCTATAAGTCCCTACCGGGCAGAGTCCCAGGCGCCGCTGACTCCCAGTCTTACCCGCGAATGCCTACCATGCAATTCAAAGGGAACCTGGCGGATCAGGGGTGTCTTTATTGCGACAAGTTTGGGCATTTTAGAGATAAGTGTCTCATCCGGCAAGCCCACATAGGGAGTGGAAAGATGAAGGTCGTGGGGTTCAGAGACTGTTTCCCCGATGGGATACCTATCCCGAAAGACGGGCACAAGTCCAAGAAGCAGCAGGTAGAGGAGTACCGCCCGGCCGTCCAACCAACGGCCGCTGCGCAAAACTACCAGTCTGTCTTCGCTCAGCTCTCCGTTCTTGACATGGACGAGCAGGAGCTGGAGGCCGCGCAAGCCGCGTTCAGCCAGAACGAGGAATTCTACTATGACCCGAGAGAAGAAGAATTGGTTTCCTTGCGAGCTGAGCAAGTAAACCTCCAGCGGCAAGTGACGCAACTCCAGTCGCATGGTTCAGGGGGTGTTCAACCACCCCTTGTGGCTCATCAAAGCCAACCTCCCCCGCCGCAATTCGACGCCAACGCTGTTGCGATTCTACTGGCGGCTGTCTCAGCGAACTCTCGCCCTCCCAACGGGGCTGGTCCCTCCCGAACGGGGAACAGCGCCGAAGGAGAGCATTTTTAGAGAGTTCGAGGAAGGGGGCAAAGGGGAAACCCAGTGCGGATAAGCCCCCGGAGAACAGACAAGTACGCCCGCCTGTAGGAAAGAAAATGGAAGTTGTGATGCCGAAGTTGCCCTACAAGCCGAGGACGCTGCGAAAGCCCGCTGTCGAAGCACAGCCGGCGATCGTTGAAACCAAGGAGAAAGGGCGGGAGGAGACAGAAGAACAAAATGGCGCTCAGCCGCCGGAGCTTCCGTATAGGAACGTTCCTCCGGTCAAGCCAGCCAAAAGGCCCAACGAACCTAGAGTTCGGCCGGCGGGAGATCCGCCGTTAGTGGCCAACGAAAAGAACTACGAGTTGAAGGCGCCCGTAGAGGACCAGGACGATGAGGAGGTCGAATCCTTGATAAAGGAGATCTTCGGAAACCTGGAAATAGCTCTCCCGCTGGGGAGACTGTTCGCCCTCAGCCCGAAGTTGCTGCGCCAGGCTAAGGCGTTGCTCTCGAAGAAGAGGGTCTCGCCCGCTGTTCGAGTAACCCTAGAACAGTTGATTAGCCACGCAGAGAGAGAGGCCGACGAAGATGACGAGTCCTCCAGCGTAACCGTAGAGGACCTACCTTACGAGGTAATAGTTCAGGTCGCGACAGCGGCCGACGGACTTATGCCAGCGGGAGCCCTGATCACCGTCGACCCAGTAGTCCAATATTGGCAGTCGATAGTGGAGGGAGAGCCGGTAAGGGATGTCTTCGTCGCCATCTCCGACAATGCTTCTGCCGGAGAATCAGCGACCCTGAGAGTGGTCTTCCCGCTCATTCACGGCGCCGCTGAAGTTGAATGTATTCTGGACGGTGGATCGCAGATCGTGTCCATGGCCCTGTCGGTAGCCACCGAACTAGGAGTCAGCTGGGACCCAGATAACTGCATCCACATGATGAGCGCCAACGGGCAAACCGAGAAGTCAGTCGGTCTGGCAAGGAACGTCCCCTTCAGGTTCGGTGACATGACGGTGTACCTTCAAGTGCATGTCATACGAAACCCGGCCTACAAGGTGCTGTTGGGGCGACCCTTCGAAATCCTGACCGCCAGCGGTATCAAAAATACCTCTGACGGGAACCAGTTCCTGACTTTGACCGACCCCTCCACGCAGAAGCGGGTGGTCGTCCCTACCTTCCCCAGAGGCCAGCGGCGACAGGTGCGGCGCGTCCAGAACGACGCATCACCGGCTGAGCAGCCGAGCAGCCAAGAGGAGCAAAATTTTCAGAATTCGAGGAGTTGATTAACCATCAAGGAGAATTAGCGGTTCAGATAGAACTGGACGAGAATAATGTTCCTAGAATTTGCGCTTTGATGAAGTCTGGAGAAGAGGGATTTTCGATGGCCGAGACGAAAATGGCCTACCTGGCGGCTGCCATGCCAGAGATTGATGATGAACCCGCTGCTCAGTTATTCCAAGAATACAACGAGCAGCTGACAGAAGGAAAAGAAGTCGGCGAATCCTATGTGGCTATCGTAGCCAACATAACGGACAAAGTCAGAGAAAAACTGAAGGATCCGGCCGCTGTGTTCATGACTGCCGGCATCGATATCGAGTCGGTTAGGCAAGAGCAATCTCGTCATTCAGCGGGGGAGCGCTGTCAGTGCTGTGACTACGCCGATTGGGTAGTACCCGGGTTTGAACACAATGAGACGAAAGTCGCTTTGATGGAGGAAATCATTCCCGAGGATCACCCGCCTGAAGTCGAGGTGAAGGAGGTGTTCTCGAAGAAGTATAAACCGGTAGCGCTAAAAGTAAAGCCGGTCCTCGAGCCGCTCCCTCCCGAGTTCAGGATAGAAAGGAATATCATCGGGGATCCATTGCAGAACCTCGTCCCGCTAGACCCTCACCCGCCAGAATTCGTTCCCGTTGGGAGATACACTGCGGAGAGGAAGGCGGTCGTAGACGAACTGCATAACGACGGATTCTTGAATGATGAAGAGATGAAGCTGGTTCATCATATGTTATCTATACACGAAAATACGGTAGCATGGGATGACAGCGAAAGAGGAACTTTCAGAACGGATTTCTTCCCGCCAGTAAAGTTCCCGGTGAAGCCAGACCATAAGGTTTGGGTGGAGAGAAATGTTCCCATCCCGCCGGGACAGCTGGAAGAAGTCTGCAAGGTGCTTAGGGCGAGTATCGATGCCAATATATACGAACCATCCAATGGCTCGTACCGCACCAAGTACTTTGGAGTTCTGAAGAGTGATAAGAAGTCCATTCGATTAGTGCATTCGCTGGAGCCGCTGAACGCGGTAACCATTGCACACTCTGGGGTGCCTCCCGGCGCCGCGGATCTGGCCGAACATTTCGCGGGAAGGGCTTGTGGGTCCACGTTTGATCTTTACTCCGGGTACAACCACCGGCTGATTGACCCGGAATCTCGAGATTACACAACCTTCCAGACTCCGTTTGGTGCGCTTCGATTGGTAAGATTGCCGCAGGGTTGGACCAACTCGGTGCCGATCTTCCACGAAGACGTAACTTACATCCTGCGAGATGAAATTCCTGCGGTTACCCGGCCGTATATAGACGACGTGCCTGTCGCCGGAGGCTTCACTCGATACGAAAAGCCTGACGGGACGTACGAGACCATCCCTGAGAACCCGCTGATAAGGGTCTTTGTGTGGTTACACTTGGTAGACTGCAACCGGGTACTTACCCGGCTAGCCTATTCTGGGGCGACTGTAAGCGGGAAGAAGTTGCAGATTTGCCGGGGAACTTTTAAGGTGGTCGGCCATGTCTGCTCATACGAGGGCATGCGCCCGGATGAAGATAGAATCGGCGTCATTGAGCGTTGGGGTCCGCTGAAGGATTTCCACGATGTGAAAGCTTTCCTGGGAACTGTGGGCGTTATGAGAATGTTCATCCAAGACTATACAGTCAAGGCTGAGCCGATTCAGAAGCTCACCCGGAAGGAAGTCATATTCGAGTGGGGCCCGGCCCAAGACGCATGCATGAAAGTTGTGAAGAAGGCTTTGCGAGAATGTCCCGCGCTTAGACCTATAAGATATGAATGGGACACCGAAGTGGTACTGGCGGTCGATACGTCGTACCTTGGAGTTGGGGTGCATGTGTACCAGCGGGATCCTTTGGACCTAAATAAGCGGTACTATGCCCGCTTCAGCTCCATACCTTTGAATGACCGGGAGTCGAGGTATTCTCAGCCCAAGCGGGAATTGTTTGGCTTGAAGAGGGCGCTAGACCACATGCAATATTGGCTGTTGGGCTGCCGCAAGCTGGTCGTCGAAACCGACGCTCAGTACCTCAAGGGCATGTTGGATCACCCGGGAATGGGGCCCAACGCTACGATCAACCGCTGGATTGAGGAGATCCTGATGTTTCATTTCACTCTGAAGCATGTACCGGGCAAGACTTTCGGGCCAGATGGACTCTCCCGCCGGCGTATTCAGCCGGGGGATCCAGAGTATGATCATCCAGAGGACGAGTTCGATAATAACGAGCCGCCGGGTCTTCATCCTGAAAGTAGTGCTTGGCCGCCTCTCAAGAATTTCGAGGATTTCAAGCACGATATTGACACTCGAGGTGGATATATGGTAGCTGAATTGGCGGGAGATGAGGCCCAGTCAGCCGCTGACTTCGAGAACGACGCCGAACAAGCTTGGGCTTACACCCGCCTTAGTAGAGAATATGTTTTCGAAGTCTTCTCTCAGTCAAAGGGTGACGACAAGCCAGACGGCGAGCCGCTGATCCCTGACCTCGAATTGAAGTACGACCCGACGAAGCGGGAACCGTACCCGGAAGACCAACGATCTGTAGCGGCGAAGCTAGCGGACGAGCGGCTGCTCCTCATGAAGGAATGGCGGCGAAACACCCTGGCTCGCCCGGATGGCATGAACGACAAGGAATACAAAGCCTTCTTGCGATTCGCCACCGGCTTCTTCGAGGACGCAGATGGAAAACTCTATCATAAATCCTCAACGGGGAGTGCACATCAGTTGGTGGTAGACAAAGATCACCGAATGTATATGATGAGGGCGGCTCATGATAGCCTGGCCCACCGCGGTGTCTTTGCTACCAAATCCTTGATAGAAATGCGTTTCTGGTGGCCGGAGATGGAGCGGGACGTCACCTGGTATATTAAAACTTGCGAATTGTGTCAGTTAAGGCAAAGGACTTTATTAAAGATCCCGCCCGTTGTCACCCATACCCCTTCGCTCTTCCAGGTGGTGCACGTCGACGTGATGGTCGTTGGGACCCCTTCCAACGGCTTCAACAAAATTGTTGACGCCCGCTGCTCCCTCAGCAGCTATATAGAAGCGCGGCCGATAAAGAATGAGAATGCCAGAACATTGGCCTTGTTCTTACTTGAAGATGTGATTTGTAGGTGGGGCTGCCCGGAGGAATTGGTGACAGATAATGCACCGGCCTTCCTAGCGGCTGTGGCCTACCTTGAGTCTAAGTATGGCATAAGGAATATTAGAGTTTCGCCGTACAATTCTCAAGCCAACGGGAAAATCGAAAATGGGCACTTCTCGATGAGGCAATCCTTATGGAAAGCCACTGGCGGGAATCCCAGCAAGTGGTACTGGTTCTTCCCGCAGATGTTGTGGGCTGACCGGGTCACTATTCGACGAGGAACAGGTTGTTCACCCTACTTTATGGTAACGGGCGCACACCCGATCCTCCCGCTGGATATTGAAGAAGCGACTTGGCTGGTGCATTTGCCCGGCAGGACTTTGACGACGGCAGAATTAATCGGCTATCGAGCTCAGGCCTTGGCTAAGCACTCCACTCACGTTGAGCAAATGAGAGAACGGGTCACCGACGAGAAACGAGCGAATTTACGCCGGTATGAGATAGCCCATAAACATACTATCGAAGATTACCATTTCGAGCCGGGAGATTTAGTGCTCATCAGGAATACGACCGTTGAGAAATCGCTGAATACGAAGATGGCTGCCAGATACCTGGGACCAGTAATTATCATCCGGCGTACGAAAGGTGGAAGTTATATCGTAGCGGAGATGGACGGCTCTGTCTTTCAATCGAAGATTGCTCAGTTCAGAGTGGTCCCCTTCGAGCAGCGGCGCTCTATTAAGCTGCCCGCTGACATTCACGACTTAATCGACCTCTCGGCCGAGACGCTAGAAAAGATGGTCCAGGAGGAAGACGGTTATTCTGGAGATGACTTCCAATTCGGGAATGTGAGGTTGACCCCCAGCGGGGCGGCTGACGAAGAGCCAGCTCTGCAGGAGGCCTTGCCCGAGGAAGAAGAAGAGGAAGAGGAACCTAACACGGATGAGCCGCTGCCTTTCAAACGAAAGACTCGTTCTGCCACAAAAGCCGCCGCGCGGAAATGAATTACTGCTACGATATCTACGTTACAATTTGAAACGGGATTCGAAGTCTTTAAGTAATTGGATTGTCTCCATCTCCCGCCAGTAAGCAGCGACTAAGTTGCGCACCCGGGGAGTGTGTGGCGGCCAGCAGAAGGATGAGCCGTGAGGTGTCCGAAACGATTGAGCCAGTACCGAGGATTCTGAAGAAAGGGGGACCCGCTGGGGGAGCTCTTTAGGAACGAGTCAGGGAACATGAGCATCGACGCCGGCAGAGGAGGACTCGGGGAAGTCGCGAAGACGAGCCGAGATCTTCTCCCCTTCGTCGAGGAGCTGCTCGCGCCGGGCCAGAGAGCTACGAAGGTTCTCGTGGATGACCGCCAGCTCGACCATGATGAAATACATCCGCTTGCGCAAGGCAAGGTGGTTGCTCATGAACTCGGTACCCATCTCAACGACGCTAGCGGCCTCGTCGACAACGGCACCTGAAGCGGGGGCCGAAGCGTAAAACTCAGCCGTCGCTACGAAAACGCTCAGCGGGAGGAATCACTGACAGTGAACGGGAAACTCACCGTGGGTGAGGAAAGAGTCCTCGTGGAACGGGACGCTGTCGATGCGGGCGCGCTTGTTACCCTTGCCCTTCTTAGCGGGGGCCGGGCTATGCTGAAAGAATAAAATGAATGAATGAAATTGAAAAGCAGAAATAACGGGCGACTTACAGCGCGCACACCCTTCTTGCCCGCCAGGGCTGACTTAGCCTTGGGACCGGTAGGGGGAGCCTTGGGAGCAGGGACATGCTCATCGTCAACGAGCATCTGGGTGAACAAACACCCAACGGCGATGATAGAAGTGTCAATCGTCAGCTCAACACAGGCCAGCTGTTGAATGAAAGAACGAACCTCGTCAGCACCAACGGTGGTGAGAGCGGGCGATGGAGCACGAACGGTGCCTTCGTCCTCGTCCTCAGACTCGGGTTCACCCTGAGACCGCCCGCGAGTACTCTTCTAGCGGGGGATGATTGCGAGTCAGTGGTAAGCACGGCAATAAAAGTTAGTGAAACCGACCCGGGTCCCCTTGGAAGAAGAAACGGTGGAGACGGGCGGGATCGCCCTCTTGGAACGGTCTTCGTGAATGGCCTTGGTGATCCGCCGCAGGGCATCGTACCCAGCGGGGAAGGTCACGTCCCGTTTACCATCCGGGTCGTACAAGGAGTGGTAATATTCACGCGAAGTGAAGATTGCCTCACGAAGAACCGCGCTCTTGTCTTCCAAAATGAAAGGCATGAGCGGGGGAAGGCGCGCCTACGAACGAAAGAATAAATGTTAACGAAACGAGACTGGTCAATGTAGCCGGCGGCTCTTACGAGAATCTCGGCGACGTCCTTGAGCTGGTTTTTACGAGACTCGGGCGGCGAATACTTGACGAGGTTGGCGGCAACGTCCATAGCCTTGAGGAAATCGGCTTTGACGGTGTTGTAATCGTTTTGAGACATTTTTGAAGGAAGCAGAGTAAAGACAGTAGACGAGGCTGGGGAGTATACCCGTTCGCCCGCTGCTTCTTATACTCGAGCGGCCGTAATATAACGCCGTAAGGATAATTAGGACGAAATTTGGACAACAGCCGAACTTGGATTACCATTTATGGTAGATGCACCCGCCGGTGGCGCAGAAAATTATTTCAAACGCGCCCGATCGTTCCGTGGCACAAAAATTTGCTGCCGGGGGACCTGAATTTCCTCTGATCGATCAACTGAGGACAGTTGAGATTTCTGAAAGGGGGAGAGGTGGGTCACCTAGCACGTCATTTGAGGGCAGCGGGCACATCTTTACCAAGAAATAAATGTTTCCAAGGCCTCACATGGGGCGGGAGCGTGTGTTATCGGAACGAACTATCCGAAAGTACATGTGCCTGTATCTACACTGCCCGCATCCTAGCCGGAAGATCCAGGAAAAGATTATTTGCGAGAACGTCTAACCGCTCGCGGATAACAGCAACATACGCAGTCGGGAGATTAGCCGTTTTGGCCTCTTGCAGAAGATGGAAAACCTGGCGGGCCTCGAAGTAAAAAGACAGCCGTTGGGTTGCCTCTGCGACGTTTCGACCAACGATTACAGCATGGTATTGTTGCCAGAATGGGAACTGCGCCAGGGTCCCCTCGTGAACGACGTCCCAAGCAGCAAGCTGTTCCTTCGTAGCCGCTAGAAGCGAGCGGGGGATCAGTTGTGGCGCAACAGATAAGAAAGAAGTCGTCACTTACGATCGGGACCCTCTTTGAAACGGTGCCGGCGGGCAGCTATTTCATCGGCCAGCTCAGCGGTCTGAGTGTACGAGCAGTTGTGCTTCAGCAAGAAACAGCGGGTACACGGTGCTCCCCACTCAGTAAACTCGCAATGAGAACGGGCGTTGAGGCACGCAGAGCATACCCGGCCAGGCTGCCGAATGATGAGGAATTACCCGAGGCAAAATGTTCAGGAACGTACATAGTACTCCCTGAGCGGGCCGACGGGGTCATTCGGAAAGAGCGGATTTTCCAGCAAAGACATGAGTAGACGACTGAAGCAAATGGGACCTTCCCGCCAGCTTAAATACCCCTCTGAGACCTGGCGGGAGACCCAAAAACATAGAGATCGACGGTGGGACTCATTGCACCCGACGCTCCCGGAAGATCCGCAATACATGTGGAATATCCAACGAGGTGCTGAGCTCCCGCTGAGCAAAAAACACGAGGAAGCTTTGGTTTCTAAGAAGCCTTCCTAATCGGGCAGCTTGAAACAGAGTTTTAAAGATGCAAGTTCGTTTGACAGTGGGAATATATTTCCTACTACGCTTACGGCCCGATGAACATAACGGGCGGGAGCCTTGCGCCGGACTGGAGAGCTACAGCGTCTAACCTATCCCGGAGGAGATCTACAATTTCCTTTCGCATGCCCGCCCCCTTCGCATCAAACCACAGCCTATACAAGAAGCGTAGCTGGCCAAACCCAAGGGTGCCGAGCATGGACCTGGCGGCGAGGATGGTGCAAGTACGCACATCAATGTACAACTTCTCGTCGAATCGGGCAGCGGCAGCCCTGGCGTACCAGTCAAACTGAGCGATCCGCCCGGCGGAGGGAGCTAAAATCCAGTAAGCCCCCGCCGAGAGGTAGAAAGAGAGAAAGCAGACTTGCCTGGCTGAGAGGCTAGAAGAGTGTCGCGACGACGGCTGTTCTCGGCCTGCCAGACGGACTTCTTAGTGTAGCAGCACAAGGCGGCGCGACCTATGAACATGCAGCTGAGGCAGGCTTCACCCCACTGAATCCAGATGCAATGGCGGTAGTTCTTGAGGCAGCACTGGCATTCGTACTCCGGCTAAGAAGGGGCACCCGTCAGCGGGAGAGCACCGAGAAAGAACGAAAGACCCACAAACTGAGCTTGAAGTACGAGCTGGTACTCTGAGGGACCGGTAAAGCTCCTAAAGCGTTCTGAGTAAAAGGTCGCTGCCAAAGAAAAGGCGGGCATCGCTCGAAGGACTCACTGGGCACCGGCCGCTATAAGTAAAATCTATAGCCGACGGGTGAGTACCGCCGGCTGCCGGACCAAAAGCTCAGGTGGAATCAGACATCACGATAACGGCTTGCAACCGGGCAAAGAGATTTATTTGACCCTAACGGGGAAAAGCTACTAGCCTGGATTATCGCTCGAAGGTCTGGCGGCGCGTGCCTTGGGTCAAGGGCACGAAGGTCGGAACATGAGCGTCCCGCCGCCTGACATCATGAAGAGAGATAGCCGCGTCGACATCGCATTGGGCATGGATCGAACGGTCCTGAGCGCGCCACTCGCGTAAAACTCGAGACAGGATGTTGTAGAAATACAGCCGCTGGCTGGAGTGAGCGGCGTGAGACAGGTCGTGAGCAATGTCCCAGTCACGAAGGTCGCCGGCAAATTCCTCCCGCCGAAGTAAAAAGTCAGCGGGCTCACCGTCCACCGAGCCTATGAACATATCGGGGCTTAAGCCGCCAAGGCGTAGGTGGTACCAGAGTTCGAGGAATGCAAGGTCGTATAAAGTGCCGCCTGAGTAGCATAAGAAAGATGAGAATTTGAAGAGCGGCTAGACTTACCGCTGCGATAGATGAAAAGTGTCGGAAAGGTCGAAGATGGATAGGTAAACTTGAACCAATCCACCCCGGTGAACAGACACTTGGGGACCTTCGCCTCCCGGCACCGAGTGCACTTCGAGCCCCAGTGAAGAAATTCACAGTCTTCGCCGGCGTCGCTACAAGGCGTGCAGACGAGATTCGGCTAGCGGCTGGTTGGACTTGACGCAGAAATGTGTTGAGGACAGCCTACCACAGTATAGATCTTGCGCACGAAGTCCTGACTGGCCACCGGGAAGGAATGATAGTCGATTAAGACTTCACCTATGGGCTGAGGCATGGTAGTTGAAAGAAAAAGATGGTTTGATTGGCTATCTACCCCTATCGAATACAAGTACGGTAGCGGGTAACTCGATCCGCCGGGCCGGTTCTACTCTACGTTATCACTCTTACGAGACCAGCTGGAGAAATGAGGAACTAGTCGCCCGATGGAATCCGAGGACAGCCGCTGACAGCTGGATGAGATGCCGCGGGCAATCCCCGCTATCTGATGATCTCGGTGATAAGCACCGTTGCCGCTCGGCATGTTGAAAAACTCGAAAGTTCGAGTGTTCAGTTCGCTCTCCAAGCCGTGCTCAGCCGACAGGCGCAGCACTTATTTGGAATTCCCCACTTCAGACTCTTACAAGACACTTAGAGGCTCTAGCCGGGAACTCGGGCTTTGGAACTTAGAAAGGACTTAAGATTTTCACACGAGAGAGGGCATCGTAAAAGCTTTTAATTTTCATCGGCTCTTTGGCCGGTACACGATGCTAAACTACTTGGGGCATTTAATTTTTATTTGGTGGGTCTTGGCGGGTGGAATTCCACCAGGCCAGACCCTTCGCAAGAAACGGGATTATGGGACCCGCACCCGTAGCTTTTGTTGATATTTGGGGGCCGCTCGGCCCCCGCGATTATGAATACAGAATAATATTTCTGGAAAGAAGTTAGTGGGAGTCGGGGTCAGCGGGGAGATAGAGCAAAGTTGCTTACTTGCCGCCCGCCCGCCCACGAGGAAAAACTAGAAAGAAAGTCAGGAAGAGAAGTAGAAGGAGTAGGAATGAACTCACCGGCTCACGCCCAGTCCGAGTTGTCAAAGTCGAAGGGGGAGGCAAGGACAGTATTGTCCGGCTCTCCCACTGCGTCGACATCTGCAACTTCCCCGGCCTCGACGGACATAGCGTCCGCGTCTTCGTCGTCGAGCTGCTCCTGGACGCTGCCGGCGACTTCGTCCTCGCTGTCCTCTTCACCCGACTCTTCTTCGCTAGACACCTCCTCGAAAGCGAAAGCTTCAGCCAGGAAGTCTCGCTCCAACACTGGTGCACCCACCTCGGCCGCTTCCGCTTCGCTCGCGTACTCCTCGACCAACGGCTCGACGGCACGACCCTTGCCTTTCGAGTGGGACCGCGGCTCAGGCGTCGGCGGGCGGGATCCGAGATCCATGTCTAGAAGCGGGCCAAATTGACTTAGCAAGAATTATGATAGAGAGAATTGGAAAAAGGACTGACCGTCGACTGGTCCCTCATCGGCTGACTCCTCCTCAGTAGGAGAAGGCGGCGGCTGGAACTCGTCGTTGGGCGCGTCAGTCTCGTCGTCGTGAACCACCGGGTCGGACTTGACTTTCGACTTCTTGGTGGAACTAGCCTTGCGGCGGCGGGGAGGTCTGACTTCCTTGTCGGGCACCTCGATGAACGTCCCTCGGGCGTATAGCTGACGGAAGAAGCCCGGCACGTTCTGGTGTTTCGCGCTGTAGGGCTGCGGGTGTCCATCGAAGTCCAATGGGTCGAGTTCCAGCGGGCCGTCGCCGTCTTTGTGAGCGCGAGCCCTAACGATCGAGCCGTTGGGGCCAGTCTTCGAGACCGGGATCTTCTCGCCCTCGTCGTTCTCCTGGAAGATGACTTCGTAGCAGTCGTCCGGCTGTGAAAGAAGTGAAAAAGATAGATAAGATTTTAGAAAGGGGGAGGGCTTACCTCGACCTGTATGAATTGAGGCGCCCGCTTGTCTTTCTCGTCCGACGGGATTAAGAAGAAACCGAGAGGCGCGGACCGATCATTGGCATCGTAAGCCTTATAGAAGTTATAGGCTGTACCAAAGATCGGGACGTCCGCCTCGTCGAGGAGCGCCATCGGGAAGAATTGCCAGGCGCGGATTTCGTTGATATCCGTGCCGGCGTGCATCCCCTGAGTCATCGCGATACGAAGCATGAGCTCCATATGATTCTCCTGCTCCTCGACCGTCTTGCCATCGAAGCGGGCGACGAAATCTTCACGCTTGACCTGCCGGCGGGTGGTGAGAATTGTGTGCAGCAACTTGAACATTTTGCTGCGGAGGTGGGAGTAGGCGCCTTCCAGCGAGTTTTGAATCGCGAAGACAGTCGCACTGGCCGCGTTCACGTCCTCGTTGAGGTCGTACCACTCTGCAAAAAGTAACGGTCAGCGGGGGGGAAGATAGAAAATATTTAGTCCTTACCCGGGCGGGTCATGAAGGTCCATTCCTTAAGCTCGGTGCCCATGAGGCTCAGTTCCTCGCCGGTGGCCAAGAAAGTGCAGTCTTTCTTGGACTTAGAGCTGGCGCAGGCCGAGCACTCAGCGGGGAAGGCGGAGACGTCGCACTCCGACCCGTTGTGAATGCAGCGAATGCACCGGGGACCGTACTTAGGGAAGAACATATATTAGATAAAAGAATCAACCAGCCGCTGAGGTGCTTACCTGAGCGAGGAAAAGCTCGAGGGTGGTCACGAAGGCGTCAGAGCTGAGGGCGAACAGCCCCCGATCTGGGTCGATCGGGAGCTCCCTGCGCGCAGCGGCGTTCGGGTAGGCGGAAAGAAATTTCTTGAGGAGCTCTTTGTTGGGGATAACAAAGCCCTCTCCTTTAGCCTTCTTAGTGGTCGGCGGGTTCTAAAGAAAAATTAGTCAGGCTCATGCCGGGCGAGATGAACTTGAAGAAATTTGAACCAAGACTCACCGGGTTGATACCGAGGTTGCGGATGATCATGCGATAGGCCATGTCGGCCACAACGTTGGTCATCGACGGCACCTCGTCAATCGATACATCCTCTTGAGGGTGGCGGGGGGTTGGCTTTGAAGTAGAGGCCTTTCCCGCCGGCGGGGGTTTGGTGATGACTATGAACGAAGAATTCAGCGGGAGTTCGTACTTGAGAATTAAAAAGTTCACTTACGAACGATGGGCTTCTTCGAAGCCTTGACCTCGGATTCGGAGACGTATTCGATCGGGGGAGTCTAGGAAAAATTTATAGTTAACTCTATATCCGCCTTACACTTGGGGCAACAACGAGTAACTACTACCTCCTGACGAACGGGCGGTTTGCCCTTCTCCTCCTTGACTTTCTTCGCCGGCGAAGTTTCGGCGGTGGCTGACGCCTTGCGTTTTGACCCGCTTGCAGCGGCCAGGGGCGAGTCAGCGGGCACCGCGATCTTGCGTTTGATGACGGTGACCCGGCTGGGGTCTTCGGCGGTGGATGAGTCTGTCTAGGATGAAGTATCAGCCGCTGGAATCGAGGCAGGAAAGATGACTTTACCTTCTTCTTGAACTTAGGGAGGGCCTTCCTCTCCCGGGGGGTGTCTTCTTCCTGTAAAATTAGAGGGAAATCAGTTGAAGAAAGACTGAGAAAGAACGAATCCTTACTTTGGGCACGGAGGCCGACTCATCGGGCTGCTCGGAGTCGGCAGCAGGCTTGCCGCCGCTCTTGCCCGACTTCGACGAACCGCCAGCGGCTTTGGCACGGGCCTTGGGCTTGTCGTCGTCGGCCTTCGACAACTGCCTCGCTGCAGCCGAGGTGGACTAACAGTCGTGAGCTCGAGTCGAAGTCTGCTAGCGGGGAGGAATGGCTTACCGAGGTTGCCTTGGGGGGTCTAAAGTCCTCAGGCTTCAGCGGGGGCGGGCGCTCCGGGATCTGGAAGCTTGCGACGCTAGCCGTGGGCTCCTTGGGGACCTTAAGCTAGAAAAGGACAGCATTAGTCAGTTCTGGAGATTGATAGAAGAATTGGGGGACCCACCTTGAGATCCTCCATGGCCTTCTTGCCGATGGCCAATCCCCAAAGCTCTGGGAAGTGGTGCTGCGGGTCGACCCTCCTGAGCTGCCGTCCGAGGTAGTAACTAAGGGCGATGGCCATCGGGGGGACCTTGTCTTCGCCGCCCTTGGCAAAGTTGAGACTGGCCCGGTGAATGCCCTAACCGCTAATCAGTGAAAAGTAAGCGGGCGAAGGAAGACCCACCAGCTCCTCGTGGAGGTCTTGAATGAGTTTCCTGACCTCGGCGGTCGGGGTCGAGTCCAAGGCGCCGGGAGTGATGAGCTTTTTGGCGTTCTCGAACTTGTCGGATTTGCCGCGCCAGCCCGACCAAAAATCGATGCGGTCGCTAAGGTTGATACGAGATGGTTGGCCGGTGGGTGGCTCGGAAGGCGGAGCCGCCGACGATGCAGCAGCCGGAACCTTCTTGGGAACGGGCGTCGAGGCGGCAGGCGAAGCTGCCCGGGTAGAAACTTTGGAGGCACGAGAAGCTGAGCGGGCGACTGAGGCAGACTGGCGCTGCCGGGGGGTGTTTTTGTCAGATGCCATCTCGCGGGTGAGGCGTCACGAGATAAGCGGGCAGGAGAGAGATGATCCCCAGCGCAATGCGCTCAAGATCGGTCGCCGGGTGAAAAGATAGAAAGAAGGGCCAGAGGGAGCGAGTCAAGGGGGTGCCCAAGTTGGGGAATCGGTGGGGAACCTACCGAAATCCTCTCGACTCTTTATACCTCTCGAGGTCGGAGTTTGAATGTTTGATGGGATTCTCTGGAAAATTTTCATGAGAAACATTTGAATGGAGAAGCGGGGGGTCGCTGCGGCTTCTTTGATCCAAAACATTCCAGATTGCGACCACATACAACGACTTAGAGAGCGCAGGGTTAGAGTTCGACCCTAGTGCTTCTCAAATTGATGTACTTCCGAAATAGGCAATGGTGACGCCTCATAATGAAAATGACGGCATCGCCGGCCGCGGCGAGAAGTTAAGGCGAGAAGCTGTCAACGGAAGTAGAGTGGGAATCTAAAATTAGGTCGCCACGAGTCCTTCGTTAAGGTTTTCTCTTGTGAAATGCCAAAGGGGACGAGCGGGAACCGGGCCTCACTGGCGGCCCGCTCGTTATCTAAAATTATTCCAAGACAGAAGCTTGTCTTGAAGTCCCCTTCCCCGGGAAGATGGATCAGATCTCTAGCGGGCGATCCCAAGTCGTCAACTCGGGAGAGTTGAAATCTAGAAAGGGGGAGATGATAGGGCCGCCCAGCAGCTAGGCATGAAATGCCCAGAATTTATCGATTTTCGAGGCCTATCAGCGGGAGAAGTGAGGTTAGGATAATAGAAGATATGCCCGTCCTCGCGGGCAGTGTCTTATTGCTGTGGATAGCCGACAAGCTGGCGGGACACCAACGGGTAGCAGCGGCTTAGCGACGTTTCCCTAAACATGGGTGCGAGACTCTGCCGCTGACTATTTCTAAACTGCCGGGCCAAGGGACTTGGTGGGAAACTACTATCTCGAGGTGCTGGAGGCGACTAAGAGGAACTACCGACCTCCCTGAGGTTAGGCGCTCACCCGCCGACCAACATGAAGAAGATCTAGCGGGGGACCATACTGAGTTCAACTTCGAACTCAGGACGGCCACTACTCTACCGACGAACAGGATCACCGGCAGGCCCTAACCGAGCATGCCGGCTGATTACGGACAGCCGGGACTTAACCGACTGCCAGCGGGAGCACCGCGGAGCCAGCGGCTATCCAGCCAGCGGCTCTGTCAGAATGATGAGAAGGACATGGCGAGTTGCCGGGGGCATTTCCCGCTGATTGCGGACAACCCGAACGGCGAGTGGCGAGCCGCTAACGCGGCTCGGCTCTCCCTATTTTCCCTGGGACTTATACTGTTCTGAAGATGGAAGAAGAGACGAACTTGACCGCTGTCGAGCCGTTGACTAACTACTCAGCGGGAAGCCTTTTCGACTTCAACTCGACCAGCGGCGAGACCATATTATGAAGGAGGAATTTCGTGTCCCCTCCTGGGGACATGGCAACCAGCACGCCATTGCACTGCAACAAGGCGCAATACCCACCCGCCCGCATGGACTTTCTCCGGGAGGCAGTCTTTTCACTCACGACTCCCAATCCTGAATATACCATTGGTTCCCAGCGGGCGCGGCATCAAACTTGGACAGTCTCTCATCATGATTTTATTTGGTTGTTTCTGCTCCCGCTGCATGTATTTAATCTCCCGGTGTACTTTTTGTTACTCAGTCAATTACCTACCCGTAGACAAGGGCAGTTTGTAGCGGACTCTAGAATTTGAATTGGAACTTTGAAAGAGACTAGACTTGATATCTGAGAGAGACTCGAGTGATACGGAAAGACTTGTGGCATACCGAGCCGCCAGAACTTTGAGAGCCCCGCCAGCCTTTGAGCCCGCGCCCTCCTGAAATACGAAGCCCCGTCTCTTGCAGTTCCGCGGTATAACCAAGACCCCCGTTCGTGCTTGATTCCGCGCCGTCGACGCCCCGTGTGCCCTGCCGTTCCGCGGTATTCAAAGACCCCCGTTCGAGCTCGCCGCCGCGTAGTGGTGTAAGTGCCCCGGCCACTGTTAGTGTCCGTGCCATCGACGTAAGAGCCCCGCTCCTCGCCAGAGCCGCGCCAGTTGAATAAGAACCCCGTCCCGCTGAGCCGCGCCTTCTGCCCGCCGGTTGTCATCCAGAAAGCTTCTTCCCAGTTGACGATCCACTACCGGGCGACACTTTTCTATTGGCACGAAGACCCTCCCCGCTAGACTCAGAATTTCTCATTTCGAAGTCTCAGAAAGAGTGACTCTTCGCTTCTCCCGCTGCGAATCGTTTTGCCCGCTACGTTCTCGCTAGACAATCTAGTAGTTCGTCCCGCACAAACGTAGCGACCTTGATTGATTGAAGCTTGCACAAGTATTCTGAGGGACGATACGTGCTCCCGCCACCCCGAACACACACACACACACGTCGTATTGGATTAGATTAAGTGATTTTATATTTCGGTATATTTCACGCCTACACCCACACGCACCGTTTCAACGTTTGATCCCATAATGAAGAGTCATAGCTTCGCGCCGCGCCGGTTGGGTCCACTCAAGCAGCCGAATATCCTGTCGAGTGTCGCGTAGGATGTCGAATTCGGCGAGGGAAGTCATGTGGATGACTTGGGCAAATGTCAGGCGTTCGCGAGGTGGAGAGAGGGAAGATGCGGCGTCGTTGTACGTGATGATGGCACGGCGTATGGCTTCGGATCGTGTCTTCAAAGCTTTTGAGATTTTGTCGCGTAAATTGTAAGCTGAGAAGTGTCTGAGCGTGCGGAATAGAAAATAGAAAATAGTTCACGCACCTAGTCCGCTCATCCCGAGCTTTGTGAGCTCAAAGAGCCGCTGAACGACAAGTCGCTCTACCTCCGTGAGAGCCACGCGGTACTTGCGCTCTCTTGTAAGCGTGAGACCATCCGAGTACTCTTTGCTGTCGAATTTCCAACGCTCAACGATGCTGTGTTCTTCCTCGAAGCGGCACAGTTCCTCCTCCATTGCGAGGAGTCTGGTGTGAGTTGTTCGATAACGGGTACGCACTTGGGCAATTTTCGGGGCCGTGTATCCGTTATTGATGATGTTATAATCGAGACGTAGGTATTCTGACTTGGCTTGATCCGAGGCAGCACTGCCTGGAGTGAGGAGGTAACCAAGTTTCGAGTGATATCAGTACGTACCTCGCTTCACTATATTTCTGAAGTCTTTCAACGTAGTCGATGGTACGCTGAACTTCCTCTGGCTCCTTGCGCAAACTTTCAAAATACTTGACTTCCTCCGTGTGGTATCGCTCGTAGTCGGTAGCAGTAGTCCCCAGCGACTCTTCGAGGGCTGCGAGTTGAGCCGCGTTGATCGTGATCTTCTCAAGAGCTTGGCGGTAGTTCTGATAGATGAAGTTGCCTGGCAAGAAATGATTTCGGAGAATTTGGTAAGGATGGAAATAACGTACCGGATGAAGCATGCTTGTCAATGTCGTGGAAATGAAAATGTTCGTTAATTTGCTGCAGGCGGTGAAATGGCGTAGCAAGTCGGGTTGCGGCAGCCAGATGATTAGATTTTGCGAAAGTGCGTTCGCACTCCTCAAAATCTTCGAGCCCCACTCCATCAACGTACAACGGGTGCCAAGAAACCTGACATGCGCGGTTGTGTGCATGGCCGTGGAAGGCCGGAACAATGCCCCGCATCCGCATCTCCGTAACCTGTGTTCCAAGCGAGCTGCGCTTCAAGGTCTTGAAAAATGCGCACATGATATCATACGCAATGGCGATATCCGGGCCGTACTTGTCCAAAATCCAGTTTATCAATGCGAGAGGATATTTCATGCTGAGCAAAGGATCAGGCCCCAGTTCCACTGTTAAAATAGAATGAGACTTACAGTTCACCACTTCTGATCATGTCGCAGCCCACAACGAGGTGACCATGTCGGCACACGATGACGAAAATTCCGGAAATAGCGAACAGGGAGAACATCTTCTTGCGGGCCTCGGGACCCGCTGCCTTCCAGCGCTCAACGCACGTGTCAAGGCATTTGGTGAGCTCATCCGATTCAGAAGCACTGAGCTCGTTGACATTGAGCCAGGCAACATCAGGATCTTCGCTGTCATCTGGGGTTGCTTCCGGCTGCTCGTTCGTCGATGCTGTAACATTCGGCGCGTTGGGAGGTTGCGGTGTGTCGACGGTAGGTACAGACTTCTTGCTGCGAGTCTTCTACAAGTATGGTATTAGCAAGTGTAGTATCAATGAAAGATATACTGAAGCTTTGAGTATTACCTTTTGTGAGTTTGCGACCTCATCCTTAAATGCATCCACCTCAGCAGGCGTGAGCCATCGAAATGACGTGGGAATGCGATCATCAGAACGAGAGGCGCCAGCGAGAAACGTTGCGTCGACAAGTTTGAGCGAGTTGTTGCCGTCCGCGCAGCCCATCCAGTTGAATCTGAGTGGCGGCTCGCCGACTGTCCTATACATGCAAGGTGGACAGACATTTCTGACATGCCAGTCAGCTTTGCGACTCATAGCATCTTGGACACGCATATCGACTGCGCGGATGATCTCGAGATAAGCATCGTACGCTGTCGACAGCTGTTCCGCAAGAGAGGAACGACGAGGGTGCTCGTGGACGTTTGTGAGGGTCGTACTGAGGCTTCCAAGGGTGAATCGGGGGCAAACGCGATGTATTTGGCGATAAATTTCAAACAGATGTAGCGGGAATGCTAGTGAGACCTTCTCCGGGCTTGCCCCAATGTACCCGTCTCTCAAAAGCGTCTCGTTGGTGCGTTTGGCATCGCTGGAATGCGCAAATCGACGGTCTGTATAATCTATGAAGAAAATGAGTGGAATTTAATAAAAGAACATGACGGCGACGCACCATTGAACCCAATAATCTCAATTTTCCATCCATCCGGCACTTCACTCGTGTGCAGCGGGCCGTTCGCCTTGAACTGCATGTAGGCGTCCACAAGGAACGGTAGCTGTTCCCTCCATGCACTGATGGTTAGCTGAACGCGATTTGCGCGCCGACGGGGGTCGCCACGACTGCGAAATGTGAGTAAAGATATAGTATTCGTGACGAAGTAATCAAACTCACCCGGGGCGGCATTTGTCGAAGATCTGCTGAAATGTTGCTTCCTTGCCTGCGTGACTGTGTAGATATCCTTCCTCTCCCGGCGGGAGCTGTTGTAAAGCGTCTTCGTCGTCGCTGTCAATGTCCTGCCAACCTGAATCATCAGCCGGGTAGTACTCCGGCTCATCCCCCATCTCAATATCATGGTCCCCGGGCCCAATGAACTCTTCGCGTTGAAGAAAGCTCAAGGCTATGATCGTGTTAGTTCAGTATTACAAGGGGGATGTCGCAGGACGTACCTGCTGTGCGCTGCTTCCGCTGTTCACACGCTCGCTTGATTTCGGCGCCAGTTTGATTGACTGGCACACGGGTAGGACGGTTTTGACGGCTAGGACGGCCGTAAGTAATCTTGTGGCCACCAGAAAGCCCTTGTCTGGATGTTCTCGCCATGAGAGATGGGCGGAGGAGGTAGAGTTGCGTGTGATAATCAAATCTTGATGGTTCGCTTAGCAGCGCGGCGGTCGGGAAGCGTCGGGGTGTAGGTGGCGGGAAGTCACACCAGAGATAAGGTATAGAAGATATATTAACGATACTAACGACAGGCAGTAGCTGGCAAGAGGGCGGGAATGTCAAGAAGAGCGGGTATGAAGAAATGCTCGAGTTGGGCGGGGCGGCGGCGGCGGCGGCGGTGGGAAGACAGAGACGCAGTACTAGAAGGAAGGAGCAGAGCAGCGAACGTTAAACATTCGCTGGTCGGCGTCTAGGGAGGCAGGGAGGAAGAGAGAGTAGGGGAGAGTGGCGGCGGCGGGAAGAGTGATGGCGGTCACGATGTGACATCGCGCCGCCCATCACGGCACGGTAACATCCGTAACATCAGTTGATTCATCTGCCGGGCAGTGATTGATGGCTCTTTGATGCGCCCGGCAACGTCCGCGGAGCAGTCCTGCAAGTACAAGTGCTGGAGGCCGAATTAGCGGCGGGTATTAATGGCGGGTGAGGCTTTTGAGCCGTTTTGATACCAATCAGTGTCAGTACTACATGTCAATCACGGGTACTGATGGGTATCTATCTATGGGTAGATAAGGTGCAATAAATCCAAAACCAACAATAATAATTCAACCCAACCAAATACCACTGACCAGCAGCAGTATATAAATTCCTAACCAATTCCAAATCCAACTAAGTTCGAGTTCGATGTTGATATACTTGGCGTGCGCTTGTTCGGGGTTCGCGTCAAGGTATATGACGAGTGCGAATTCTGATAGATTGGTGTGAAAGCAAAGGTGCGTAAAGTTCAAAAGTCGTTGTAATTCAAAGTCCTGTTGATTGTTTTCGTTTTGTTCGCTCAGTGGCCGTTTGATTCGCTGGTAGTCAGGTGAAACCTGGGCATGTGATTGTATCTACTACACAAAACCAGCTCGCCCTTTATACTACAGTCTTGTTTGCTTCTGCCAAATAATATCTTTCACCCAGTTTGTTGGCAAGTAACCCTCTGTATCTCCTTTTCAGTGGAATTCCCTGGTACAAACCGAATGTATCCATGCCGTCTCCAAGAATCCTAATATAGCGAACACTGACCTCCATTGATCTAACAATACCTCCCCATTGTTCTAAGCCGCCATTTGGTGCGTATCCTCGCAACCCTAACAACCATGATACTTCTGGCAGTATGGTGTACAGCCTGTTGCCTTTCAAACTCAACTCGTCTGGATCAAGCCTGGTCACGTCTCGAGCCACGTTTCGTTGAGAACAATGCGGTCATGTGGTTATGATTCATGTTGTTTCGTGTGGCGACCAATAGCGGTGTGTCTCATGGTTTATTAATATCTTGGTCCAGTCCTGTTGCGCGTTTCAAAGTACCCCATTGCAGTGCTCTATACAACGCAAACGATGTTGAACAGGCAAGCACAGAGGTCTGAAGTCAACAGTGAGAACTCTAGTAGATTGCAATGTGACACGGGAGGCAAAGTGCATGGGCATGGGTTCATGGCCGCCGTCCGACACTTGCCTTGACACTTACCACGGCACTTGCCAACCGTCACATCTCCCTTTGTGACAGCTTTGTCTGTGACTAACCTTATTTCCTTTCCTTTCCTTGCTGCCTCAAAACACAAGAAAATATTTCACTGTAAAAAAACAAGAGCTTGAATGAAAATGCGGTATATGAGAGAGCTAGACCTGAATTTTGCATGGTACATTCCTGAGCAAGGGCCTTGAGAAAATTGCGCACTAGATTGCCGCATGCCTGACTGAGGCCGAGATCTTGAGCTGGAAGTGATCACATCAAATTCTGGACTGCTCTCTGCCCTTTGAACCAATCGTAAGGGAAATCAAACTTGACAAAGATGTGCTTAGAACGGCTCAACGGCAAATGCCGAGAGTCACAGTGTTACCACAAAGAAAAGTGTGACAACTGGCGAGTGTCGTGGTAAGTGTCATGGTAAGTGTCGGACGGCGGCCATGAACTCAGGTTCACGCTATTTGCCTCCTGTGTGAAGTAAATACTTGCCTGAAGTCAACAGTGAGAACTGAGGACTCAAGGCACTAGCTAGGCTGTATATATAGGTAGATGAACAAAGGGAATGCTACATATGGTAGATGAAAGGGAAGACCTAATTGGGAACAAGGGGATTACCATAAAGAGAACAAAGGACATAGGATCAGTAGGATCTCAGGTATCAATGATAGGATCATAAAGGATCAAAGGGATGCATAGGATCAGTAGGATCAGATATTGATGATAGGATCATAAAGGATCAAAGTGGTGACACTCATCAGAGTGAGAGATGTCAGAGGCAAAACCCACATTCCAACACTCCCCCGTGACGAGACAAGTCTCGCTCATCTCCCCCGTAATCCTATCAGACCACGCAACTTTTCCACAAGAGGACGTGCAAGGGCCTTGGTTAGGATATCTGCAAGTTGATCTCCGGTGGGAACATAGTCCACAGAGATGAAGCGTTTGGCAACTTGATCTCTGAGCCAGTAAAAGGCCAAGTCCAAGTGCTTCGGTGCTCAGGATTCCTGGATTGCAGACTGGTTGTCCATGAGGAGAAGGGAAGGGCCAGACACTCCATAGCCCAATTCATGGAGCAAATTGCGCACCCACTTGATCTCCTTCCCAGCTTCCAAGGCAGCAAGATATTCTGCCTCAGTAGTAGAAAGAGAGACAGTGGATTGCAACTTGCTCCTCCAGCTCACTGGTCCACCACACATCATTACCATGTAACCTCCAGTGCTTTTGCCAGTGTCTGGACAACCGCCATGATTGGCATCAGCATAAGTGATGGGAGGCACGGGCTGGGGTGATTTTGTATAGGTAATGCCATAATCAAGTGTTCCTTTGATGTAACGGAACACATGCTTGACAGCCTTCCAGTGGAGTTCACCAGGATTGGAATTGAACCGTGCAATAACTCCAACAACATAGGACAAGTCAGGACGCGTTTGAGTAGCCAAATAGATGAGGCGACCAACGGCAGAGATGTAGATGCCATGGTACTTCTTGGCTTCCTCATCTGACTTGGCACCCATCTCCTTGGTCAAAACTAGACCAGGAAGCATCGGCGTCGAAACCGGATGACAGTCCGACATGTGGAAGTCCTCAAGCATGTCCAGAGCATACTGGCGCTGGGATAGGGTAATGGCTCCAGTCTGAGGGTTACACTCGATCTTGATACCCAACAACCACTCTGTGGGACCAAGATCTTTGAGCTTGAACTCTTTAGAGAGCTCTTCAATGACCTTGTCAATTTCAGCATCATCTTTAGCAGCGATGGTGCTGTCATCAACATAGATAGGAATGATGACACGCGTCAAGCCTCTAGCGAAGACGAAGCAAGAGCGGTCAGACTGGAGACATGTGAAGCCCATCTTAACCAGCTTTGCACACAGGACCTTGTACCATTCACGGCCAGCTTGCCTCAGACCATAAATGGTGCGATGAAGCTTAAGGAGCTGGTCATGCCGTCCCTGAGGAAAACCTGGTGGCTGAGTCATATAGACGTCCTCCTCCAAGTGACCATTCAGGTAGGCAGATGAGAAGTCAATGGAACGAAGTTTGAGGTCGTGCTGGGCAGCCAGTGCAAGGACAATGCGGAGTGTGGCAGGTTTTACAGTAGGGGAGAAAATCTCGTTGTAGTCAACACCATATTTCTGGGTGCGACCATCTGCAACGAGTCTCGCCTTGTAACAATGGAGCCATCAGACTTGTGCTTTATAACAAAGACCCATTGGGAACGAACTGGCTTAACGCCAGGGGGTGCATCAACAACTTCCCAGGTGCAGTTCTCAAGCAGAGCATTAATCTCAGCAAGAGCTGCTTCCTTCCACAAATGAGCATCCTCACGCTTAAGCGCTTCATGATAAGAGCGCGGCTCGCCAGCATGCAGAGCAGACTCTGCTGAATGCACATGAGCAGCATTAAGCGCTTGGAGATAAGGGCTCAAAGGATCGCCTTCATGAGCAATGATAAGTGCTTTGAGAAGCAACTCATCATCACTCTCCTCATCCTCCTGAGCAGGAGCCGGCTCTGCTGGCGCAACAGGCGCATTAGCAGGAGCGGGCTCAACTGGCCCAGGAGGTTGGTTGACTTTCCACCACTCAGCAGCAGGCTTGTGTTCAGTGGTTTGACCATGGTACCGCCGACGTGCAGCAATTCCAATAGGAGATGGAGGTGGTGATTGCTGCTGAGGAGGGTCATTGGGAGGAGGTGGATTGTTATGAGGAGGTGGAGGTGAAGGCGAACGAGAACTGTGATTGGAAGGAGGAGGATTTGGATTTGGGGGATTGGGAGGTGGAGCAGGAGGTGGTGCATGATAAACACCAAAGTCATCATCCTCATCATCGTCTCCCCCGTCATTGCGCAACTCCTGCACAACTGGAGGAAGATCAACAACTTCAGAGGAGGGACTGTTAGGACAGAGTTTAAGAAGGGTTGGTTTGTTCCCAGGGTAATAGCGCTCGTCAAAGACTGCGCGCTCAGAGACAACGATTTTGCGTGTCTCTGGATTGTAGAAGAGCCATCCCTTGTGTTGTGTGGGATATCCCACAAAGACGCACTTTTGAAAGTGGATGCCGGAATTGTCCCGTTTATCTCTCTACACATGAACATAGGCAAGACAACCCCACACCCTAAGGTGTGACACATCGGGCTTACGCTTGAACCACAGCTCAAACGGAGTAGTATCTCCAGGGATATGAGCTGAGGGATGCATATTGCTAACATGAACATAAGCCGCAACTGCAAGTGCTTTGAAAGAAGGCGGCAGATTAGCTTCATGTAGCATAGCCATAGTGTGCTCATCTATCGTGCGATTAGCACGCTCTGCTGTCCCGTTCTGCTGCGGTCTATTCCTTGTCGAATGACGGCGCACAATGCCACAAGAGGCAAGGAAATCCTCAAACTCTTGAGACATGTACTCCCCACCTTCATCCTCTTGAAACTCTTTGATTTTGCAACCAAAGTGATTCTCAGCATAAGCTTTGAACACCTTGAATGCATTGAGCGCACCACTCTTGCGCTTCATGTGCATACACACTTTGAAGCTTGTGTGATCATCAACAAAGACAATACGATGCCTCCACCCCTCACGGGTGAACACTTTGTACTGCTTCAGATCAGAGTGTATTAATTCAAGAGGTGCAGATGCACGATGACCAGTGGAAGGAAATGGAGCCGCATTCAGCTTGCCAGCAAGGCAAGGCTCACAGATTGGATCTGGCTTCTGATTTGAAGTAAGCTTCGCACCAGTAACCAGATTCTTGCTCAAGATCTTCTGGGTGTCATTGTGATGCCCAAGTCGACGATGCAACAGTTCCAGATCAAGAGGCAAAGTCCCAACTGCAGCCAAAGCTGAAACAGAATCAGAAGGCACTTCTCTCACAAATGCTTGGTTCCCCTCGTCAATATCCGCTTCAAAGAATGTTTCACCATCCTTAACAAAACAGATAGTGTTCTGCTCCATGAGAATAGAGTAGCCATGAACACGAGATAGATAGGTGGTAGAGACGAGGTTATGAGATAGATTGGGAACATACAAGACATTTGTGAGAATTACATGCTTGCTACTACGTCTGTGTATAAGTGGCCTAAGCAAGATCTCTCCTTTTAATTCAGAGTACACTACAACTCCATTTGCGACTTGGATGGGAACCCTGTGCGGAACGGCGTTCAGCAGAAGCCCACGTTGATGGGTCATGTGCGATGTGGCACCTGAGTCTGAGTTCCATCGTTTATCAGCAAAAGATGAAGTGGAGGTAGTTAGAACACTTGCATTAGAGGCCACTTGGGACGTTGCATTTGGACCACCACCAGGTTGCTTCTTTCCAATAAGTTCAAGGAATTTGAAGCAGCGATTGAGATAGTGGCCTGGTTTCCCACACCCTGGGCAGACCGAAGTCGCAGCAGGAGCAGGAGGTGGTGCAGCAGCAAGAGCAACAGCAGGAGATGAGGGGGCAGCAGGAGCAGAGGTAGATGCAACCATGGCCAGACCAGAGAGAGGATTCTGGTTGGCATCTCCCTGATTAGCAGATCTGAATGCCTGGTCATTGGTATAGGCAAGTTCGACTTTAGTGGCATCCAGATCATCAGGGGATTGCTCAAAGGGCGCTTTAAGGATAGCAAAGCGCCCTTCATCAGGGAGAGCCATAAGGAGGACCATGGCATGCAACTCTGCATCTGCATTGTCCAGAGTGAAGTCCTTGGTGCGAGACTCTTTGAGCGCTCTCATGGCAGTAGCAGTGCGACCAACCAGAGAGATTAAGCTCTCACCCTCACCAAGACGAATAGAGGTGAGAGTGCGGTAGGCAGTGAAACGGGTGCCTGCCTTTCTAGGGGAAAAGCGTTGTTCCAAAGCTGTCCAAAGAGAGCAAGGATCATCCTCATGTTCCTTAACAAGAGGCTTGACATCATCACCCAACATCTGCCACAAGAGACCAAAGCATCTGTCTCTAGCCTCTGTGTTAATCTCTGCATCAGAAGCTGCAGGCAGGCAGTAAGACCAGACACCCTTGGCTTTGAGTTTAGCCTTGGAGTCACTGGACCAGTTGGAGAATATAGACTCCTTGGTAAGGATGGGAAGCCTCTCATCATGAGTCATGGCAGAGAGAGAATATGGGGGGATATAGGGAATGGGAAATGCGCAGGAAAGATGGATGATAAGCTAAAACCACCTGCACAAACAGATGGCGCCCTCAGGAGTGTGTGTGTGGAGAGGAAACTAAAGTAGGTATGTAACTGAGGCTAAAGAACACCCAGTTGTAAGGCACCTGGGCCCTAACCCCAGAATCAACAGGATTGACTACCGTTTGTTTTCTGGTGGATCAAAGACTACCTCTCAAAGAGGATTTGTCCCAACAGTTGGTGTTCCTAACTACAAGATTTAAAGGGACTTAAACACACACACTATAAGGGCAAAGAGAGTGAAGAGCGCAGAGGGATGAGATCTCAGGATGATAAACTCAGGAGATGTTCAAAGGCCGGGGCCCATAACCTGTTGAACAGGCAAGCACAGAGGTCTGAAGTCAACAGTGAGAACTCTAGTAGATTGCAATGTGAAGTAAATACTTGCCTGAAGTCAACAGTGAGAACTGAGGACTCAAGGCACTAGCTAGGCTGTATATATAGGTAGATGAACAAAGGGAATGCTACATATGGTAGATGAAAGGGAAGACCTAATTGGGAACAAGGGGATTACCATAAAGAGAACAAAGGACATAGGATCAGTAGGATCTCAGGTATCAATGATAGGATCATAAAGGATCAAAGGGATGCATAGGATCAGTAGGATCAGATATTGATGATAGGATCATAAAGGATCAAAGTGGTGACACTCATCAGAGTGAGAGATGTCAGAGGCAAAACCCACATTCCAACAAACGAATCCTCTGCTTTACAGCCCGAGTTCAACTTGACTGCCTATCTTATCGTACCAATCAACTTGATGAAATCACCGGATCCTCAGTGATTTCCGTGATTTTCACTCGTGGATTATTTCGCCGCCCATCATCTCCCTTATTCACAACCCCAGTCAGCCGTAGCTTGCTATCCATTCATCTGGCTCCTTGAAGCGTCCTAATATGTGTCCTTCGATGTTGGGACGGCATCATTGTTCTTTGGCTATCTCCGGTCTTGACGTAAACGGCCGTATCAAGCCGTTTTCAGTGCGATCACAGGGTCTCTCACGCCACTTGCTTTTGCTCTCCGCACTCATCTCTGATCTTGCTTGTGCATTTGTCTACAACCTATCCTCCCCCCAACTCTAGTCCCTTTTGCCAGCACTGTGGTGTCTACGCCGCAGTCCTGTGCAAGTGTTTTTATTCGCCTCCACGGCTTTCTTTTCAAGAATTCTTTGGCTTTGACAGCCTTCGTCGACGTCTAAATTTTTGCTGAAGTCTTGACCTCTGCTGCAGACTTTGTACACCATCCTTTGGCCGCCTCTCTCTTTGTGCCCTCCTTCATTATCCTGACTTTTCTCTATTATTCCTCAAGTTTTGCTCGCTTCCTGGCACAACCGCGCTGTTCCCTATTGTCCCTATTCCTATTTAATGCGCCGCCGCCACGCTTTATCCCTTCTATCCCCCCCATCCCACTACTTCCCTCCCATATTGCCTTCATCGTTAAACTTCCCGCTGTCCATATCTTCCTTTAACTTTCCGCCATGTATACTTCTTCTGTCGATGTTTCCACGCCACCGTTACACCTTATTAGACGCTCACGGCCACTCCCTTCTCCTCCTAAACGTCTGCCATTCTTAACGAATTCAATCCTTCGCCGCCTTTTCCTCTTCCTCGTTCAGTAAAACTCATCTTCGACGACCTATTCCCTCCTGGTTCCGTCTTCCCGGCTCTCCCCGTCCTCAACCTAAACAAAAACGAAAACATGAAGTGTCTCGGTTAAAACATGAACTTACAGCCTCACCCAACTTGTTTGCGGTCAATCTTGCGTCCAATTGTGCGGCCTTGGTCGTGCCACGGATACCCTTCCGTTTGGTGCTCAATGAGTTGGTCGATGAGTCTTTTACGCTCAGTGTCATCGATGTCGTCCATCACGACAGTTCCATCCTCTATATCTTCCTTCAGCTTGCCTTGCAAGTCTTTGAGTAACTTTGTTTCCCCTGTTTTTTTATCAGTGTCTATAGACGCATCACAGACTATGAAGCTCACCTTCCGGGTGAAGTAGAGCGCGACGGAGACTCGGCCGGCGATGGGCGCGAAATTGCGAGACGGAGGTGAGAAGACCCCTGACATATGATTCACTTCTCTTGAAGTCATTTGCAATGCGAGTAATGGCGGTGTTTCGACTGGCAAATTCTGTGTTGATGGCAGCGAGCCGCCGATTTCGCATTGCTGAGAGTCTAGGCTCATGCTGCAGCTGATTTCCCGGGACAGTAATACGAGGTTTGCACTCTGCGAGTTGGATTGCGCGCCGCGTGAGCAGATATGGTTGTGCGAGCCATGATGTGGGTGCGGGTGGGTGCGTTGTGGTGGGAGAAAGAAAGAGGCTGTGATGTCCCACAGCCACTTCCACATAAACGACAGGTCGAAGTCGAAGACACGTTCACGTACTTGACAGAAGCTGCCAAAGGTAAGAAGACATCTATTATAAGGTGTAACTCTTGGCCCAATGGCTCAATGGTTGATCTCAGATGTCTGACCTCCTTATTTCCTGTGACTCAAGCAACAACTCAACCACTGAGTCATTGGGTCTTTTGTTCGCAGTAAGTTCTTGACCTTTTCCAAAACCTGTTGTTTCTCTCTTACTCTTACTCTTCATTCTTCAGATCCTCATCTCACCTAACCCAAATCCTGAACAAGAACACTGCATATTCACAAGCACTCAGATAAGTCCAACTTCATGTTCCATTTCTTTCCAACAGCTACAAGATGTTCACAAAATGTTCACAAAACAAAGTACTTTGAATGAAATGCCAACATTATTTTTCGCACCAACAACCCGTTCCCGCAAACTACGAAAACCAGTGTCACACACTATGATCTTTTATGATCCTATCATCTGATCCTACTGATCCTATGCATCCCTTTGATCCTTTATGATCCTATCACTGATACCTGATCCTTCTGATCCTGTCCTTTGTTCTCTTTATGGTAATTCCCTTGTTCCCAATTAGGTAGTCCTTTGTTCATATATACAGCCTAGGTAGTGCCTCGAGTCCTCAGCAAGTATTTACTTCACATTGCAATCTACTAGAGTTCTCACTGTTGACTTCAGACCTCTGTTCAACAGGTAGTGAGTAGTGAGTGTAGGGGACTTCAGAGTCATTGAATAGAAGAAATCGAATACCTCTCCATGTAATACGATGCCGACGACTCCATGTAATGCGATGCCGACGAGCATCTCTATCCACACCAAACCCCCCAGTCTCCATGAAACTCACCCGTCGATTCTTCCTCGTCGCCTGGCTCCAATAAATCCGGCACTTCATCATCCTCTGAGTCGCCTGCGCTCGTGCAATCCGAGCAGTTGCCATCCGTGTCTCCAAGTCTGCCACTGAGCCCACGTCTTACCCCAGGACCCGCTTGAAGAGTTGTTGAGCGCGACGAGGGCTGAGGGGCTCTGTCCCCGGTCGGTTATTGGCTAAGAAAATCAAATCTTCCCGTGAGGGTGTCTGCGCGACGAGTTCCGGAAATGGAGTTGACAGATTGCGGGGTGGAGCCGGTGGGGAAGGCAACGGCGGGGATGAAGTTTTGTCCAGGTGGTAGTGGTATTCCGTGCAGTCCTGATTCCAGAGTTGCATAATCTGTAGATAAGTCTCAGCCTTGCAGCATTCGGAAATTTCTTAACAGTACGTTTAAGGGTTTCGCTTCAGGGTAAATTTTAGTAGAAATCAGAGCAGAATCAGGGTGGTTAGTTACTCACAGTGAAGTTAGAATCCCTTTCCAATTTTCCGAAACTACCGCATAGAAACCACCCTTGTGCTTTGAGATGCCGGGATCGGGTGAGAATATTGGTTCGCAAAGTAGAACACTCATAGGTGGTGGAGGTACAAGTCACAAGGTAACGGGTGAAGGGTGGCTTGGATTCCGGGCTCAATTTCGAGACTCAAGGATGAAGGTCGGGAGTACATGTCTCTAGAGTTTGAGGATTTCCTTACCTCTTGTGGCATTGTGCGCCGTCATTCGACAAGGAATAGACCGCAGCAGAACGGGACAGCAGAGCGTGCTAGTCGCACGATTGATGAGCACGTTACGGCTATGCTACATGAAGCCAATCTGCCTTCTTTAAAGTGCTTGCAGTTATGTTCATGTTAGCAATATGCATCCCTCAGCTCATATCCCTGGAGATACTACTCCGTTTGAGCTGTGGTTCAAGCGTAAGCCCGATGTGTCACACCTTAGGGTGTGGGGTTGTCTTGCCTATGTTCATGTGTAGAGAGATAAACGGGACAATTCCGGCATCCACTTTCAAAAGTGCGTCTTTGTGGGATATCCCACACAACACAAGGGATGGCTCTTCTACAATCCAGAGACACGCAAAATCGTTGTCTCTGAGCGCGCAGTCTTTGACGAGCGCTATTACCCTGGGAACAAACCAACCCTTCTTAAACTCTGTCCTAACAGTCCCTCCTCTGAAGTTGTTGATCTTCCTCCAGTTGTGCAGGAGTTGCGCAATGACGGGGGAGACGATGATGAGGATGATGACTTTGGTGTTTATCATCCACCACCTCCTGCTCCACCTCCCAATCCCCCAAATCCAAATCCTCCTCCTTCCAATCACAGTTCTCGTTCGCCTTCACCTCCACCTCCTCATAACAATCCACCTCCTCCCAATGACCCTCCTCAGCAGCAATCACCACCTCCATCTCCTATTGGAATTGCTGCACGTCGGCGGTACCATGGTCAAACCACTGAACACAAGCCTGCTGCTGAGTGGTGGAAAGTCAACCAACCTCCTGGGCCAGTTGAGCCCGCTCCTGCTAATGCGCCTGTTGCGCCAGCAGAGCCGGCTCCTGCTCAGGAGGATGAGGAGAGTGATGATGAGTTGCTTCTCAAAGCACTTATCATTGCTCATGAAGGCGATCCTTTGAGCCCTTATCTCCAAGCGCTTAATGCTGCTCATGTGCATTCAGCAGAGTCTGCTCTGCATGCTGGCGAGCCGCGCTCTTATCATGAAGCGCTTAAGCGTGAGGATGCTCATTTGTGGAAGGAAGCAGCTCTTGCTGAGATTAATGCTCTGCTTGAGAACTGCACCTGAGAACTGCAGGCAAGCACAGAGGTCTGAAGTCAACAGTGAGAACTCTAGTAGATTGCAATGTGAAGTAAATACTTGCCTGAAGTCAACAGTGAGAACAAGGCACTAGCTAGGCTGTATATATAGGTAGATGAACAAAGGGAATGCTACATATGGTAGATAAAGGGGAAGACCTAATTGGGAATAAGGGATTACCATAAAGAGAACAAAGGACATAGGATCAGAAGGATCAGGTAAGTGCCTTACAACTGGGTGTTCATTATTAAAGGATCAAAAGGATGCATAGGATTAGTAGCAGATATTGATGATAGGATCATAAAGGATCAAAGTGGTGTGACACTCATGAGAGTGAGAGATGTCAGAGGCAAAACAACCCACATTCCAACACGAAGATGCGGTTCTCGAATGTTGTGGGGTGCCCGGCGGTTCCTCTGTTTGTGTTTGGTTATGTAGATCACAGCTGTTGTAGCTTAGTCATATTCTACATTGGGTCCTGCCTTCACCCACCCGCTGCGAGCCCCGCTGGCTCATCTCCGGCCCATACCCTCCCCCAGGGGTATCCAATGTAAACTCGGAGGCTGAGAGCCCAAGCTTCTTGAGGCCGAGTTCTTCCAGAACTGCAAAGGGAATGGAAGCGGGAATGCGGCGACCTCAGCCACTGACTGGGCCGTGGCCATGCCAGGCGCAGTGATTGACAGCGCAGAGTCGATTCAGCATTTGTTGATATTGATGTTTGAAGCTTGGCAGCGCGCGAAAGTAAGTGCCTCCCATATTCCTTAACATGACCGGGATTGAAGGTAAGGACTCCGCCAACACCCAGAACAACGCGAAAAAGGTAGCAAAAGAGCATTTTTTTTTTTGAGAAATGAATTAGCGCACCAAAATTTATCTGATTGTGCGCCAAGAACAGCCTTGAGAACACTGAACAGCTTCTGACTGGCGTCCAAACAACACATCATGCTCTGATCTTGAACCTGGGTTACCCATGCTTAATCTGATGGCAAGCCCTCCCTTCTTTCTAGCTAAACCATCTCAAGGTCTCGTACTTGACACACACATGTGTGCAATGGTACACTCGTATTCGCTGGGACACAGGGATTATGTGTGTTTCCAAGGACGTACACACCTCCATCTCTCTTCTTTTCTGCTGCTTATCTTATCACTCGCTAGGTCCGCAAATTCCACATTGGGATGGCCTTGGTATTCAAGGAATATGTCTTCGCTTTCGTCACAATTGATCTATTATTCCAGGTGAACTTACACTTAGAGAATACACAGACAAGAGACCATCAACGAACTCCTCAACAATCAGTCGGCTGAGATCCCGCTTTTGCGAACACCCCACTGTAAGCCATGTAATTTCTGATTTGGGACTGCGTGCTGATCCATTCTCTCTCTCTACAGTTTCCTCAAAGCGGCTCCTGGCAGAAGGGAGTTTGCATCGCTGGAGGTTGCTGCAATGGCACCCTCGGCATCCAAATCGTTGCGCAACTGGGCCGGGAAGTCAGACCTTCCTAGAGTCGGGTTAGAAGCACTTCATCAAGAAACGGGGAACATGACAAGTCATTGCGCTTCTCCTTTGTTCAGTTCCTCACACTGAATACAGTATGTTGTTCAAATGGGCAAGCAATTGGCCTAAGATATTGTTGAACGTGGTGTTTGGCGTGTTTTGGTACAGACGGTGTCGCTTTCCTTATTTGTACATTGTCACGTATTTAGGCATTTTGTGACAAGGTGACTGGGCTTTTCGCCTCCCATCTGGTGCTCTATTTGCCTTTTCGGCTTCCATCTGGTGTACACCCTCCAACAGATATCATGAATCACGAGGCCACAGGCAGCACCATTCACAACTTTTATTCGCAAAATATGGGCAACCTTGATTTGGTCTGTGTACGTCCCAGTGAGGCAACTGGCGCGATCGAGCCTGGACCTGGAGTGCACATTAACGTGATGAATCTTGTTCCTGCTAAATCACAAATTTAATCCAATACGACATGTGTGTGTGTGTTCGGGGTGGCGGGAGCAAGTATCGTCCCTCAGAGCACTTGTGCAAGCTTCAAATCATTCACTGTGAAAAAAACAAGAGCTTGAATGAAAATTAGTATCTGAGAGAGCTAGACCTGAATTTTGCATAGTACATTCCTGAGCAAGGGCCTTGAGAAAATTCCGCACTAGATCGCCGTAAGCCTGACTGAGGCCGAGATCTTGAGCTGGAAGTGATAACATCAGGTTCTAGACCGCTCTTTGCCCTTTGAACCAATCATATGGGAAATTAAACTTGACAAAAATGTGCTTAGAACGGCGCAACGGCAAATGCCGAGAGTCACAGTGTTACCACAAAGAGAAGTGTGACAACTGGCGGGTGTCGTGGTAGGTGTCGTGGTAAGTGTCGGACCGCGGCCATGAACTTAGGTTCACACTATTTGCCTCCTGTGCTACTAGATTGTCTAGCGAGAACGTAGCGGGCAAAACGATTCGCAGCGGGAGAAGCGAAGAGTCACTCTTTCTGCGACTTCGAAATGAGAAATTCTGAGTCTAGCGGGGAGGGTCTCCGTGCCAATAGAAAAGCGTTGCCGGGTAGTGGATCGTCCACTGGGAAGAAGCTTTCTGGATGACAACCGGCGGGCAGAAGGCACGGCTCAGCGGGACGGGGTTCTTATTCAACTGGCGCGGCTCTGGCGAGGAGCGGGGCTCTTACGTCGATGGCGTGGACACTAACAGTGGCCGGGGCACTTACACCACTACGCGGCGGCGAGCTCGAACGGGGGTCTTTTAATACCGCGGGACGGCAGGGCACACGGTGTCATCATCCAAAAATGTTTGGAGATAAAGAAGAATAGTCGTCATGGAGAAAGGAAGGAGACTTTCCAGACAAATCCCCAGGAAACCAACATAGCAACGCTCACTACGACATAGCCATATCATGCACAGCCAAAACCCAGAATATGAATCATGCAACAGGCAGGGTGATAACAGTGACAATCACCCTCACCTTCCCACACATTCCCACACATTCCCTATCAAACTCCCACACACCTATTATGCACGTAAATCCCGACGAAGCCACTACGGAACAACCTCACCCCACGTTTGTTAATCCCCCATACCATTACTCCCACACCATGCCTAATTTAGGCAACACATCACAATCCCAATCAGCGCCACTCATTCCCACGCATACGCAAATCCTGTCCACGCGGCTGATAGGCAAAGCGGAAACATGGACCCATATGATTCCGGGAATGATACTGAAGCGTCAGAAGCATCCCCCACTATTCCCACTCGTATGCCGAAGGGAAAGATGCCATTCGGAACCCCCGTGCGGACCATCCTTGACCTTCCATTACAAGGAGGCACCTAAGACCTTCAAAGGCAAACACGAAGATGTGGAATATTTCATTCATCACTACGACAAACTCATCATCAAATATAACGTCACTGATCCTGTGGATCAATGCGAGTGCATTTTGGAATACTGCAGCGCAAACGTACGAGCCTTCATCCACGCATCCGAACATTACCAACTGGATAATTGGAAACGTTTACGGAAGGAACTCCTGAAGTATTATGATGCAGAAAGCCACTGCCACTCAATACAAACCAAGTGACATTACCAATTATACGCTCAAGACTCAACATCGACTCATCACCAACCTGTCCCAATGGAAACACTACGTTGTTAAATACAAAACAATGTCCGGCACCCTGATCCGACAAGGACTGATCACAGAGGCCAATGCGGATGTCTATTTCTGGTTGGGGATTCACAAAGATCTACGCCAGCTTCTGGAAGGAAGAATTCTGCAGTCTTCCGTGATGAAGTGGTCAACCTCCAAATCCAAGTTACCACAAGAGCATCATTCCATGAAGGAGATTTGCGACGCAGCTGAGTGGTGCTTCCGTAGGCGCAGGCCAGAAGCCATGATTGTCAACGCCGCCGACTATGGAATTGATTACGATGATGGATACTTGGAATCAGACGAGGATGACTCTGACTCAGGATCAGACTCAGAGAGTGAATCCCGCCGGAGGAAAAAGAAGCGTGAACAGAAGAGGAAGAGAAAAGAGGAATAAACCAGAAGTGGTTAAAGAGGAGGAGAAGGTTACAGTCAAACCCAACGGTACGGCAGCCGAAGTTACAGATCTCATCTGCCAACTCAACCGAATGCAGATTGATGATGCGGAATACGCCCCCACGTATTATTCCATTCTGGCTTTGGATCAAACCGGTAATGCAGCACAATGCGTTAAACCTCCACAAATACAGAACAACTGGAGTAATGGAGGAGGACGACCACCCCCACGATTCAATGCTCGTGAAAACAATGGGGCGCGAGTCAACTCGGCAACTCAGGCGGCTACGTATCCCAATAATCTTCCTTTAGGCGGAGGAAATAGGGAATCACCACGGCCTGCAAACAACGGAGTTCCCTTACCGCCAGAATGCTTTGGATGGGGAAAGGATGATGGACATCGCATGTTTGACTGCGTAGAGATAAAGGAATTGTTGCAGCGCGGAGTGGTTAAACATGATGAGAATACCGGAAAGCTATGCATGGCGGATGGCACCTTTATTCGCAGGCGTCCTGGAGAGTATATCGCATCGGCCGCCAGGCGATTGGCTCCAGCTCCGCAGGTAATGTTTGGTGTTACGGATTACACCTTGACCAAAGCAACATCAAGGATGGACTCACCTGTGGCACACATGGTTATAAAGGAATCAGAGGATGAGGAGATAGACTTTGAAGATGAGGAATCTGAGGGAGAAAACCACACGGATGATGACGAAGGAGAAGTCTACCTCACCTTGCCCCGACGTCAACTTCAGGTCAACGCAGCAGACCGCACTGTGCCAAGCACACGAACTGCGCGCAAACAGACGTTTGACGGAGTACATATTCCCAAACGACCACGACCTGATCAAGGTAGTTCTCAATACAAGGAACCCGAAACAACCATTCCAAATGTTGTCAAGACCACGCAAACGAAAGTGACCCCAGGAAAGATAAGGGACATATTGGAGGATGTACAACCCTATGACGCACGCCAACCTCGGAAGGTTCCCAGTGAGGATGTTGAGATGAAAGATGCGCAAGAGAAACGTCCTACGCGCAGAACTCACCAAGACAACTCACAAGATACGATCCTCAAAGAACAGCAGAAGAATAAAGAAGGAGGCAGTCAGGAGAACATGGGCCGAAGATCGGAAATTCAGGGCACAGTGCACCTTTCCGGAATCGTAGAGCGAATTTTGGATTTGGAAATTCCAATGTCCGTTCGGGAGGCTTTGGTCGCGTCTAAAGAAATCCGCACAAGCTTGCAGGATGTTATCAAGGTGAAGAACACGAAAGCAGTTCTTATTGGAGCCCAGTCACCCTTACTTTCGCAATTGGTTTGGCCCAGAACGGACGGCGTGCTCATTCGAGTTGAGTTGGAGATAAACGGACGACAAGTAACCGCTATCATTGACACGGGTTCACAACTCAATGTGGTGCGACAAGACGTAGCAGCTTTGGTACTACATCGCCCGGTGGATATGACTAAAACCACGGGCATGAATGACGCCAACGGAGGGCATGGACAACTGCGGGGGTACATTAACGAAACTGACGAGGTCCCCGTCGTTACAGCAGACGGGGAACTTGCGGACAGCCTCGACAATACAAACGAAGCTTCCGAGGCGCCCGGACGTGGAGCATTTTCAAGGGATGCTGCGGAAACGCCCGAACACGAGCACCATATTGACGAACTAAATTCAGGAACGGCGCGAAATCTTGGCGCGAGGTCGGGAAGTCACGCGTCGGCGGGGCTGGACGCGTCGAATAAACTTGTCTGGGAGCAAATGATGCCAGAAATTATCATATTGCTGCGCGCCTGGACACGATTCGTGCTTCTACTCGGGCTGCGCATCGCAACGACGCTGGAAAGAGGAATTAGAACGGACGAACGGGTACGAGGAAATAAAAGTACGATTTCTGAACATGCTCTTCCAGTACGTTGTTGTTCGGAGTTGATGGCGGTGAAACGGTGCGTGTGGGTGTAGGCGTGAAATATACCGAAATATAAAATCACTAAATCTAATCCAATACGACGTGTGTGTGTGTGTGTTCGGGGTGGCGGGAGCACGTATCGTCCCTCAGAACACTTGTGCAAGCTTCAATCAATCAAGGTCGCTACGTTTGAGCGGGACGAACTACTAGATTGTCTAGCGAGAACGTAGCGGGCAAAACGATTCGCAGCGGGAGAAGCGAAGAGTCACTCTTTCTGAGACTTCGAAATGAGAAATTCTGAGTCTAACGGGGAGGGTCTCCGTGCCAATAGAAAAGCGTCGCCCGGTAGTGGATCGTCAACCGGGAAGAAGCTTTCTGGATGACAACCGGCGGGCAGAAGGCGCGGCTCAGCGGGACGGGGTTCTTATTCAACTGGCGCGGCTCTGGCAAGGAGCGGGGCTCTTACGTCGATGGCGCGGACACTAACAGTGGCCGGGGTACTTACACCACTGCGCGGCGGCGAGCTCGAACGGGGGTCTTTGAATACCGCGGAACGGCAGGGCACACGGGGCGTCGACGGCGCGGAATCAAGCACGAACGGGGGTCTTGGTTATACCGCGGAACTGCAAGAGACGGGGCCTCGTATTTCAGGAGGGCTCGGGCTCAAAGGCTGGCGGGGCTCTCAAAGTTCTGGCGGCTCGGTATGCCACAAGTCTTTCCGTATCACTCGAATCTCTCTCAGATATCAAGTCTAGTCTCTTTCAAAGTTCAATTCAAATTCTAGAGTCCGCTACAAACTGCCCTTGTCTACGGGTAGGTAATTGACTGAGTAACAAAAAGTACACCGGGAGATTAAATACATGCAGCGGGAGCAGAAACGACCAAATAAAATCATGATGAGAGAGCGTCCAAGAGTGATGCCGCGCCCGCTGGGAACCAATGGTATGTTCAGGATTGCGAGTCGTGAGTGAAAAGACTGCCTCCCGGAGAAAGTCCATGCGGGCGGGTGGGTATTGCGCCTTATTGCAGTGCAATGGCGTGCTGGTTGCCATGTCTTCAAGGAGAGACACGAAATATCTTCTTCATAATGGCTGCTTGCCGCTGGTCGAGCAAAGGTCAAGTTCACCTCCCGCCGTCCGTACTGGTGGCGGCTCGAGTGCGGTCAAGTTCTTCTAAGTTCTTCTGTCATCAGGAAAGAGGCTCCCGCTTGAAGCAGGGCAAGCCGATATAATCCAAAGGTTCGCCACTCGCCGAGAGACTCCCCGATATCAACGGTATTTGACACCGGCATCGTCGGTTGGTCTCCCCGCTAGTGAACCCGAGGCAGCCGATGCTCCCCGGTTGATCCAGTCCACTCGCCGGCCCTAGTCGGGTCCTCGGCGATAAGCCCGCTGCTCGTGTAGGATCAAGTCTTCCTTGATCTGGCCCTCCCGTGAGGTCTTGTTCGACCCGCCGAAGGTGATGTTCCCGGCGGCATGTCCCCACCGGTACTAATGAGTTCCTCTGTCCTTCAGCCTGATTCGTCTATGGTGGTTCGGCGGGTTAGCGCCTAACATCGGGGTTTTGGTAATTCCTCTTGGTGGCCTCCGGCACCTCGAGGCAACGGTTTCCCGCTACGCTCTTGGCCCAACAGTAGTAGTAGTTGAAGTCAGAGTCCCGTTCCCATGTTTAGGGAGACGTCGCTAAGCTCTCGCTACCAGATGATGATGTCCCGCTGGCTTATCGGCCATCCTAAGCAATAAGATACTACCCTCGAGGTAGAGTATATCTTCTGTGATCCTAGCCTCACTTCCTCCCGCTGATAGGTACAGAAATCGATAAATTTCGGTGGTTTCACGCGTAGCCGCTGAGCGGCCCTATCATCTCCCCCTTTCTAGATTTCAACTCTCCCGAGTTGACGGTGGGTGTACCGCCCGCTGAGCGACTTGTCATCTTTCAGAGGAAGGGGACTTCAAGACAATCTAGTCCTGGAACGATTTTGATAAACGCTGGCGGCCCGCCAGCGAGGCCCGACGATCCCGCCAGTTCCCTTCTGTATTCCATTCCAGAATCAGCCCTCAGGCCCTTCCCGAAACTCTCTTTCGACCTATTTTTAGGTCGACCCTGCAAGGCCATTCAATTCGAACCTTATCCTTCGCCGCGGCGCTCGGACTTCGTCAATCGTCATCGGGAATGTATTGACTTCCCGATTGGGAAGTACATCAGCTTCTTTTCATTATATCCAAACTTTATCGTTGTAGGTCCCTGCTTCCACCTTTCTAGGCCCGCAGCCGCAGTCTGACTCAGATTTTTCGCTCTCACGGCGGCGCTTCTTCATTCAAATGTTTTTCTCTGAGGTTTTCAGAGAATCCCATCAAGAATTTCGAGCTCCGCCGCTCGATGTATAAAAGAGCCTGAGGTTTCGTCGAGGTTCCCATCAAATTTTCCCTCTTTTCATCCTGTTTTCGTCTATCTTTAGCTTCTTCTACCCCAAGCCCGCCACCGCGTTAACGTGAGTCGTTCCCCGCCTGGTGTCTTTGGGACTTTTTACTGAGTTTAGGACTCATGTTGGATGTTTCACACCCAGCATGACCTCCGCTGCCGCTCCTGCTCCCGCCAAGGACTGGTATCGAGCCCTCCGTCGCCTTTCGAGTGAAGAGTTCCGCGACCTCAAGCAAATCGCCATCCCCGCTGTGGCCAAGCAGCAAGACTCCGCCAACCTCTTCAGGTTCCTCAACAACATTCGGGCTATTATGGTAGGTCCCGCTGCTGCTAGTCGGCGGCGGCTCCCTCTGATCGCCCATTTTCTTTAGACAGACTCGCGGGCCAGGCTGGGCGATCTTCGCGGCTGCCCGCCGTGGCTGATCGCCCTCCACTACTCCCTTCGGACCGCTGTGAACCTCGCCGACCCGGGCCAAGACTACCCCCAGCTCAGGGAGATGTTGTTGACAAAATCGGAGATTCTCCACTTTGGCTGCCCGGTGAGTAACTTTTCTCTCTTTCTTTCTAGTTCTTGGCTAACCCGTCTGCTCGTCGCCGTAGGACACATATTTGCGTGACTTTACAGACATCAACGCGTCGAAACAGCTGCCGGCGGAACCTTCAGTCGCCCCGCCCGTCACAGCGCCTCCTCAGACGCCCAAGGTCACCCCCGTGTCGGATCACCCAGCGGGCTCTAAGTCGCGCAAGGCAGGCCCCGCCAAGGTAACTTCGTCTTCTTCGTTGCAGGGGCCTGCTCAACCCGGCTCTCCCCGCGTCCACGAAGTCCACCAAGGTAGGCCGAGTATGCCAGATCCGCCACTGTACCTGAGCTGATTTGTTCTGATTTTACAGAGTGGCGGCGGGCCTCGATACGGTCCTGTCCCCAAGGAAGTCCCCCAGGTCATCATCATCAAGCCGGCGCCCGCAAGCGGCTCAAAGCGCAAGGAACCCGACACCCCCGCTGAGGACGAGGAGCCTAAAGGCAAAAAGGGGAAGGTAAGTCCCGCTACCAGCCAAACTCCTTCGTTTCAGGCGTATACGGGGAAATAGTATACTAGACGCACTCTAATTAGCAATGGTCGGTGGTGGAATCAGATTGAAGAACGAGAGTGGAGTGTGGTATATACCACTCACCCTTGGGGGCCGCCAGCGCCCGTACCCGCGCCCACCGCTCGCCCCGCGGATCGCGCCTTGATGGTCCGTGCAGAAGGCGCTCTCCGCCCTTCCGAAACGGGTACTATGTTTGTTCTTGTTACCATCAACGCCGTCATCCATCAATCTCCATCAATCCGTCCCGCCACCTCCGCCCGCCACCTTCCTCCAGCTCCCCCTCGCCTTCCACACCACTGCACCATCCACTGCTCTTCACAGGCCCTTCAATACGTCTCTACAATACGTCGCCTCTCCCTCTGCGCTCTCCGCCCCCCTCTGTTCGGCTGCAATCTGCCTGCTCGCTTCGCTACCCCTTCAGCGCCGCCTGGGTTCTGCACTTCCCGCATCCTGCTTTGGCGCTTACTGGCCTCTGAGTTAGCCATCTCCTCTGCTTATAGACCCCTCACTGGCTTACCTAGCCTATAAACCGGCTCATTTCGGCATAAATCGGCATCCAGCTATTCCTTTGCCCCAGATATCCGCATTCCTTGCTGTTCAGTGCTCATGGATAGTCGGAGCTCAAGGTATGTCGACTACTCACTCTGTGTGTGTTTTCTTTACTAATTCTCGGCGCTGATTTCGTTCCAGCAACAGATCGGTTCTGATTTACCGTCATCTGGACTCTGCTATGCGAATACAGCGTAAGTTTCACCCTTGTCGAGTATATTGCCATATTCTCAATGGTTTCTGAACTCTTCCGCGTCTTCCTAGTCCCCGTCCTCGTTGACCATAGTGGATTGTGAGTGGGGTTTTTTAATGATGTATGGAATATTGAATTTACTGCAGTTCAGGAAGAACGGGGCCATACACACTAGCCAAGTATCTACACTATTGCCTCTATTACACCTAAATACATCTGAATTTCAAACGTTGTATGGGGATTTTCGTCGCTCGAAGAAAACTTAAAGCTCATTTGTCACTGCATATGCCATCCTGAGAAACCAAGCTATCAAAGGGTGAATGGTGTACTTCTAAAGCCTGTCTGGTCTTTGAATGATCTGTAGAGGTCTCTCGTTCGATTCTCGTCGGATGTTTTTGCTTTTCCTGCTCCGGTTCTCTCACTTGACGTTTTTTTTGCTAAGTTCTGCGTATTATACCACGCTATAATACCACTTCCTGTGGTATTTACCGTCTATTGTATTGTACCACACCTGACTTCACAAGAATTGTACGCGATAGCATGGGCATATATTCATAGTTACATTGACTCTGAGTAACGACAAGGCTACCGTAGGTAGATAATCCATGTGTTCGACGACGGAAAGTAAATGGGAGGAGGAGAAGAAGGGCGGACGCGCTGGTTGAGCAGCGAGCGGGGAAGCTGGTTGAGCAGCGAGCGGGGGAGCTGGTTGAGCAGCAAACTGGAAGCTGGTTGAGCAGCTCATAGTGGAAGAATATTAATCAAAAAACTTCCTACGTCCTCGACCTGCAATTATTGAGCGAAAGAAACAGAGAAATCAAAACTATATCGACGTACCTTTTCTTCGCGGGCTGCTTCGTCGCCGGCGCCGCCTTTCGCTTGCTCCCAGTCTTCGCCGTCGTCTCCACCTCGCGGGTACCCTTGGGCTGCAGCTTGAACTTGGTGCCGTCCGGCAGCCGGGCCTGCGTTCGTGTGCGGATGAAAGTCACCACCTTCACCCCGTCGACGATCCTCTCGACAAACCCCCTGCTTCCTTTCCTTCTCCCGCTGTTCCATCTCCGCCTCCCTCGCAGCCTTCTCCTTCGCCCGCTTCGTCGCCGCAGCCTCCTTCTGCGCGTTAATCCGGTTGGTATTGTTGCGGGCGGGGAGTTGGCAGACGTTGACGTGACCCCGCTCGTACCCGTTGCCTACAGGCTGGTTTTCCGCAGCCGGCGCGGAGGCAGGCGGAGCCACGGCGTCCGCAGCGGCAGCAACGTCGTTTGTGACGTTGGTCAGAACGGTCTTGCGGGGCCGCCCCCTTTGCTTGGTAACAGCGACCAGCTGCGCATCATGCGCGGCAGCCTCGCGCTGATCCGCTTTGGCAGCAGCGACGGCCTTCCTCGCTGGACGCGTCTGCGTGAAGGGGTTGGTGCGAGGACGTGAGTCGGGAAGCGCAGGGGTTGCGGAGGATGCCGTGGGAGCGGCAGCGGGCACGACGTCTGCGGTGGCAAATGATTTGGGGACGGGCAGTGGCGCGGAGGGTGCAGTCGAGGGTGGCGCAGCAGAGGCGGGCGCGACGTCGGCGGTGGCAAGAGGTTTCGGAATCGGACGGGGGCCATGTGGTTTGGGGCGCGTTCGCGAGCTCACGGGCGTCGAAGATGCAGGCGCCGCTGCTCCAGCAGAAGCGCCCGGGGCTCGTGGAGCGGTGGGATGGGTCGCCAAGTCCGGCGCGACGGTCACCGGTGACTTGTCGGCAATGGGCGCAGGTGCGGGGGCCTTTGTGGGAGTAGTCGGTGCCGACGTTTGTGCTGGGGGCGTAGGGGCGGGGATGAATTCGGCGATGGAGGCGAGGACCACCTGAGCAGCGAATGTCGAGGCTGGGGTTGTGCTAGAGGGACGCTGAGGTGAAATTGCTGGTTGCGGGTATGTACGTCGAGCCGTGGAGGTGGGCGTTTGTTGTACAGGGCTGGCTCGAAAGGCGTCGAAGAGGACACTGCGGCGGTATGGGCTATTCGATTCCGCAGCCGTGGTGCCCCCATGACCCTCAAACCACAGCTTGGGACGATGTTCGTTGGCCGAGGGTGGGGGAGGGAGCGACAGGCGAGACGCGGAACGGGTCTACACCCCCCAGCGAGTCCGTAGTCCGCTGTACCCAAAGTCTTGGTTTTGTCGAAGCCGGAATTGTTTAGCGAAGGCGGGAGGGAAGCGATAGGCTCGGAGGGGAACGGGTCCACACCTCCAGAGAACCCAAAGTCCACGTCACCGAAGGTGCCACTGTCGTCAAAGCCCGAGTCACGACTGCCGTTGGCGTCGTTGGCGTTGAAGGCGTAGTTGTCGTTGAATGGATCGGTGGAGTTCGGGACTCCAGACGCGGGAACCCATCCCGTACCTGGCGCGAAAGAGCTGAGACACACTAAGTTAGTGAAATATCGCGTAAGAGTGGTTATAGGACGCACAAGTCGTTTCCGTTGGTCTGTAAGTTCCCTTCGACGGTTTTGGTGGACATTGCGGCACTGCAACTGAGATTAGCTGCAAGTAAATTCGAATCTAAATCGGACTGACCTTCGCTGGCGTTCGCTTCCCAGACTATTAGTCCCGAATTCAGGCGTATTAGGTACGATGGGTGAGGGACTAGAAATCAATCAGCACCTGTCGCAAAATCATCAGACGAAGAAAATATCATACTTTTGTTCTTCGGGACCAGCAGAAGCGGCAGACGGGTCAGGTAGCGTCGCCGCAGGCACCATCTCCGTCCCAGAGACTTGAGCCTCGGCATGTTCCTCGACAACCGCTGAGGACTTGGTCTTCTTCTTTTTGGATTTACGCTTTGATTTTCTAGACGGGTCGACCTCTTCGGCAGCTGCAGCAGGCGGGTACAGACGTTCAACCGGTGCGTCGTCGGTCAAGGTTGGGGGCGGAACGGCGGGGATCGCAAAGGCATGACGGACGGTGGGGGCTACGGAATGGGTGGGTAAGTGGGGTCTACGTATAGAAAGAAAGACGAAAACCCACGGAAGCAGACTCGAGTGAAATCTTGAAAGGGCTGCACGATGTTCTCCGTGAAGTTGGGACAGAATCGTTCGAAGTCGTTGCCGTTGGGAGTCTCGCCAGCACAGAAGCTGAGAGTGGGAAGAAAGGAAGGAATGACACGTCAACAAACCGCAAATAAACAAAAGTCCCAAAATGGAAGGACTCACATCTTCATCGACAACTCTCCGCCCAAGCTCGGATTCGGTCCTGCAGCTATCGCGAAAATTCCCCAACCTGTCTCCAGTCGAACGGAACCTAAGATCTGTCCCATTGCGCCGTCTAGCGAGTCGATCGATCTGGAATGAAAACTTGTTAGCTCGGGCAAATACTGGCAACAACTGAACATACTTCTGCGTCTCGTACAGATCTTTCGACCCCTCGCTTGTGCTCGGCTTCCTCAACTCCTCTTTTTCAGTGTTCAATTCAGCCTCCACCGCTACGCGCTCCTCTGCCGACGCCTCGCTCCACAGACGCCCAAGAACTTGGCCGCGAAGAGTCATCAGCTTTGACTTCTTCTTCCTCCCTGGGTCGGTGTCGTCGTCGGCATTGGAGTCGTCCAAGTCGTCGTCACAGTCGGCGTCGTCGGCATCGTCGGCATCGCGTCGAGAAGTCCCCCGCGCGAATGTCGTTGTAGCCAGCCTTGTCCAACTCAGCCTCAAACAGAGCGGCATTCCGCTTGGCAAAGACCTCACGCCCATGATGAACGCGCTGCCGTTTGTCGATGGTTTTCTTGAGAATTTTGCGCACCATAGAAGTCGTAGAGGCATGATAACCGGCGCCGTTTCTGACTTTCTTGGTCTTATTGCGATACCAGTCCTTGATTTGCTGCAAAATAATTGTGAGCTCATCTTTCGAATGTCTTAAAAGGCGTAACTAACCTGATTCCTTTCTGCAATCGCTGTGCCGAGTGTATCGAGCTCGGCCTTCGTCAGAGCGCGTTCCTTGGGGTCGTTGTGATCAGGGAGTCCCAGGCGGCGTGCCTGGGGTGAGAGTCGGTGGAAGGCTTCACGAACGAGAGGCCAGAAAAGGTGTAGCTTATTTTCCGCCTGTTTGGTGATGTACTCAGCCCAGAAGCTCTCCAGCAGCGCGGTCTCGTCGGCGGTCGCCCAGCGTTTAGGTCCGCTGAAACGCTGCACTTGAATATATCGATATGAGATGCAAAGTGCGCAATGGACTAATCCACTACAAAACACACAAACAACTCAACCAACACACACAACACTCCAACACTTATATATGTCTCAACAAGATACACCAAGTGCTTCCTATTGAGTTCGTGGGGTCCAATCCGAAATCCAGATGTAGTTCAACTTCGTCTACTGGTCTGAACTGACGCAAAACAAGTTCTTTACTGACTATAGTTTAGAGGAAATCCGTCCGCGGACTTTCCAATGAACGAGGTATATCGGTTTTTAGGATACAAGACTGGGAGGAACTCCGACAGTCAGGGCGAATTGAATATATTAGACACCAGCCAATTGCTAGAAATGCCTCGTACACACACTTCTTACAGTGCCACTGCGACTGTAGACCTGAACTTCCAAGCTCTCAGGTACGTTTGACACTCCTTTATATAGCACAAGCTCCAAGGCACTAATCGTATCCCGTCAGGTTACGTGCAGGCAAGTCTGAACACGATGCGTCCGCGGATAGATCGTCTACTCTCTTCAACTTGGGGAGATACTAGTTCACTCTTAAGCACACTTTCACTTCAACTGATTCTGAGTAGTCCGCGGGTTAAGTGGACCAGTCAAACGCAACACTGGTAAATGGGGGCGAGCAATGCTCAAACGGGCCAAGTCCTTGGAAGGTTACTGGGTTGGCTATGCCACGACAAAACTCCACAGTCCAAAGTTTCCGCGGGTGAACGCTTCTAGAAACTTAAGTCTTAATTCACACTTGTCTGAACTTCAACAAATCGTTCCTAATGAAGACAAAAACTAGCAAGCAGATAACTCCAATTTAAATGCCTCTACGTCCCTGCCTGAGTACACCAACGCCGTCAATGACCTGCGCGCGATGAACTAGACAAACGACGAGAAATACATGGTCTTTTATACTAATGCCAAGAAAATACATGATGTAAACAAATCTGAGTCAAGATACAGAAACAATTGAGTTGGGATTGGGTATACGTAGGTCTAGCAGCCGTCTGCCGCTCTGAATCGTCACGATCCGTCCATGAAAAGTCATCTATTCTGACCATCTCACGGTTGAATCACTATCTTGGTCATCCGCGGATGTGTATCACTGTTCCGCTCCGACGTGTCTCCCCGGCATCCATGTAGATCCTCTAAATCATATGGTTGCTCCACTCCGTCTAGACCCTTCTAGATCTCTAGTTCTGTTTCCAGATCATCAGATCACCGTCTAAGACATTCCTATGCTTCAGTGTCAAACTATCTCATCAGCGGCATACAGGAAAGTGCTTCCGTGATGTACATGCCGAGTCCGCGGAGTATTCTCCGTGACATGATGGATGTCCGCAATCACTGTTCCAGATCTGAGGCATTACCCTGCCGTTGATCCAACGTCCGGCACCCTTATGTTCAAGGTACATTGGTGCGGCAACCTGTCTGTAAGTCTTCGGCAGGTCCGCGGCGTCTATGTATCTCATAGACCTTTCGTTTGGATACTCCGCGGGCCTTCCTCCGACGTTCCGTCTTGCTTTACTACAAGTCCAGACTGCACTTCAACTCAGTCTTCATCTGTTACTCTTGCAACACCCAAAACCTTGGGTTACTCCGTGTGCCGCGGGCCTCTATGATTATCTCCAGTAACGTTACGACCAGCAGCTCGGAGCTCACTCTGATCCTCCTTCAAGTCACCATGAACAGGAGTACTGACTTCCTATTGATAGTCGAGTAAAGCCCTCAGTGCCATGCAGCTAATATGGGTATTTGTGCCACAAGTCACTACCAAAGCTAGATAAATACGCGCAAAATTGACCACGCGTATCATCTCCCCTTCACTAAATCTAGACCGTCCTCGGTCTACCATTTGTAGCCCTCAGTGTACTAGATATTGAGTGGTCCGCGGACTGACTGCGTCCGACTAGACGTTCTAATTTTTATAGCGCCTACACACATGCACACTTTTTCACCATCTATTGGTTTTGAATCTGCAAGCAGAATTCAACCAAGTCCGTTGGTCTCAACCTGCGCCCAGCAAAATCTATTTTTAGACAATTGCCTCCGCGGACGTCGATCATTACGTAACTGACACTTTCTGTCTGACTTTTATCAAGACAGGGGTGTACACTCTGTTTTTACTCCTCCGCGCTATTCTCAGTAGAGTCCCAAATTTTCTTTGGCTAACCCTAACCTTACACTCGCGATTACTCGCTTGGACCGTTTCCTGTCCCTCCAGACCCTCAAGTCTTGGTCTTGGTACCCATTCAATCGGTACTTTCCGACTCAATATATTCGAAATCTTCCATCAAAAACAAAGTTTTTCAAGGTTCGCTGCGGAGAACCTCTTCTTAACCTTGCTAAAAATAGCGGGCTTCTAGTGTTCCCTTATCGAGAGTACGATAAGATCTCAATATATTCGTCGCCGCGGCGCGGGACTTCTAGGAAAATTTGCCTAAGTCCGCTTCGCCACATATACTGACTGGGTTTGCTTTTTGACGCCCACTTTCTCCTGCTTTTCTACCACCACCACCACATCTAGTGCTTTGCACTGTGTGGCCCTCGTACTGCTTTTTGGACTGCTTCTCTTGCTGTTCGACGCACACGTCGCTCAGCACTCGACGTTCAGCAACCTCTTTTGACTCTCCCTGGCGCTCGTCGTCGGTGGAGATGGCCACTCAGCCCAAGAAGTCCAAGCCCAAATCTGCCAGAGCGACCAAACCCCGGGGCAAGATCACCGTACCTAAGCCCTTGCCGCCTAAACCTTCGCCGACCCCTCCAGCGTCTAGTCCTGCGCCTCCCGACGATCTTATGGACCCTCTGGAGTCCCCGGCGGGGCTCATTCTTGCCGACATTCCGCCGTCGCTTCCGATGTCCGACCCTCAGGCTGCCATCTGGGAGCCTTTCGATAACGATGAGACCCGCGCTTTCCACGAGCTCAACTTTTTGAAGAAAGAACCCCCGCTGGCTAATCAGGTCGCACGCGCCAAAGCGTTTTATCCCATCATGGTGCGTCTGCTTATTTCTTTCTTAATCCTCTTTGAGTTCTGACTTTCTTCCTTTTGCAGAAGGCCTATCTCAAAGAAGACGACGTCCCGGACGAAGTTCGACTATTCCTTTGGTCTTCGTCTCGCTTGATGAAGGCCATTTACGATGGCCTCGTTGAGTACGAGATGGAGACGCCGACTTTCCTCCGCTCAGCATACCGCCTCGGCCGCCCTTCGCTCGATTTTCGTCAAGCCTACGACGATTCCGGGGATCTCATTCCTCACAACTTCGACCTTCCCAAAATCGTTAAAGCCCCTGGACGCGCCAAGAAGGTTGTGGACTCCGATGTAGAAGCTGACGTTCAAGAGTCAGTTTCCGTCGTCGAGTCCTCCGCGCCTCCTCAGAAACGCCGCCGCGTTGAGGTCGAAATTGCGAAAGCCCCCGCAGCTGCTGTTCCCGTTGTTCAACCTGCGCCCGCGGCGCCTGCAAAACCGGATCCTCGTACCATCACCATTTCTTCCCGTGACGAGCTCACTGCTGCGCTTTTCTCCATTCCGGCTGAGGTTACCCCGACGCCCGCGGTGATGCGTATCCCGCGCAATTACGTCACTGATGCGCTCAACCCGCCGCTTTTCAATTCCGAGGCCCTCCCGTGCACCTACTGCGCGAACTTATTCCTTCCCTGCCCCGGCGTAGACCCTAATTCTACGCGGGGTTCTTCTTGCTCTCGCTGCTCTCAGCGCAAGGAGAAGTGTTCTTTTAATTGGACACCAGAGGAGTTGATGAAGTTCTTCGAGCACATCCGCCCGTTCCACAACGTGGCGCCGCACTCTATCGCTTCGTTCTTGCAACGTCTTTATCAGGCTACCGTGGACGCGGATTATACCGCTTTGCTCCATGCTCGGTCCTTGAGCGCTCAACGTTTAGCTGCTCAAGACGTTGCGGTAGTCCTCAAGAACGCCGACGAGGCCATGTCCAAGGCCGCTTTCGACAGTATTTTTGAAGACTCGGAAGATGGGGATCGTATCCGTGAGATCGTCAGCAATTATTTCAAAAACGTTGCCGAATTCAACGCCAACGACGATTTCGACGCGGATCACCCAACCTCCCCGGTCATTCCTCCTCCCGACGATGCGCCGGCCGACACTCGTGGAACGTATCATCCCGCGCTGTCCAAGCGCAACGTTCCTGCGCCGTCGTTTGGGCAAGTCGATGCCTCACTGGCCACGGGGACTCTTTCTGTCCCTTTGGCGCGCCGCGACTACCAGCTGTCGTCCGCGGTGGACTTCTCGCGCAGCGGTTCAGCACACGCTCCCTTGCCGCGCGATGCGGACAAGGTCCATGCGTTCTCCAAGAAGCCGCCGTACGGTCCCGCGGGTATTGCTAAGCCGCGCTCCAAGGACAGGCGTCCTTCGTTTGTGGAGGGGTCAAGCACTGGGCAGGAACTTCGTCGGTCGTCGCGTCGTCAACAGTCGGGCTCGCCGTGATTTTCGTTTTGGTTCATTATATACATCATACATAGCAATCCGTGCTGTAGGCTGCAGCCAAAGAAAGCCAAAAAATCGTACTTTGTATATATTCCCCAGGCTTCAACTAGTGTAGTTTACATATTGCTTAGAATATTTTTTGTAAACTCATAGTTAGCCTTTGCCAAATGTGACTAGCGCCTCAAGCGCCAAAATGCTTTGCTCATATTCAACCGTGTGAACATTTTTCCTTAAGCATTTCTCTTAAGCGCCTTGCCTTAGCGCTTCAACTTCTCGGTCCCCGGACCCTTTTCCTACCCGGTCCGGTTTTCGGATCTCCCATCTGATCCTATCACGGTGATATCCGCCACTCAGCTTTCTTAACCTAAGTGCGAATTTCACCCAAGTCCGCTTACTGTTATAATCTGTATTGAGTCATCCTATGTCGATCCTCAATTCAAATTACTGTTTTATAGTAGAACGACTTCAACTTTTCCACTTGTTCTCAGAACCCTGCTCCGCGGAGCTTCAACTTCAACGTTTATTCAAGTAATGAAGTCTCATTGACTCCTCAATTTCCTGCTAGCTCTTGCCACTTTATTTTTCTGGTGAACTCCGGGGACTTGCCGTCTGACGCGTCTCCGCGGCCCTCCATCAATCAGTGTCGCAAGTCACTGCGTGTAGAAACCGATCATCAATATCCTCCCAATCAGGATTCCATGACTTCCGATTTTGAAAACATCGGCCTCAATCGCCTATTCTTGGTGAAACAAATTTCTCCAAGCCTAGATATGGTAACAGACGCATGGACGCGCGGACGGCACACCGCCCATTCCGTGTCTTGGCTCCCTCTCTCCCCAGACTAAATAAAACATGCGTCCTCGCATGCAGTTATATCAGCCAAAGAATTGAGTTGCCATGCGTCTTGGCATGCTTCAGCGATTTGCGCCCCTGTAACCAAGATCTCGTAACTCCCCGGACCTTTTGCACATAAAAGCTAGAGGTCCGCTCCGCTAAACTTCGTCTCGTTCTGACGACTTCTATGCAATGGCGCCTGACCGCCACCCTCCGCCTGCACTCCAGACAGCAATCCAAGGCATTCAAACGGCTCACACTGAATATCGTGGTCTCCGAAAGGCGAAATTCTCGGATGCGATCTGCAACAGAGCGCTCGACACGGTGTTCGACCGCGTCGTACGTCCGCTATACTCTGCTACTCACTACTATGCTGACCCGCGGGGTTTCTTCCAGACCGGATTTCTCCCAATGGCCTCCGCGCTCCAGCACCCCCAGAATGCTACCGTTACCCAGATCATTCTAGGACTCCCTGACCAGCTTCAACTCGCTGTCAACGAGCACGGCTTCCGCATTCCTAGCAGCCACAACGTTACGCTCAACCAGTTGATCAACCGCTACCACAATGCTAAGAAGAAAAAGAAGAAGGACGAAAAGGCCAAGGTGTGCCCTCGTTATTTTATCCCTCTTTCTTAGCTTCTCTACTGACTTATCCCTTTCAGCACAAGTCCAAGGAGGCTGCCGAGGATACCGACGGTGACGACTCCGCGGACGAGGCGTCTGTCGCTGACCAGGTATTCTCTAGGCGTTCTCCACCTTACGATTCACTTTAATCGTCTACAGATGGACATTGACAAGGAGGAAGGTATGAATATTACTCCCTACTTGCTTGCCGCGTACGGGGCCAATTACCGTGCAGGTTCTGGCGCGGTCCCCGGAGGTCTTTCGTTCAACAAGACCAACGGTGGCAAGAACAACAAGAAGAACAACTCCCGCGGAACGGTACGCTCCGTTTTTATTCTCTCTTTCCTTGTCCGTCCATCTAATTTCTGGAGCAGATCAACGTGTGTGGGTCTTGCTCGTCGACTCAACACGGAATTGACGCCTGCCCCGTCAAACCCAAGGACTCCAAAATCTCCGAGGGTAAGGCGCACAAGAAACGCGATGCGTCAGTTGAAATCGTTGACGATCCGATTCCAGAGGAGATGTTCCAAAACGTTTGTCGCACAGTTGTACGCTCCCTCTCCATGCACCCTTCTCACTGAAAATTTCTTTTCCTCAGCGCAAGCTCAGAGCTCAGGCCGCTCAAGAGGAACAAGCCTTTCTCGACCAGGACGACTCAATGGTACGTAATCAACTTCCCACGGTTGAATCCCTCTAATACGCAAGTCGTACTAGGTGGAACCTCCCGCGGGCCTTCAGGCGAGTCCCATTTTTCGTTATACGACTCCCTTTCACTGATTTCGTCCCCAGCCTCCCGCGGAGATCGCTGATCCTGATGATGCCGCTCGTGGTCGCAAGCGTACTCGTCTGGCGGACGCGGCAGTCGATATGCTCCACGAACCCACTTTCCCGAGTACGTTTCAATGTCCTTTACTCCGTTATTCACCTCATTATTCAATAGATCTTCATCATGATCTCATTGTCATCACAGACCCTGCGATCATGGACAAAGCGGTTCATAACGCCAATGTCCATGCTGAAGAAATGGATCCCCACGACTTTCGCTCTCAGTCGGAGTTTCTTCGCCACAGCATGCGCTCCGCGGCCTTCAAGTTTCGCTTCTGGTTGTCGGAATACAATAAGTACGACGACCATCTCGAGAAGCTTACACTGGACTTCTACCAGAAGTATCCTGATGACAGGCCTATCCGTCGTCCGCACAGCGCGCATGGTGTACGCAAATTCTTCTTCGCGCACTGGTCTCAGCTTAACGCGCCCTTGCAGCCTTAAATCCCTTGCTAGGATTATTTAGCTACAAGTTTCCGTTTTTATATTCGTGTCTTCAACAGACACATGTGTCTTCAACAGACACACTTCCGCTGCTCAACCAGCAACCACAGTCTCTATCAGCCCGGGCGTATCGTATTTCAGTAGTGCTTGCAATACAATTGTTTTGTCAAGCCATTCCTGTGTGATTTCCCTTGCTTTCTTCAATTCTGAGAGTGAAACTCCGCTCCGCGGGGCGCCAAATCTACGTCTCTGACTTTGAACAACCTCTCATTTCTTCGTCAAAAGAGCCACGGGAGCCTTAGCGTCTTAGCCTTCAATTGCTTACGCTGGTTGATTCCCTACATACTCCAATTCGGAATTAATGATGGCCATAGCATCGACTTCAACCGGCACTCCGTTCCAGGCTTAACTGTTTCCTTCTCCGCAACGCTTGTCATTCGTAGTGAGGGGTCCGCGGGCCTCAATTTCTCTACAAATTGGGTTTCTCTCCGCTGGATACCATTCAAAACGCTCCGACGGCACTGCGTTGAACCATTTAAGCTGTGATTGCTCAGTCAACCGATCGCAACTACACTCCTGAGTGTCCAAAGTGCTGGGTAATGTCTCAGCAGCCCTGTCTGACTTAAAGACAGCTGCGCGGAGCTTCCAAATCCCAAATACCCCTTCCGCTCTTTTATGTGCTGCGACCCATACGACGAGGAGAATTTACCACCTGACTACGGCGACTACTACTACTCCACTCCTTCGCCTCATCCTGAGTGGGACGCTCCTTTCTTCCCCATGGATGAGATAGGCGCTCTTCGTAGCGTTTTTGGCTATAATTACGATGCATCCACCACTAGGGAGCCCAAGATTCTGGAGGTCCGCGAACGTCTCCGCTACACTCTTGCGTTCCTTGCGGATAACAAGGTGCGCTTCTGTTCTCTCCGCATCTCGCTCCTTACTCAGGGGAATTCTTCCAGCCTACTGCTGCTTGTTCTTGCTGCGAAGCGGAGCACGGTTCTAGGACTTGTAATCCTCAGGCTTGGGGCGCTCCTTGCGATACTTGCCTCCGCAAGTTTCGCACTTGTCCTTTTACTGAGCAGAACAATATGTTCACCGTTTTCCACGAGCGCGGTGGCCCTGGTACGATCCCAAAAATCTCCGCGGGGTTTTATTCATCGCTGAATTCCCCCCCCCAGTTATCATGTTTGGTAACGACAAGTTCCACTTTGGTGAGCTCGCAGAAGAGTTCGACCTCGCTTTCTACTTCCTTCAGCGGGGCATCCGGTATCGTAAGGAAGGCTTCGTTCAAGCTCTTTCTCAGATCTCAGATGTTCACGAACTCGCCTACCTCCGCAAAGAACTCGACATCAACATGTACGACGACTCTGCTAAGGAGCTCGTCTTAGCTCGCATCACTGAACTCATTCCTCCGGGGATCCATCCCAAGTCCGTGGAATCTCCCGACAAGTACGTCTTCGTTCCATATTTTCCAAGAAATATACTCATGATTATTTGTTCGGTAGGGGCAAATATGGCCACAACCTTTAATCACTTTCTATTTCTCCTGGACCTCCGCGGGCCCACTCGTTCCTGTTCATCATCTAGTCCAAACGACTCTTCCTCCTCGCTTTCAGATTCAGATTGTGAAGATTCTGTATCCTCGAAGTCTTGGGGCGATACCCTGATGTTGACTTTGTCGAAGGCAATATCATTTAACTTCTTAGACCTTTTATTCTTCTCTTCTGTACCCTCCGCGGGCTCGTCGTTTACTAGTTTTTCCAACGCCTCCGTAGAGATATCAATGAACTTTTGAATGTTCTTCGGAATTTGGATTCGTTCCCTCGCTAAGTAAGGGACTACCCTTCCTGCAGCGATTCTGTCTTGGAATAAAGACCCATCCATCTCCGCAAGGATATAAGCTCCTCCCTTGGTGCGTCTTATTACAACCATAGGTCCGAGGTATCTTCCTTTCTTTTCCATTTTCGAGTTCAATGACTTTTCTACCTCCGTGTGTCGCACCAGAACTAAATCTCCCGGCTTAAAGTCATAGCCTTTGATTGCATGCTTATGGTTCCGTTCAAATTTCTGAACAGCCAATCGCTTTGCATGGTCAACACGCTTTCTCATATATTCAACATGGGAGACATGCTTGGCTAGAGCTTGCGCACGGTATCCAATAAGCTCCGCGGTGGTCAACACTCGGTCTGGCAACTCCACTAACCACGTTGCTTCCTCAACATCCAACGGTAATATTGGATGCGCTCCTGTTACCACAAAATATGGTGAACAGCCTAGACCCTTCCTCACTGTGACTCTGTCGGACCAAAGCATAACGTGGAAGAACCAGAACCATTTGGCTGGGTTCCCTCCAGTCGCCTTGAACAACGCTTGTCTCATTTGAAAGTGTCCAGATTCAATTTTGCCATTAGCTTGCGAATTATAAGGCGAAATTTGAACATTGGCTATTCCATATTTCTGCCTCAACCACTCCACGGCTTTCTTGAACTGCCCCGCGTTGTCCGTTACAATCCGCTTTGGGCAACCCCAACGGCAGATAATATCTTCAAACAGGAACATTCCAATCGCCTGAGCGGAATCCCTCACTAATGGTCTTCCTTCCAACCAAGAACTCAACGAGTCCCTTGCATCAACCACAAGTCCGCATTTATTTGAGACTTGTCCCATCACCATCACATCGGTATGGATTACTTGGAAAAGACTTGGTGTATCCGTTACCACAGGCGGGACTTTGATCAAGGTGTGCTGCCTATTTTGGCAAGGTAGGCAAGTCGCCACATACCAATAAACGTCACACTCCAATCCTGGCCACCAGAATCTCAATGAAATTAACTCCGTAGTGGCATAACTTCCGCGATGACCTAGGCTATCATGAGCAGCCTTCATCATAAACATACGGTGTTCCTTGTCAACTACTAATTGATGAGCCATTCCAATCGCTTTTTTATACATCCTCCCCCCTTTCAAAAAGAAATGTGAGGCAGAGCGGACAAAAGCTCGATATTCTTGGTCGTCATTCATCCCCGCGGGCCTTATTAAAGGGTCCGCTAACCATTCCTTAATTAATGGTAACTTTGCGTCTCTCTTTTTCATCCACTCCGTGCGATGCTCTTCATCATACGGCTCACGCTTATCTTTGTTCCACTTCAATTCTAAGTCAGGAATTAACGGTTCCATCATTAGAATATACTCTGGAACAGATTTTCCATCCGTTTCATAGGCCGCTTGCCTTGCCTTTGCGATGTCTGCCTCCGCGGACGCAGCGAGCATACACTCTTCCGCGAAATCTTCAACACTCAACGCTTCAGGCTCCATCAGAAGGTAACCACCCCTTTTATCAATAAGGTGCTTAAACTCTTCAAATTCCAAGGGCTGTCGCCCGTCCGTTACAACATCTTCATGGTCCTCTGGAGGCTCATTCTGATCATAGCCCTCCTCGGAGTTTTTGAACTGTTCATCCCCGGGGAAAGGATCTCTCCTTGACAATCCATCGGGGGCGAACCTTTCGCCAGGAACATGCTTCAACTTAAAATGGAACATGAGAATTTTCTCAATCCAACGGTTTATTGTAGCATTTGGACCCATTCCAGGATTTTTCAACATGCCCTTGATGTACAACGCATCGGTTTCAACCACAAGCTTCCTTGCTCCGAAAATCCAGTAGTACATGGCTTCAAGAGCTCTCATCATCCCATACAATTCACGTTTGGGTTGTGAGTAATTTGCCTCAGTTTTCCCCAGCGTTATACTCGCAAACCGCGCATAGTACTTCTTCTTAGGGTCGTCTGGATCAAGCTGGTAGATAATTATACCAATAGCTCGCCAAGACGTATCCACTTGTAATACTATATCTGAAAGCCAATCGTATCTCAAAGGCTTGAGCGCGGGGCAATCCTTCAACCTCTGTCTAATCCTTGCCTGCGCCTCATCACACTCCGCGGTCCACTTAAAGACGATGTCTTTCTTGGT